>DF239667.1:0-104800 GCA_000507305.1 Breviolum minutum Mf 1.05b.01
TAGTAGAAAATATTAGTCCATATGAACAAGAAATTTATGACAGATGGAAAGGAGTTGATATTGAAGAAATCTATTGTAGTGATGAGTATGACAAATACCTTCAAGATGGTTTGAAATTATGGGCATGTTGCTTTGAGGACTTAAATACGTTTCCAACAAAAAAGATTTTTTTCAGGAGGTTCCAAAATGCTAGTGATTGTGATTATTATATTTGTAGAGATTTAATGATATTCCCTTATGAAATACCTTGGGCAGACCATAAAGAAATGTCTCGTTTCAAAAAACCTATATGTCGTGAATTTATAATTTGGATGTTCTGTCAAAGAGGGTGTAAATTTTATCCTCAACTTTTTGATGGAGAATTTCAAAGAGAAGTAATTCGTTATATTTTTGGTTGAATACTTTGATACATTTTTCTAACTAATTAATGTATCAAAATATGTGTTTTACTAACCTAGTTTTTTCTATGAGAAGCCTTAGGGGTAGGTTCGTTGCCACGATATTTGTAATAAGATTTTTTCCCCAAAAAATTATTGGAAAATTGATTGGAAAAATGTTTGGAAAATTGATTGGAAAATTTGGATGGAAAATTTGTTGGAAAATGTTGGGTGGAAATTTGGCTGGAAAATTTGGTTGAAAAATGTTGGTTAATGGTTGTGAAATTATTGGGGAAAAAATCGTGGCAACGAACCTACCCCTAAGGCTTCCCACTACTGTATTAATTCGTCGCTAGTCCGTGACATGCCTTAAAGAGACCTACCGAAATTGATGCCATGTGGTGAGATGTCTGCTTTCTTCGATTCAATGTCTGTGTCAGCGCATTCTTCTCACTTCTTGATACTTCTTGTGCCTGTGGAATCGTCCAGGGCCGCTTGGCTGCCGGAGGGCATGGATGCTCCTTCAGCGGCAGGACCGATAGATTTCCAACTCATGGTAACCTGCCTTGCTACGCCCTGTCCACTTGAAGAACTACTGCTAACTCACGCCACATGCCAAGCCTTGATTAAACGCCACTGGTCATCAGGGCACTGGCGGCAAGATTTGGTCCGACAAATCCTCCAGTTTGTTTCGGCTCACAGATTCCCAAACCCCCTCATCGGCCCCGTTCTTTTCAACCTAAGAATACAATAAAGGCAGCTAAACTTAAAAAAGCTAAGGAGCCAATGGACGTGCACGGCGCTGCGCGTGTTCTTGGGGCAAACCTTTGCTTTGCTGTGGCCAACCGTTCCCATCGCAATCTGTTTACACTAAAACCACCGTGCTTGACGATTTGATGCTTCGCCTAGGGCTGCTGCACTTGCCCGAGCTTCCGCCAAATGAGTTCCATCCAATCCTTCCACCCACACCTTAAGTCACAGTTCCCCTCTAGAGGCCCAGCATGTCCCAGCCATGATCCCTTCACATGAAATGATCTGAAATGTATGTTTTTCCACAATCAAATTTTTGAAAGAAGGGGAACAGCTTTGATCAACATTCTCATGCATTGAAGGTGTTGAACCTGCTTTCCACTGCTTGCGAGCGACGTGGATTGCGCAGCGAGGGATGGCACTATGTCCGAAGGATTCTGCAAACCTGAAAGCTCTCGCATTGACACCCAAGCAAACTGAACTAACTCCGCTAGCTGACCTACACGCACGCACTTAGACAAGATTTAGACACATCAAGTCTCAGGCACCAACAAATTCATCAAAGGAGCAACCCTCATGAGGAGTGCTTTTTTATTTACATTGTTCATCTCGATATTGAGCAGGTACACAATAATTTGGCACCCCAAATTGCATCTTGAAGAATTCCTTGTCGTTGAAAGTTCAAAAGGAAACTGACATGTACATGGTGACGCTGAGGACGTAGCAGTTTTTTATATATGGCTGTTCGGACTTTGCACAAGCCCACACACACACGCTTAGATTGGACAGGAAGCATTTAGAGTGCTTCTATACTGGCATGAATTCTGCATTTCGTTGTGACTAGGAAGCAACAGCTAGCATCAACAGAACAGAAGGCACCAGTTCAAAATTGCAGGTCCCTCCGGCCCCCCGCAAAAAATTGAAACACCAAACAGGAAGTTCTACTGTAAGACACGCACACACACACACTCACAGGCAGCGCACACATGTAAACAGTTGACATATTGAAATGTTGTAAAATGGTGCAGGCCATGGAAATTGCAAAGTTCTCTGGTACCAAACTATCAACAATATATTAAGCTACCTCTGGAAAAGTACAATCACTCGTGCATTATCAACTCCCATCCTCACTCTTGTGATGTGACTAATGCGTACAGTATCAACTGGCTGGTTCATCCTACACAGTGCACTATGTCACACAACTTCAACTTTTGAAAAAATATGAGAAATGAGGAAAATCCATCTCTTTCGAAATTGAATGAGGTCGCCGTGGCTACCGACGGTCTACATCAATGACTTGGGAATCAAGGGCCTTGATTTCTGGCAACCAGCTGACAGGTTCACATGCAACTTGAGCTCGAGAACTGCACCTCGAAAACGGCTGAAATCTGCTTCGACTTGGCGATAACTCTGGATGAATAAAGAGAGAACTAATTGAAATACCTATTGTTTTGGGTTTGCGTCCTCAGCCCTTCTTAGCTAAGATTCCTTTAGTCTAGAGGGCGTGGCCTTCTACCCTGCACTTCAAGGGCTTCAGTCACAGGGCCTGTCTACCGCATTGGGGCGAAATGCTGCAGTAGACTTTAAGTTTTATTCATATAATGCAAAGGCTCAGAAGCTCAGAATTGCTTTGTATATTGGGGGGGGTGGTCTATTAATGGTCCACTATAGTATATCCTTACTTGAGTGGGTTTAGAAGAAGTTAAAGGATAGATTCTATCAGAACATCTACACATGAAAAGAACGAAGGGTGAATTCCCCAAATGCTTGCCGTTGCCCTCAGTCTTCCTCAGCATACTATAGCCCTTCTGCCAGGAAGCTTTGCACAAGCGCCTCCCATTTCAGCTGGCCAGAATTGCTGGCAGTTTCCTGTGAGAAAACGACACCCGGCGGCACCCTCCAAAGATGTTAAACTGTACCATGATGTGCGAGGATGTATAGCTTGTATGTCAGCACCATCTGTGCCTTTGCAAGCCCAGTCTCCTGTGTAACTTTGGCCTCCTTCGTCGCCTTTGTTTCTTTCCGCGGTGGTGTCTGGCTTGACTGAGGTTCATGAGGTGCCACTGCCGCGAGGCGGCTCAAAAGCTTGGATGACCTCAGGCGGTTCAAACTGTTTCAAAAGTCCGAACGAATCGTAAAAGGACACAATATGAAACCATCGTTTACACAATGAAATATGATATCTAAATTTAACATAAAAAATCATTTGCTACAGGAAGTGCATGCCTGTCCTGTCTTTGAGTATCTGACCGAGGTTCTCTGGAAACACAAGTGGCCCAGGTTTTTTCATCGTTCCTAGCAGCAGCAGCATCAATGGAATATGCTGCATTATGTTGCATCATGGCATGATGCACCTCCCACACAGAAAGGTGAAATTTGAACTTGGTTTGAACTTGACTGATGCCAAACCACATGGCACAAAGAAGGTGCATAGGTCTTGGATGGTCTTGGGCATTCTGGGCACCAGGCTCCCAAGCCCATGCTTCCCGCGAGGGAAGCTGAGCTGCAGCTTTAGAGAAAAGCCTCGAGGGCCTCAAGTGTGGTGTGATGCCTTCGATTGCCTGTGATCGGTCGAATGAGCTCAGCTTTCAATGCAAAGGCACGCAAAAAGCAAGCAAGTAGAAGCACACACACTCTGAGTGCACAGCCGCACAGTTATCATGGCATGCCAGTATTCCACACAAAAACGCGCAACATGAGTCAATCAATCTCTCTCTCTCTCTCTCTCTGTTTGTCATGGCTTGCCTATATCAAATGCGATGACGTCAGACAAATTCAAACATCAAACAACATCCAAAAATATGTTCCATAGATTTGTGATACATCCTAACTGGCACGACGGTGAATCATGGTGAATCAAAAGGTAGATATGATCGATCCGTCAACAATTGCATTCCATTGCTATAATGCATGTGTATTGAGTTATCGTATGACTCCTATGTTGCATTTTTCTGAATAAGCCGTGGATTTTGCTCCACACACTATTAACTATTGGCTTGACAGAAATGACAGCTGCAAAAGCATATCGCCGTGGCCGAACAAAGGCATTGCTGGGCGTACCACTCCAGCAACCAGCAGCCGACAAATTGCTGCAGCTTCACACAAACGGGGGCTTAGAGAAAAGAACGCCAACAAAGCTTCAAAGCACCATTACGCCACAACATCTGGATGTTCCTCTTATATAAATGACTCTTAAACTCAAAAACCCTTCCCTCATAAATTTGTTTCAGCCTGCTTTATCAATGCCAGTGACACAATTCTGCTCTTGAACAACATATGCCTACAACATCCTGAGACTGATTGAGAACATTGGGGAAGTGCCAGGGATCATTGTGCAACAAGCGAAACCGGTAATATGACGTCCTTGACCGCGGGCCCCAATCCAGCCGCTGGAGCTCCTTTACACAAACACTGCCACCTGTTCCTGTACAATGGGGGTCGGGTGAGCCCTCCACAGAAACTTGCAGGCTGGAAACTGCAAGAGGTCAGAAAGGTTCTAAAAAAAAACTACGTCTGGCAACGAGCACAGGATGTTCTCAAGAATCTGCGGAGGTTCACCAGGCAGAGATTGCCAATGAATGGGCCCGCACAAAGTTCAACTCTGGGGTCCCATGAGACCAAAGAGGACTCACAAGAAAATCGCACTACAACCTCGACCGAGCGAGCGGGTGAAAGATACCACTATTCAGACTATGCAGGTATGAGACCGATTCACAGTCAAAGCTCGGCGATTGTGACCCCATTCTCGCGGAGCTCCTGAGGCATGTGATGCTTGTCATTTCCGCCGTTCATCTCGCTGTGGCTAAGTCACTGCTTCCACTACATGGTTTCATGACAGCAAACGTATCCAGATATATCCAGCCACCCCTCAAGTCCTCAAGAACTCGTTGGCAGTAACCATCATCAGGAAATCCAAATCGCTCTGGACCTCCCGCCAGTGCCTTGTCACAAGTACATGCAGGATCACATTCCCCATGCAATCTTTGAAGCAATACCTTTTTGAAACAGAAACCCCGTTGGCCCACTAATCATTGGTGTGGAGTCTAAACTGGTAGCGTGAAGGACAACAAAGGGATTGCGGATTGCACAGATTCCTGGTTTGAACGAGACGAGGCGCTGTCTTGAGGTGAATGTTGAACGCTGGCCAGTACTTCTGGTCTGTCGCAGAGACTCTGAGGTCAAAAAGCACGCGCCGCCTGGAAGCGCCATGTGCTTTACAATTACTGTGATGCACGGAATTCGTTTCAAATGCAAAGAAGCTAGCACTGGGCCACCATTGGACCATGGAGAGTGGAAATTTTAAATCTCAACATGTAAAATGCAAGGAATCAGTCAAACTTCACAGAATCCAGCAGTTCAGCAAAGCGAAGGCCTGAAAGCTAGTTGAAACAATGCCAGGAGCAGCCTCGGATATTGATTTTTCACTTCTTGCAAGTACGCAAGTCAAATCTTCTCACAGGCTGAAGATATCACTCCAGGCTTGAAACGCAACCATGCAGGTGTGTTGCCAAGCAGCTTCCCACTCTCATCATGCGGCAAATACGCTTGCCTTGTATTCTGATTGCTTAAACGGGAATTGCATGGCACTTCCCATCTTCAGTGCATGTGCCTGTCAAACTGATGTGCAATCAAATGGAATCCATGTCAATTTGCAGCTGAGCAACTGTGAACGACCCCTGTACGACCTGAAATGCAATCATGGCTTGAAGGTGAATAGCTTGTGATCAAAACTCTTTGGTATGGGCCAACCATGAGATGCCATGTGCTTGCATCCCATCAGTACATCTTGATATGCCAACTACCAAGTGTAGTTGCGCGGTTAATTATACGACAAGGATGTCTTGTATCTAGCTGTTCAATTCTATGTCTTAAAATATGACCCACTCTTTATCATGACTATCATAAGCTCCTGCTGTTTTTCGACCAATCTACTTATCATCCATCTACAATATCTCTGTATCTAACATCTAATTACTGTATCTATCTATCTACCAGTATCTGTCTGCTGTCTGTCTGCTGTCTGTCTATCTATCCATCTATCAACCATCTCTGCAAACCATCAAATAGATCAAAAGAATATCAAAAAAATCAAATGATTTCAAGTACCATGGCGAATCTCGGCGCCGTACTCGCCATTTGAATCCCACCCGCTAGGAAAGCGGAAGTTGAGGACAATAGTGAAGCTGTCCTGGACAGTGCTGCAACAGATGCTCAACATGTCAGGGACCCAGAACTCTGAATGGAGATAGACGAAACAAAGGCTCTGTGTAGGTGTGTGCGTGTGGGAAGCAAATGTACGCACTGGAATCTTCTGCACATTCTAAGAATTCCAACGCAAGTAGACTCGCCGTAGCCCTACCACACTTCTTCACCAGGGAGCTGGATGCCCAGCAAGCCGGACACGACTGTCAAGTCGCCAGCTCATCGTGCCCACGCTAGGCCTTAGACACGGTCTCCGACCAGTATATATTATCATATTTCTAATTTTATCGGTTTATATCGGTTTAATTCGGCTCACACCATATTATATCATTGGCATGACACTTACGGACAAAGCAAGGTCATGTAAGGCAGCGGCAATAGTTCGTAGTGACCAGCAAAATCAAAGACATTTGAAGGGGAACTTTGTCAATTGGGCTTCATTCTGACATATTCCGACGCAGCTCCATAGCAACTGATCAATCCTTCAAGACTTAAAAACTTCAGGGCTTTTAATGTTAACATCGTTCGCATTCCCACACTTACCTCCAGTCGGTGCCAAAATTGCCAAGTGGCTGGTTGCCAACAAGGTGGCCAAAGCGTCGCTTGCAGGTTGGGCATCGCCTCGTGTGCTGCTCTGAAGTGTAATCTCGAGCTGGACTTGTGCTTGAAAATCCTTCACGTGATTCATTGTTTCTCATCCAGCCTTCTCTCTTCAAACCAGCGATCCAGACAGCTGTCATGGAAGGAATGACCGCAATGGAGCCTCAAGCTCACAGCAACAGGCAATCTTTCGAGAACATTAGATACACGACCAATGCTATGGAAAGTGCTATTGGCGTTCGCTGAATGTTCAAAGATTCAAACATGTCCAAACAAGTGACTGTAGTACGGAGCAGCGCCTTCTGCTCACAAGCTCACCTTGGCAAGGTCAAAATGATTCAAAATTCATCAAACCCACAAGCGTTGCCGGACAGATCTGGTCACTGTTGGTTTCCGCTGTTTCCACCTGTTTCCACATTTCAAAGTAAGTTTTGCCAAGGTTCCAAGGCAAATACCACAGGTGCTATCTGGTTGCCTTGGTTGGTTGTCCATTGGCTTTCGTTCAGGTCGTACCTGTGTCATCCTGTGTCCATGCAGCTTTCTGGAATCGAGTTTAACAAAAGGAACACGAAGTGACCAAGTTGGGGCCAGGCTAAGCAGGATGCAGCTGCTCTGCGTCTAGAGTGCGGCCACAATCTTTGAGAGTGGGGCAGGAGCCCAGATCAAGGTCCGCTGGAAGGCGCAGCTCGCCTGTCCACCAAACATGCTCGGAGATCGGAGGGACTCCGATGTTCTATGCCCACGAGAGGCGCCTTCCCTTACTGCAGGGAGTCTCAAGCGAACCTTTGTCTTCCCTTCTGCAGTGCTCTCTTCGCCTCAAAAACGTGGACATGACATGACATGACTCATGTCTCCCTTCGTGTGTTGTGAGGCAGCAAGAGCCTATACATGATGAAACATGAAGCCTACAGCATTGCATCTAGGAATTTTGCACCGCAAGTGCACTCAGCTCAAAAATCTCCAGCTCAAATCATGCAATGTTCTCTATAGACCTTTTTAATGAAAACATACCGGGTGAGATGCAGTGCATGAGCCCCGCTTGCAAGCAGGATGCCATAGTCTGCTGCAGACACAATTGCGGCAAGATTGACATTTACAGGGCCACTGCCTTAGCCAGAGCTACGCACTTGCGGAAAGGGTCTCTAATCAAGGAAGCCGGACGCAAAAGTGGCAATGAGATGCAATGAGCAGAATACACACCATCACTATTATCATTGTTGTGGCATTGCCTGTCACCGTCCAAAGGTCGGTTCAAAGAGCATTCATGCAATCAGCGGACTTTCTTTTACTTCAATATATTTCATAACAACTTTGTCTTTCATCGATTTCTTGATCCGAGGGGCTATTGTCCAAGCGAGCGATCAAGCTTGCAGCTTCCCCATCCACGCTCCCGAGCGACCTGCATGAGCAAAGTGTGCCAGGAAGCCTTTGCAAAAGCAAGCTTTATGGCATTCTTTTCAAATCTCTTAAGGCATTGTCGTTCAGTATTACAACCCGATGGTGTCAGAAACAACTGACAAATAAGGACGCTGGGCGAGACAGTGAAACAAATTCGAGCCTGGGGCAAACACCCATTTCTGCGAGTGTTGCAAGAGCTTGGCGCCGTTCGCTATCCACCATGACCTCTGTGCCTTGGAACCACAGGAACATCTTTAAGGGACAAGAAACCAATATACAGAATTATGATGAATTACAAAGGCAAGGGCACTGACAATAGTGCGACAAATTCATACAATTTCAATTTCTCTTGGAACGTGTCGTGTACGACATTCGCAGCAGCCGTGAAAGATCTTGGACGGCGAAACTCAGCAAGCCGTTCTGCAGACTATATCTTGCAAACTTCTACTTCTACTGGGACTGGTGCAATCATCTTCTCGTTGAAGTGCACATCGCAAGTCGGTCTGGTGAGCCTCAGAAGCTGCTAAAGAACGCCGAGTACATCTCAGTGTATTTGTAAATACATTGTAAATATTCAATATCATCATTGTATATTTCTAATATATACATTATATACTGCATTTTCTATATATAAGGATATTTAATGTACAAAAAATGAAGAAACTTTGACAAATATTGAAATTGTTAAAGGCTAAGTGCAGCCGGCCACCGAAATTCCCAGGCAATTTCCCGTCAATGGTACGCAACAGTCTTGATTTGAAGTATATCCCTGCTTTTGCGGTGCCTGTGCTGTAGTTGCCAACATGTGAATCTTGTGATCTCAAGACCTAAAAGATCTGTTGTGCCTCTGAGTAGGCGATCCACTGTCCATTCCGCAAAGCTTCGAAAGTGGCAGTGTTCCAAAACCCAGAACCTCATGGGAAGGAGTGCTGGACGGACTCTACTCAGACCTCTGAGTGTAAGGACCAGGAATTTATATGAATTATATAATATGAATTTCTCAAAGGTTCAACATCTCAAATGTGTGTAGAAATTCTTCATACCGTATGTAGAAATTGCAGAATTGGCCAGGCCAGTGACCCACAGAACAATCAGAAAAGCGCTTCAGGAGCCTTTGTCACTGCCAAGGCTCCACCTGCCGTCTGACGATTGCTGCGACGCTGTGCAGTTTCAGCTGCATCTGCCTTCGGCGCAAAATTTGGCACCTGGTGTCACAGCTGCTAAGGAATGGATGAATGTAGACTGCACCACACATCTTTACTCACAATGGTACACAAATTCAAAGTATTATCTGCACCTGTGCTCCTTGAGGAGCATCATCCAGGTCGTAAATGGCAATCCGCCAGTCGGGATGCTCCTAACCATCCAAACCCACGGAATCTGAGAGGGCGACCAAGTCTGCTACAAATACAGGGAAGGTGTTGGAATAACGAATTTAGCAGCTACCTGTAGCATCATTCCCTGGAAATCTACGCTGGTCATTCCTCATCAAGAAACCTAGAATACAGGATTGCAGAAAAGAACTGAAGGTATAATACTAAATCAAAGGCATCTAAAGCGCATGAAAACACATCACAAATGACAAGATCATGCAAAATCTATATATCAACACAATGCATACAATCATACATGCCTGCATACTGCAGGACATCGCAGTTAGCCGTGCCTGGGCAAATTGATTTAAGGCGGCCAGGTACCTCAAAGCATCAGGGTCACTTTGCTAACAGGTGTTTCAGTACGATTCAGTGCATCTAAAAGGATCTAAAAGTCATGTCGAAGATTCAAAACAGAATCAAATGATGTGCTTTATGAAACGCATTGCAAATGTAGAGTAAATCAAATAAATCAAATATAATATCATCAAATATCAAGCTTTCAGAACGCACATCCTGCAATTCATGCACAAAATCCATTCACTTATCCCTGTAATATATCAACATCTGCATTTCTACAGTGTCTGAAACCCTTTAAAGACAAAGGGTTCGGAGAAAACCCTCGGGTCTTGCATCTAGCTCCCTAAAAATATGGCAAAATTACGCAGAAATACACAGAATGCCTCCTCAGAGCCTGGGTAAGAAGCGCGTTGCGGAGTTGGGAAATGATGTGATCTACGAGGAAATCTGTCTTATCTTGTGTTCGCTATAGTTTCTTGTGTCGGCAGAAAACAACTCAAGAAGTTCTTTGGTCTCCTTTTGTCTCAACTGTCCCGGGCTCCGAGGGTTTGTGACACCGAAAACATCGGGTTTGATCCAAAACCCCGGTTTTCAGTTTGAATCTCGCCCTGAACCCGTACCTAACCCTTACTGAAAACTTTGGGCTTCGTCTGAAATTCCAGATTTCCAGCAACCCCCATATTTTGTTTTGAATTTGTTTTAAGTGATTTCTGTAGATGCTCCTTCCTGCAAGTCACTCTGGCCATCTCCCACCAGCAAGTCCACAGCCAATACGAGCGGGAAATGCGACACTCGGCCGCTGCAGAGTACGAGACAAGGCCTGGAGACCTTCCAGCGTGGCACCCAATTTAAACATATCTAAACTGAGGAAGGAGCAAATTCATTCAAATTCATTCATGTCACTTCTCTTCCGAGGGCACAATGCGCAGTAGATTACAATACAAGAAAACTCTGACCGGACCAAGTATACTAAATGGATCTAAATGGAAGGATCACGTCATGGGTCGTTGTATGTTGGCATCTGTCAAGCTTGTTCAATCTTGCTAGTCAGTAAGCAGAAAACTCCGCAGCATGTTGCAGCCCTTCTTCGCGGAGTGCAAACAAGACACATTCTTGAAACCAACGCAGTCGGCTGGAACGCGTGTCCTGATTGCAGGATATTATGGAGGGCTGTGCCACGTCCATGCATTTCTACTCTTGTTCCTGTTGCTGCGTAAATGCACAGCCTGCATGACACACGAGCAAACAAACATGACAGATTAACATGAACAAACTAAAGAAACTGTACTTAGTATTCAATGGTGCTCGAATCAAAACTACTGAAATATATGAAATGTATTGAAATGTATTTGTTGGAATCTTGGTCTTGGGTCCTGGACTGCCTTGGCGGCACCGACAAAGCGTGCAGATGACCAACCTCCAGGGGGCGCATCATCTGCTGGCCTTCCAGGAAGCCTTGATGCAGGGCTCTGAAAACGCAAAACATGCAAAACAAATGAGCCTAGAGAGTACGAGTGAATGAATTGCACTCAAACAATGCAAAGAACATAAAAAGAACATGGATACAAACCACACAAAGGAATGCAAAAGGATCTAAACAAATCCAAGCATTTCATCTACAGTAAGATCTTCCAATCTGTTTTCAGTGCTATGTACCTTTATGATCCTTTATGATCCTTTATGATCCTTTATGTGTATCTAAGTGGCAGCTGCGAGTAGAAATTCACAATCCGCCCGTGAATGCTCACGGTGCCAGGTAGGTCATGGGGACGGCCTTGCTCCACGCGCTGTCCTTTGTTGGCTTGCAGTCAGTAAAAGCCAAAACAATGCTATCCCTGCATACGGTTCCCACAAGTACGAATGCACCAAGTGTGATTCCATGCGATTCCCAAAGTTCTTCAATGTTCTATTTTCTATCTACCCGAAAAAGCCTGCCCCAACTGCCCTATAATCCACCAACTGTCGCCTACAACAGCTTGACATGATTGACTTGATTGACTGAAGATGACTGAAGTGTCATCATTCAAAGATTGTAGCGAGGTGGGACTCTGCTTTCAGCGGCGCAGCGTAGCAAAATCCATTTCTCCGTTGTTCTGCGCATTTCGCAGTCTCTGAGGTTCACCTTACCCTGTGCACTGCTGCAACGACTTGAGGTAAACGGATTCTAAAGAAAAGGAGTGCTGGGTGCGACCTTCTCTCTTTTGGTCATGATGTGTTTGGTTTAATGACTGAAGTGTTGAAATAATAGATTTAAAATCACTAAACATCTAGACTCATTCAGACAAGGCCTGCTTGCACGGCACTGTGAAACTTGACCATGTCAAACGACAGTCTGGTCAACATGAAAACTATGTAACAAGCCGCACCTTGTTGGCATTTGGCATGGAGCGGCACGAGGGGAACCTCTTTTCAAAATGACTGCCAGGAAGCAACATAGAATATCTCGCCCTGCAGCAATCTTATTGCCTGAATCTTAAGGCATCATGGTGAGCCGTCACGCTTGGCACAGACTTCAAGAATCTGTCTGTAAGGTCAAAGGCACAATTGTGCACAGAGGTCAAGCATCATTATCCGACGCGGACGCTCTTTTGAACCTTTTGGATGAAACTTACTCATAGAATCTGGTTTCATTGATTGACCTATGGCAACATATGGCAACATCCACTTTGGCCACTAGTGAAGTGAACCTATTTCTACCGGTTTCTGCGAGATTGCTGCTAGGCCCCAGGCGCAATGAAATTGCACTGGTGTGAAGCATGCGCTTGATCTAAGGATCTCTTATGTCAGTGCCTTTCACGCATTGGAACGCTCAGAAGCTTGAAGACAACCCTGCTTGAGTCAAACCACTCATTCAGGATCCTCGACAATCGAGATGGGCCGGATCTTTCGATAGAAATTGACCTTGGTGTTCCATTAGCTGAGGATGCTTATAATATCGAAGACACGCAATGGCAAGTGGGGTAAACATACAACAGTACTCAGATCAATATGTATTATTGAACAAAAAACATTCCACCCGAATCATTACTAATTACTCGCTTACAATCGTGTACATACTAGTTCGTCTTCGTATGTCCTCATTCCATCTCATTCTTACTACCATAAGAGTACAGCCATGGGGCCAAAGGCGAGCCATCCTCCCCTGCAAAGCATGCCAAATACCAGGGAATGAAGTCAGTGAATTCCACGATGCCTGGGAACTGGTGTGATCCCCCCCAAAACCATGCGAAGCAATGCTAGGCAATGATGAAAATACGTTGCAAATCACTGAGAAGTTCCCACATGTTCCCACAACACTTGGTCTGGCTGGGCCAATTTCTGCTACTGCTACTGTAACTTCATTGCTGGAGCCTGCTGATCTTATTTATATCGATTCCCACCTACAGTAATTACAAAGTGCTCGAACACCCAACTTTCTAGCAAGACACCACCATGGTCCCCAGCCAGTTCTCGCCAGAAAGACCTCCGAGAGTGTGAAGGGACCCTGAATGGGATATATAACATGGCAAATGGATTGCTGTATAGGCAAAAACACACATATATCATATACATGCCAAAATAGTGAAAAGGGAAACACATGTCACATCACACATCGACTAGTTATAACTTAAAAACAATGTGTGCAAATTTTGAATTGAGATGTATCCACGACGTGTCTTTATGTGGAATCGGAATGCTGAACAACTAATGAACTGACTAAGGAATTCGCTAAGAAGTATCTCCTGCACAGATTTCCTGTGTGTCTAAAACACACCCTCTTCTTCTTCTTGTTGTTGTTGTTGTTGATGTGGTCCTTGTTGTTGTTGTTGTTGTTGTTGTTGCTGGTATATGCTGATAGTGGTGCTGCCAGTGTCGCTAACGCTGGCATTGCGGCTGATGGCGCTGCTGTGCAGCTTGTGATGGCGCTGGTAGTGGCGGCGAACGCAAATCTTTGGTCAAGGAGATGGAGGAGGCAGCCAAATAGTCTATAATCTACTAGTATATATATATATATGATTTCCGGATGATTCTGCACTACAGAAAGCATCAGGGACAGCTGCATTTGGTTTCAGATAGTCTGAGTTTCTCCACAGTCTCCATGGCAAGTGACTTCACCCGACTCTCTGGTAAAGATGAGTCATCCTGCAGGTTCAGCAGCAACGCCAGGAGCTTGTGGAACCTTCAAGAAGCAAATGCAGTCTATGAAGTTCAATCTTC
Source organism: Breviolum minutum Mf 1.05b.01 (assembly GCA_000507305.1). Taxonomy (NCBI): domain Eukaryota; class Dinophyceae; order Suessiales; family Symbiodiniaceae; genus Breviolum; species Breviolum minutum. The sequence continues at coordinate 14,198 of DF239667.1, forward strand.
AACTTTACCATACTTTGCCATACTTTTACCCAGATTGCCATGAATTGTCAACCTCAATCGGAATCCAAGCAATGTCACAAAAAAGTGTAGCTGTGGAACTGTGCGTAGTCCATCCGGCCGTTCAACGTAAAGTGGTCAAAGTGGCGCTTAACCTTGGCCAGGCGCGACGAGAGGCTGCCAGGCTGCATCTTAGATCAGAAAAGGTCCGAAACTTGTAACCTAACTACACCATACATGCACGTTACTTCACAGAAGCATTCTAGCGAATGGAAAACATTTTAACATATCGACGTTCAAAAAACACATCACCAATAGTACTTGTGAACAACAAACGATGACTGAGGCGGTGCAATTGTAAACATATGATTCAAACCATTTGGCAGATAATCTTGTGAAGAGGTGCAAGGCAACTAAATATGTCTGGCTCTGATTTGAACAAGGGGCGAGTTCTACGTCTGTGACGTGGACTTGAAACTTGCGAGCTACGAGTCTCATGAAGCGCTGTTCCTTGACTTGAGCATCCAACTTGAGAACATCGCAATAGCATACCAAAAAATCTAAGAACGCTTGCAGTACATACTATTCAATAAATTCAATACACCATTCGGACATTCACTTTCAAATGACCATGACGGTTCAACTCCAAACACTGCTTCAGAACGGGTTTTGGTGTTTTTTTTGCAGCCATGTCTCTGAATTAAGCAATAGGCATTCCTGGAAAGCATTGCGAGTTATCCAGGTCAAGAAGTCGCTAAAGGTCACCGGGACGTCAGTGTGCTGGATGTCAATTGCTTCCTGCAACTCAGCTTCACACTTTATCATGAACTTCTTTATGTCAAATATGTTGAAATACTCCTCCAAATTACGTATATATATATATATATCATGTGAGTGCATCATCATCAATATCTTAGTATTTAGTTATAGTTCAGGTATCAGTTGCTGCGTCTTGCCACTGACGATATACAAGCGTTTTGGATATTTCAACGTTGTTCTAGTAGACAAAGGTCCTTGAAAAGCTCTCTTGGTACATCTTTGGCGGATGGAAACCGTTCTCTCAGCACATGTCGTAGCAGCAGCTGAAATTCGTACCTGAGCAAGCCCTGTTCAGGATACACGGAGTTGATCTCTAGGGACATTTCTGTACGATTTCATCATCACATATAGAGACGTATGCGCAGATTCTGTATCACACATCTCTTGCCAATGCACTACTGCACTGTTGATGGCTGAAATCCTTGGATTGTTGATCCCATCCCACATGTAGCCGACAAATGTCTACAGGAGTTTGTCTTGGTCTTTACGATCGGCTGGCGTGTGATTTCATAATTAATTCATGCTTACACCAGAGGCATAAAGGTCATGCCATCACTGTGGAGTGCGGTTTGTGGCTTTATGTGGGGTTCGAATCGTGCTTCGCCAGCCAAGTAAGGATACAGTATGCTTGACAAATCCAGGATTCAAGATTCTGAAAGACTGGAGGCACTGAGCCTTCAGGCATCTCCTACTACAGCAAAATTTGAAAGATGCTTATGGAAATCCCTGCAAACAAGCAGGTTGGCTGAACTGTTGGTGGTGCGGCACAAGTTAGGATTATAATGATTATATGTATATATATATAGAATATAAAATATAAGTGGGCAGAAGCATACCTAGTACATTCTAGCAGCAAACAACATCCAGAATCTGTCACACGTTCCCACAATCTCACTTCAGGCAGTGGAGGAGTTGCTCCTGTCGAAACATATTTTGGTGGATGTGCGCTGAGTGCTTGCTGGTCTCACTTTACTAAGGACTTTGCGGTGACAAAACGTCATCGTCGTTGATATCATAACGCTTGAACAGCTTCCAGGCCTTGCAATTTGTGGCTGTACATTGGCATCCCGTTGCATCTAAATTTCAAACCATAAGCTAACATGATGCAAGCTTGAACCCTGTGAGAAAAGACAAGCAAAATGATATTCAAGAAATCAATCAAAAGTCCCTATAGTCCTATGGGGTGCAGCTGGCCTGTGTGACATGCCCCCCCGGCAGGTTGAAGTCACAGGATAGTTCATGAGCCTTAAACCTTGGATCGAATTGGATGGCGTTGTTGGTTTCTGAATGTCTCTGATGTGAACATTCAAAGAATTTTTCCATTTCCTGCTATCAGCTTCAATGACCCTCTTTAATTTTTGATTCATTGACGCTGGGTATGGGCTGTGAAATTGGAACTTTTCGAAGGATTGAAGAGACAGCTGCGTCATATACATCAATGTTGTCATTTGATCTCACATTTGGCTAAGACTCGATGTGAATTTCCCCAGCTTCGATTCTGAAGATTGAGGTACCTAGAGGACTGGTGCCAGCTTGCACGAGTGATCCAGCAATGCAATCAGTCCACGCCGTACCGTTGTCTTGTTTCATGAGTTTCATTCTCTTGCTGTGAAGCGTGTTTGCGCATGCACACAAAATCAATCATGAATCCATCATGAATCGCAGTCAATCGAACCAGCAACGGGTCTACTTCATGAAACCCAAAACCTTGGCCTCGTCGATTCTTAGCGCATGTTCAACGTCCCTGAAAGAAGCTTTGCTGTGTGCCTCGACAGAGGAGAAGGCTCAGCACAGGTCTGAACTGGCCCAGAAGTGTTGCTCCAAAGGTCGAGGAATGAAGACAGACCGCTGCAAATCTCCAGTTTGCAGGTTCAACATGTGCATTCATGAGTTTGCAAAAGCCAAAACCCATGCATCACTGACACTGTGATAGCACCAGCCTTGATTGTATCGCCTGCAGCATCTTCCTTTTTGCTGGTGGGCCTGCGGGTGAGATATTCCAAGTGATCTAAACATGATATACATCAATACAATAAGTTTCTATCATGTTTCTATCAGTCCCTGTGTTTTTCATGCAATCTGGCAGTTTCAAGTGTGTTGATCGTTCAGCTGGATTAATGTCAAACGAGGAGCTCTTTTGGCTTCGGCCGGAAAGATGAAGCTGTAACTGAACTCGTGGGACTGCCCCATTCTTCCAGTTGCCTGCAAAGTCAACGGATTCTCAGTGATCCGACAATGGGATGATGACTCAGTTATGACGTCTGGTTCTGGCAAATCCATCATAGTTGGTCACAATTGATCAAGTTTAAACAGTGTATAGTGTATATACATATGATATACATATCAGCACCACAGACACGAGCTAGAAATAAGTCCAAGATAGTCCAAGCCTGGAGTGTATGGCAGCAGCGGCAATGTTTTTCTCCTCTCACAAGTCACCATCCGCACCACTGCATCAAATGAGGGTGATGAAACATCATGCGGAATGATGAAGAATGATGATGAACAATGAGAAACAATGATAACCTTAAATGCTTATAACTTAGTGTGGTGGACAAGAAAGTAAGAAAAGTGCACTACAGGAGTCACTTCAAGACCTGTTATGCTGCTATGCTTTGGCCGCCATTCTAAAGCCAAGAATCGTATAAAGACTGAAACAATACTTGGATATATAACCAGAAAAATAATCATTCACAAAACCAGGGTCTCACAGCTACTGTACATGAACATTGCAATGCCATGCAATGCCATGCAATGCCTCTTGGCGTTGCAGCTTTTGCACGACCAGCCGCTTCCGGCAGGAATATGCCTTGACCCAGGGCGGAGGCCAAACAAATCACGAATCACAACTGCTCCAGCCTTTGAGGCAGAAATGAAGCTGTGCCACAAGTGCAACCAAGCGGCCAAGGCGCATTCACCTTTATTTGTCGCTCTGATTCTGTACACCTACATGGAGAGGCGAAATGAAACAGATTTCATAGTAGTTCTACTGGTTCTACTGATTTCAAGTGAGCAACTGAGCCTTTTGATGGAGCCTCCCGGCCAAATAAGCCATTCCTCAGGTATTCAAGAGCCGAACAGCAAAATTAGCGAGGCATTGTACCAGTATGTACCAGTACAACATGTCACATGTCTATGGCACCTAGAGAGGTCGTGGCACGGTTTGTCCAGTCTGATCAAGGAAGATCATTCTACATCGTCGGATATTGCATGATATTACCCGCCGTCGCGCCGTGTCAAAATCACAATTTGCGGCTGCGATTCGTTGAGGCAACTTTGAAGATTGCTTTGGAGAACCTTCAAGGGATTTAGAGAAGCAAAAGACTCAAGCCGTTGGCAAGTGCTAAAGGATGCTAAAGGCTACAGTGGATAGACTCAAATGGCTGGCCTTCTGTTCTCTCAGCGGAGCCAATGGAGTCCTGTGATGAGCTCACTGCCAAAGCCAAACTTTGGATCCCTGACCTGGCAAATCTTCCAGATGGGAATCCATAACACCAACACCAGCAATTCCAACCCTTCGGCCTTTCAATCCTTCTGACCGCTGGAATATGCTTTAACAATTTTGGACAGGTGCTAAAACTAAGGAGCATGCTTTGTCACGGCCCATCTGCGGTTTCTCCGGCTGCCTGAGAAGCAGGAAAGAAAGAAACTGATCCGAGTAACGAATACGTACATATTCTCTTGCACAGAAATTAAGTAACCTCACGTGAAAGCGTGATGCATGCCGTACAGTTGTCGTACATTCATAATATTGATATTACAGCCCCAGGGGACCAACAAACGAAAGTATGTTTGTGATGCTGATAGACACATTTAAGGCAATTTGTTACAATGAATCATTACATCGTTACATATCATTCTAGAATTCCCTGATGTAACCTCAATTACTATAAGGCCTCTGTTCGGGGATTGATTCCCCTTTTTAAACTGCTAAACTACGCTCTTGTCAAAGTCATTCAAGAATAATGCAACATTGCAACGCACAAATATACACACATTTCTCTAAGCACTAGCAGAAAAGCAGACTACTGATAGCACAAGCAAATGCACAAATATAGAAAAACAACTCACCTGCCATTCCTATGCGAATATTTCGTGCCTGCTGATATGGTAAGCCGGCTGCCAGGAACCTGCACAACAATCACAACCACACAAAGCTGCAAGAGTGACTGAGCTGATGAGGAAGAACGAGCGGAAAATTCACAAACCCCAAACACATCACCGACCATCACCGTTGAATCGACACTCTTGTTCCCACCCGGATACATGGACAAAGTGCTGAGGGCCTGGGGCAACTCATCCGATTTGACAGGTGAAGTGACTGGTCGTTTCAGACAGGCCTGTCAGAATTAGAATCATCTGGGCAGGGCCAAAGACTGGGTTGCAAGTAGGTTCCGATGGATGCATAGTTACAAGGGAGTCCAATTATCTGAATCAAACAAAAAATCCTCATTGAATTCCGATAGCAAAAATAATAATATTACATTTGCAACATGTCGGCACTTCCATTGAAACAAGCGCTGCTCATGCAAGGCTGGAGGTTTTGTAGGTACGGCTGTGAGGCCTGCCACTGCCAAGGTATTGAAAGTCCATTACTCGTAGTCGGACCTCAGCTGGAAATGCGCCGATCAGGGCAACCCTGATTGCTGAATCAAAACTGAAGAAACTTGCAGCCTAGGGAAGCTATTGCATGATTATGTATGACTGCTGAATAGCCAACTCCGCAGTGATTTTTAAGCACCAGCTGAGTAGCGAGAGAAAGGCGTTGCCACAGATGGGCCTGCACTCGTGCTTCGGGAGGAGGTTGCCCGAGCAGAATCCTGCCATAGCAAAGCTGCACCGATTTAGGATCGGGCTATGATTCTAGTGGCCAATCTGCCAATCTATACGGACAAACAGCAGGAAAGAAAAACACGTGCCCCGGTGCCAGCCCCTTTACAGGAGGCAAAGGTGAGCAATTAGGCAATATTAGGCAATTAGCAACTCCAGAATGACTCAGTCCTTGGCCGGAAGTGGATCAGCTTGAGAAAGCTCCGGGCTCGGGTAGAGCAAGCGCCGAGCTCGCGCGAGGCGCGCACGTTCGAGACTTGGGTCAGGCTTGACTCCTGCATAGCTGCCACATGCTACCACGAGGTCCTCTATTATGCTACTCATGCTACTCCATGGAAACTATCTGTCAATCACATGTCCATTTCCTAATGTCACCAGTCATCTTGGCTATTCTGATTCGTGCTTCCGCCTGGCTTTGGAGATATAGGGGCGACCCCGTGGTATCTGCACAGAGCGTCCTTAGGGCTACAAATGTGTTGGTTTGTGATGAATGTTGGCTGAATAATTTCTTCTGCAAAGGGTCACTTACAATTGCCAAAAATGCTCGCACTCACTTTGAGACAACTTGCAAACAATTCTTGTGATCCAGGGACCTTCACCAGGCGCAATGCTGGGGAGACTTTCCGTCCATCCTCAGCATCACTCTGCCATAGACTCAGGTTAGCTGCTCAAAGATGATAAGTTTTTGCACCAAAGACTTCCATGCAAAGTAATGCCAGGCAGCCATGATCATCTTCTTCACAGCAGCTGCACCGATTTCGTTCGCACTAGTGTCATCCACTGGCAGAATGGAACCTTCAGTCACTGAAGGCAAGCGGCAAGCAGGAGTCCATATGCATGCACCGCAAAATATACATTTCATTAAATTCCGTATCAATGCGCATTCATGCGCCTAGTGTCAAAATTGTTGATGTATGTCACCAAATGCTCGGGACCACTTGTGAAGCATCTGGCCATATGCGGAGGCACAAAATAGCACGAAATTGAGACGCAAACTGGCGAATGCTGATTGAAGAGATGACAGCTGGTCCTGTCGTGGCAAACATAAGAGTGAGTTTCGCAAAGAGCGCCTCTCCATGCTCAGCTGACGGCCTCTGAGCGCCTTTTTGCTGCCTTTGGCGTCCAAGGGCACGTCACAACAACGCAAGTTCAATACAATTCAGAAATTCACTTCCAATGCATCCCTCTTTGACTCTTTGGATGGGGACTGTATCTTTGGGCATATCGAGACAGAGAATCTATACCTCACAACTTTGGGCTGATTCCAAGGACCGAACGTCAGCAATGAGGAAGCCCTGCATCTGCTCAGTCGTCAGGGGCCGGTGCCTAACACGCATATGATGCATCGTGAGGCTTTGGATATCACAATAACTTAAATCTATCCAAAGGAGATGCTGCCAGGGCACGCCAGAATCGTGGCATTTGGATCCGGGGCAACAACTGCCTGGAAAACATTGACTACTCATGTAAAACATGTATCTAATATATTATACATGTAAATGTATTAACATGTAATGCAATATCCTCTTGGGAATTTAGGGGGTGGGGTTGTGAACCCATTTCCTAGCTCTCCAAAACTTGTTCACAGCTCCACTCGCTCCAAAACGGTATGTCTGTTGATCGGTTTTTGCTAGTACATGGAGTTTCACGGCTCAGACCATAAATGGGACAAAGTTGCTGTAATAGTAAAAGTTCTGGAAAGTCAACATGGATGATCATGCGTCACTAAGAAAATGCCAAAGAATGACTTAATTAGAAAATTCGCACCCCAAATACATGGAAAAAGGCCAATATGCGAACAGCCTGTTGTGTCACACTCTTTTTGTAGCAAACCCTGCAAATAAAACACACCCACATTGCGAGGAAGTTGCAGCGCGACACGCTATATAAAGTGTGTTGCTAGAATATGATGTGGTGAAAATCATCGAAATTGAAAAACAAAGAGGCAATTTGCTAGTAAATAAGCTTGGATAAAGACATATTAAAAGCAAAAACTTGAAAAGTGGCTTGCCGAAGAATGATTTCGGTTCAACTTTTCTGGTTCATTGACAGCACATCAATAAAGATGGCTTACTGTAAGATTAAAAAAACATAGAATTAATGCCAAAAACGGTACGGCAAATCACCGTGGTGTAGACATCATCATTAACAGAGTGGGAGCAGGTCCCGGGCATTATAGTAACATGTGTCAAATTGTGTCAAGCCAATCCAATCTACACACCAATCTGACAAACTGCATTCTGCATCATCTAGCGGCATAGTCTCATTTGAAGTATTATGAAGTATTCCTGGGCACCAGCAAAACTCACAAAGACAACATCTGCTTGCAAGCCAAGCACCGGAACTTCTGGAAAAGGAAATGACTTCAACGATGTAGACTGATTGGGCGGGAAGAACCTGCCCAAAAGTTATCTTTGTACGTATATAATTGAATGAACTGGAAGGTAGTGTGCATGTGATGCTGTGATGTAGTACGTGTAATATAGTGTAATGCAATGTGATGTTACGTGATGTTGCTTATTGTATTGTGTTTTAAATTCTACAGATTCTACAGTGAATTTTGTATGATATGAATCTATATTTAACTAGTATATCAAAAATGTTGTAAAAAGTACATTCTAAATTTTGTATTGTATTGTAATATTGTCTAGTACTATTGCATCATTATCATATTGTATTGCGTTGCATTCAAATTGCATGCATGCACGTCTATGGCTGAAATTGGCTGAAAGACTCTTCAGTTCATGCGAAGCTAACGTATCACAATTCTTTCATTGGCGTTTCGAAAACCAGTGTCACATTGTCATATCATTCCGTAGCATCTCAATGTACAGTAACTATCTCATCGTCTAACATCACATTGACCACATTGGGCATGCTCATGGTAGTTCCAAAGTCTTTCCACAAATCCGTTGCGACTGCCTCGAGCCATGCGATTCTGAAGACAAGCCATCAAGGCTCATGACACCGCGGCGTAGATCGGCATGGCATGCGAAGCTGCCACCCTATGCCATGATTGCGTGGCGAAATGTCTGAGTTTGACCGCCTTTGATCCGTTTTGGCAGTGCTTGGATGGAGGTTGGCTCGGAATGTTGCCTACATTAGCGCTGTGTGCTGCTTGAGTTCCATCTGCCTTTCATGCGACCGGCTACAGTACTGTATAGTACTGTCTCTGAAATTCTTATGCAAGACCTTTGTGCTTCTTCTGCACCTGTCTTGAAGAACAGTCTCAAGTCTCAACTGGCAAATTTCTTCTGACAAACTCACTTTGTTCAACTCACAGAACATGCTGCAACACAGACATGCAAGTGCCCTTGAGTTCGCCCCAATTGCATCTGAGTGCATTGCTGCTCTTGCAGAAACGACATTCTATTGCAAAGGACAGTCTATTGCAAAAGGCTATCAGTGTCTGTGGGGAGATGGTCAGGGTGCGGGCCAAGTTTCGATACACATCAGCATCTGGAAAAGCATCAAAAATTGCTTCAGCAATTCCTTGTGCACGGCCATCGTACACACCTTATTTCTGGAGGCAGGTTGATTTCTCACCCCATGAAATTCTTTACTTTCGGTATTTTCGCCTGCGGGAAACACAATTATTCGATTCTGGGAGTCGCGCGCAGGGGGTGGGGTGGGATGAAATAATTTTTGTTGGACTTGAAACCATGTGTGATACTATGATACTCTCTGCACACATGCTCGACGCTAGCTCCCAGGAATGGATCGCTTTTTTATGTTGTTTGCCTCCGAATTTGGAAAACAAATTGCAATGAGCGTTGAACGAACGCTTGTGTTCTTGTGTGCAACTATATGTGGCGATACTACTTGGCAGCTGATTCGGGCTTCCTAAAGGAAAGCTGCGCGCCGTTTGTTCCAAGACGGATATTGTAAAACGCAATTATATAAACAGGACGTCAAGTGCACAAAGCAACCGGTGAATTACCTGCCGTGACCTTATTTTTTGGGTAGCAGCATGGACAGACGCCATGATGTGACAGGTGCAAGGCAAGCAATGTGTGAAATACAATCAACTTCAATTGCCTGATTGATGTGAACTGCCTCGAGACTGAAATCCACAGTCAAATATATCGTAATCAGATTAAACCCCAAAAGACCCTCCATGGGCCTACTACTTGGTCACTTTGATGAAACCAGAAAGTTTGGTTCTTCGGGTACAGTTAAAGCATATCCACAATTTCCATTGACATCTGTCTTGCTGCCCTGGGACAATTACATTGGTGAATGATGTAGTCTTCTGTTGCTTGAAGAAGGTTGCCAGCTTTCTGGGAAACACCTCCCTGAGAAGGTGGCCTTACTGCCGCAAATGGCGGGAAGAAAACAACATAGTGTAAGACTGTTTAAAATAGATTGGGCCCGACTAAACGCCTGCCCCATGTCAGGAAAATAGATTAAAAAACCCATGATGGGCCAAGAAAAATACACCAAAAACGCTTGGGAGCCAAGGCGCCGCGGGAATTCTTCTACCTTCTTGGCACCCCAGCGACGACTGCCTTTGGATGTGACCTGCAAATATTTGAGCGGCTCAATAAGGCATCCAGTCGGCCAGTATCCACAATGGTACACAAAGCATTGCAAAGCAGCCTGAGACACCTGGTTTTGATTTTGATCACGAAGAGCCATCAGCAATTTGACAGCTGATCTATCCTGAGTCAGACTTGAGACATTTGAAATGCAACATGAGCCGGAAAATCTGGAGCCTGCGCCCATCAACATCCATCAACCACTAGTTCTTCCTATTAAACAAATCAGTTCAGTAAAAAACAGGAGCACATTCGGCGACCTTCAGTTTGCCCTTCTTCAAAATACTTATCATTATTACAAACTATAAACAATCTAATTTACAATTCAATTCAACATCATCATCATCAGAATTTATTCAAATTGTACCAGCCGAGGATGGGCGGTTCAGAACGTAGATTCAGATGACACAAATCATCACAAATGATGAAGTGACAAGTTGCTTGATCATGTGACATGGTCACGCAGGAGAAAATAAATAAATAGTTCTGTATCTTGTACCCGAAATTACCGAAAGCATTCGGTGACCCTACAAGCGGCAAACGACTACTAAAAACCTTCAGCGAGCGGGCAGCTGCTTCGGATTTGTGTTTGGATTTCGGAACTCTTGGCAGGCGTTTCTGCTGCAGTGCTGGCTTTGCTTTTGAAGTTCTCACAATATGCATGTCATATAACCATATATAACCAATGGTATACTTCTCCTTTGTCACCAACGGCAGGTCTCTTCCATCCACACCCAAATTGTTGAGGCCACAACCTGTGCCCGCATGGCTTCCTGCAGGTCTCCCCCGTATGGCAAGTCATCACGTCCAGGCTCGGCCTTCGATCATCAAACCCACCGTGAAGTTGCATCCCAACTTCAATGGTAGCTTTGTTCACAGGTTTGGCCCCTTAATTATCCGCTAGGATTTGCTTGTTTATCTTGTTTGATGCTTGGAAAAATTAGTGACCCAAAGCATATTCTCTGACGAATGGTGGTTGATTTGATGGTGATGAATCCCGTGGGTACCAAGCCTTTAAAAAAAATCACCAACAAAAACAAATCTATAGTTCTTGGTTGCAACCCATCTAAAAATATGCTCATCAAATTGGATCATTTCCCCAAATTTTGCGGGGTGAAAATTCCAAAAATCTCTTGAAACCACCACCTACAAGGTGGGCCCCTACCAGTTATAAATGGAGTTATAACTTTTAACCCCTATATGATTGGCCTTATAAATAGGTAATTCCTGGGGTTATAACCCCTATAAGTGGAGTATAGTGGAGTTATGACCATTCTTACAACTGGTAGGGGCCCACCTTGTAGCTAGAAAGCTAAACAACATTGACGACCGCAATCAATATTGAAATGAAATGATAATAAAATAACAAGAAGTGACAAGTGAAATCACCAAATACTATGGCGGTTGCAGCCTGCTTGTCGGAAGCCTGGTTGCTTGTCACACCTCAGCACAACTTGAAGATTGCAAATGCCTAGCAACATGTACGGCAAACCATGCAGTGGAGTGCAATTGTATGTGCAGAATCCTTCAGGCTTAGCCATGTTGCCTGGACTAGATCGTTCAGAACTCCGACGCCACCTGTTCGTAGCGGCATCATCTTCTTCAGCTTCCTTCACAGAAGCAATTATCGCTTAATCTCTCAATCTTTTACAGCGCAAAATTATGCCATTCAATGTAATTGACTTCAAGGGAAGACAGGCACCAGCATTCAAGAATCACAGCATGCCACTTCAACACAACTTAGCAGTCACTCTCAACTCAGTGGTCGTTCTTCCGGTCTGTTCCCCTTGTTCTGCTTATTTCTGCTTAGTAGTCTGTTTATTGAACTTATTGTCCACGATTTCTTGGCTTTGCAGCGTCCTCCATCGTCTGAAGTGCCGTGGGAGCAGCTTGTGGGTTTGCATCAGGCCAAGCTTCCCGGATCAGTGCTATAGCTTGACGGAGCTTGGCTACAGCAGCCGGAATAGCCACTTCATCCACAAGGAAGCAAGGCAGGATCTGGTCCTGAATTCACAAAGATTCAAGGGGACATTGACATCATTTCAACACCTTTTTGTGATAACTCTATATGTCGACTGAATGACTGGATGAGTGAATCTTACATGATCTTAGATGTGTAGTAAAGACCATGTGAACACCTGCGCAAGCATATTGTACTGCCACTGCCTGTGATACTTCTGTGTTTGGATAGACTGTTGTAGGGTCCGGTCGGTAGGTTCACCCGCCAAAATGTCTGACATTGCCTAAATGCATTCCTGGATTCGCTTGCTGGAAACACCCAAGTGCAACAGTTCCTCCCTGGCAAACGTCCAGTGACGCTGTCGAAATCTGGTCCACGACTGTCTGAGCGCCCATGCCCCTGCCAGCAACTCGTCTAGAACAAGCAAACTTTTCGACCGCCAACGGGCCTTTGCAGGAAATTTAGACAATTGGAAAAATGGCAAACAATTCACTTCCACGAGTATCCTTACCATGGTGGCGGACGAGCTGGCGCCCTGTGAGGGCCAAGCATGCAAACGTAGCACTGGCACCGTAGGAGAAGTCCTGGCACATTCACACCGAATCAAAACCACACTTAGCTGGCAAGCTTACAGCAATGCCAAAAAGAAATAGTAGCTGCGGCTGAATATAATTGCTTATGGTTGCATATCGCAGCTTATGGTTTCATCCCTTCCTTACAGGTCCTCTTTTGCCATCTTGTAGTCTGGACATGTATATATCCCGCGGCCAAAAGCTGCGCCGTGTTTCTTTTTGACACCACCTTCATCTGCCGCATCTGCTTGGGGCACTCTGAGGTTGCTCTCCTTTGCTGCAAACTTTGAGCCGACAGTGTATGCAATATCATCAAAATATCATCAATAAGGACTATGATACCATCAGGCACCAGCCTTGAAGCCAAGTTGCAACTATGCTCTGGAAATTCTCTTCAGCTGTCCAGTGGAATGTCCTGAGTCGACTCCATTCACATCAAAACTTCACTGATCTTGCACATCGTGAACAGCTAGCAATGGTCAAATTGCCAGCAGCGTTGGGCTCTATTTAATAAGTCATCCAAGCTGGAAGTCATGTATGTCAAGAACTTGCAATCATATCTATGTGACAATATGTTTTATGAATTTACGATGTGTCATGAGTCATCAGGTTGATTTATCTACAACTTATTTAGGTTTCCATTTCATATTCTTTCAAATTCTGTCAAACCTGGACCCATACAGTATCCAGAAGTATCCCTATCCCGTCACTGCAAACAAGGGTCACTTGAGGACTTGCCAGCTCTGGACCCAAGTCTCTCAAGAAGCGAAGGTAACGTTGTAGGAAGGCTAAGGCGTTGTCAAAGCCTTACTGTTGACATGCCATTGATAATGGCTTTTGCCACCCCCAGGGAAAAAATCCTTTACCACTATCATACCACTATCCTGACTCTTGAAGATGAAAAAGATTGAAAAAGTAGCTCCGTCCACTGTCCAAGTCACTCACGACCTTTCCTTCGCAGGGAACGCCACGAGGCGCTTTCACCTCCTCAGCATCACGAAGAAGGGCTACCAAACGCAGAGTCCGTTCCATAACACCAGAGGCCTCGCAAACGCAAAGAAATGCTGATATTTTTTGCTCCCCTCTTCACCATTTTTCAGATTGTATACCTGGTTCAGCAGTTCTTTGCTTGGTTCTGTGGGGCCAAGACACTGGGAGGCAAACCTACCCAAAGCGTAGGCAAGCTTGCGCAGAGTGAAAGGATGTGAAAGGTAGTCTATGCCCAGGTGTGTTTGGAGTTGCTTACGTGAAAAAAATTGAAGAAACCCGAGCGGTTATGCAAGAAATATCGTGGCTGCATACGCAAAATGCTTACGCAGCTTTCGCAATCATGAACATTTGAGGTATTGGCTTATGCACCATGATTCCAGTTTTCTTCATGGCCATTTAATTCATTTCAAACGAAAACACAACTCGCTTCGGTAACCAGCCTCTGGACACTCGTTCTCTGGTGTTGGCGCTTCCTCTTCATTTGGAGCGACATGCACTGGATAAGGCCGCGGCCTGGCGAAGCACTATTGATCTGACCCTGCTAGCAAAGCATGACTATCCGTAGCCGACATCTTTTTTTGGAAGATCTGACGTGCGTCTTTCCATGTCACTATCATCTGATTGCTAGCCAAAGCAAAAGCCAATTCATGACTAAATAAAAGAGCCGAGCCTTTCAGTGCGCAATTCCTGACTGCAGCATTGAAATGGATCGTATACTGTATTTTTTGTGCTGGAGGCAACTGGTGGCCAGGCCGAGTCTGACAGCTATCCAAGACTACTGAAGATCCAAGGATGAACTGTCCACATGATCAGTTGAGATCTTACCTTTTCTTCAAGGCATCCTTCGATTGCCACGGCATGATCTTAATCTGATCATCAAGAATTGGTTCACACATGTTCAAACATCATGTTCAAACCTATCTGCACAACGTTGGACCTGTCTGACACGTCCAGACAACATGTCCAGGCCGCAATCTCATGCCACTGTGCCAAAGTGCTACTACGGCATTGTGCTGTTGAGGAGTTGGTCTACTAAAGATCCGAAGTTTCATGTCCAAAAATTAAAAAATTGGACACAGATTGGACACAAAAACAGGACAAATAAGAGCAACCATGAAGGTCTCAATGGCGCTTGCCTGTTGGCGACTTGCCAACTCTCCTAGCACTACAAACGAAAATAAGGAGAAAAAAGGCCTTCAAACAGACCACAATGTAGCTTTCCGGGCAGTCCAGGCTGCCACTGTCTTCATGCACTTTTGGCTCCAAGAGTTGTCCTTATTTGTTGTGAGCGGCTCCCCACGACTCTCGGCCACCACTTGTTTCAAGACACCATGACCTCTTGGTAGCACCTTTCCCAAGTGTTCGAGGCTGGCCAAATGCATTTCGTGGACCAAGCGGTTTGGGCTCATGGGAGGATGCTCAAAATCATACTCGGTCCAAGAGTGAAAGGAGTTCCGGAAAGGTCGCAAATCTTCAACTTCTTGGGTGTCTTCCAACTCTTCCGGACTTTCCTCCTCCCACTCTGGCATGTCATCAGATTCTTGGCACTCGAGAACTGGACAGTTACTCACCTCACTGAGCCTCATGAAAAAAACGTCAGGTTCGGCCATCTCCGAGTCAAGGTCGCTCACTGGCTTACATGGTGCCGGCACCAAGGCCAAGACAATGAGGCCGCCATGGACTAACAAGCTACGTTTTGCGCTTGAGGAAACTGGATGTTTCTGGCCCAAAATGGGAAAATGGCCCTGAAATCAAGAGAATCCCACGGCATGATCTTAATCTGATCATCAATAATTGGTTCAAACATGTTCAAACATCATGTTCAAACCTATCTGCACAACGTTGGACCTGTCTGACACGTCCAGACAACATGTTCAGGCCGCAATCTCATGCCACTGTGCCAAAGTGCTACTACGGCATTGTGCTGTTGAGGAGTTGGTCTACTAAAGATCCGAAGTTTCATGTCCAAAAATTGGACACAGATTGGACACAAAAAACAGGACAAATAAGAGCAACCACGAAGGTTTCACTGGCGACTTGCCTGTTGGCGACTTGCCAACTCTCCTGACACTACAAAGAAAAATAAGGAGAAAAAAGGCCTTCAAACGGCCAGGAATGTCGCATCTGTCCCTTTCCGGGAAGTCCAGGCTGCCACTGTCTTCATGCACTTTTGGCTCCAAGAGTTGTCCTGATTTGTTGTGAGCGGCTCCCCACGACTCTCGGCCACCACTTTTTTCAAGACACCATGACCTCTTGGTAGCACCTTTCGCAAGTGTTCGAGGCTGGCCAAATGCATTTCGTGGACCAAGCGGTTTGGGCTGATGGGAGGATGCTCAAAATCATACTCGGTCCAAGAGTGAAAGGAGTTCCGGAAAGGTCGCAAATCTTCAACTTCTTGGGTGTCTTCCAACTCTTCCGGACTTTCCTCCTCCCACTCTGGCATGTCATCAGATTCTTGGCACTCGAGGACTGGACAGTTACTCACCTCACTGAGCCTCATGAAAGAAACCTCAGGTTCGGCCATCTCCGAGTCAAGGTCGCTCACTGGCTTACATGGTGCCGGCACCAAGGCCAAGGCTGACATGGCAAGGGTCGGTGACTGAGACAATGAGGCCGCCATGGACTAACAAGCTACGGTTTTGCGCTTGAGGAAACTGGATGTTTCTGGCCCAAAATGGGAAGATGGCAAGTATGCAGCTTGAGTCAGAGCCAGCTTGAGCCAAATTGTATATCCCTTTGTTGATATTTAATCAAAGTATGTCAAAGTGGCCAAGCCACTTTGAAACCTTCCAAGTCCAATCTGTGTCTTTCCATGTCTCCAAAGGCACCTGCGAGGCGGCTTTGCTCCACCTTCACGCTGTGTCACTGACAATGCCACAGGCCCTCGCAGGTCAACACCCTGCGAGAAGGTGCGTCCATTGCGTCGCATCGGAGTCTTGATGCCGGCTGAGAAGCTAGACTGTATGCCAAGATTCCAAAAATATAGGTTGAATATCTACTATGCAGTTATGTGAAATTATATGTAAGATATGTATAAGCATATATTGGATAACAATGAATATATTACAACACACGGAAAATTTATTATCACTATCGATCACTATCATATGTTTGAAAATGATTTATAATACTGTGCACTTTGCAAATACTGCCTTGACTCATGACTCATGAACACGATATAGAGCTGACCTTAGAGTTTCTTCACCATCGTTTATCTTGTTTCGGCTCTGAATTCAATTTCCAATTTCTTCATACCATTCATACCACTCGAATCCACTCGATGAAAGCAAATAGTTTGGTCGCGCCCTGGCAAGATTTCATTCTTGTCGGTTCCAGGCCGAATTCATAGCAAAGAAACGTCTGCGCAAATGAGAGCCTTTCGTGAAATGGACCAAATTTATGCATCCATCATGCCAGGTGCGATCTTCTACACACTACACACAATTGCTATACCGATATACATGGCAATGCAAATGGATGCAAATGGTATATACCGATTATACGGTTGCAGATATCTTACAGTTTTACCTTCATGTTCGTGCGCAAGCACTGTAGATATTGTGGTGTGTATGTGTGCGTGCCCAAACTCAACCCAAGTGAAAATACGACCCAACACTGCACTCCCTGAAGACTTTTTCGGATGAGAAAACCACACAGAAAGCCTTTGCAACAAGGCTGAGTTGTGCCTGCCTCTGCAGGCGGTTTTCGGCCAGAGTGGAAGGACCTGAAGGTTTCCCTGCAACTCTGGCACGGTGACATTGACGTAGGGCCAAGGGCATCCAAGGGCACCAAATCAAAAGAAATCTCTCACTTGGCTGCACGCCAAAATCAGCCCTCAGGGCATCTCTGAGATTTGGATTTAGCATGAATGTAGCTGTATGGAATGAATTGAGCTGAATTAAATTCTGATGTATGAGTATCTTAGCTCGTAGTCAGATTTCATTTTTCTGTAAGCCTGTGTACCGGGTTCCAGTCAGCAGGCATTCCCTCAGCCAGCAAGGTCTCAACACGTCGGAGTAGCATCTTGCTGGGTGTATCGTGAGGGAACTGCTGCTTGTACAATCTCAGTGCCTCTGCGCATGCACCAAAACTCTTGGACCGAAACAGGCGATGAATCTCTGCAAAGCCAACGAGAAAGTATTGCAAGTCCTCCTCTGAGTAAATTTCTTCAGGAAAGTCTCCTTTTTCTGCCACCAGTTCGTAGAGTTCGGTAGCTTGAGTGCGCCCTTTGACCGTCACCAAATCTAGTAAACGCAAGTGAAAGCGATTTTGCACAGCTGGTGCGAAAGCCGCATCTTGCTCAACAATGATGCTCACACCATAGTATTTGCAAAGACCTTCCAAACGAGATGCCAAATTCACACTATCACCAACTAGGCCGTATTTCATCCTCTGAGAGCTCCCAATGTTTCCAGCAAGCACTGTACCTCTAACGAGGCCCATGCGAACCCTGACATCAGGTAGCCCTCGTGCTTGCCACATATCACGAAGGTCGCGCAAGCGATTCTGTTGAGAAAGGGCAGCATCCAACGCCATGGCGGTGTGTTCTTGTCCTAAATCAATAGGCACATTCCACCATGCCATGATGGCGTCGCCAATAAATTCACCGACAACTCCGCGCTTGGCCATGATGATCTTGCTCATTTCATCCAAGTATTCGGAAAGCATGGACATGAAAGTCTCTGGTTCCAAACTTTCTGCCATGGTGGTAAAGTTTGCAATGTCACTGAAAAACACTGTCACTTGAGCTTTGCCCATGCCGAGCTGAGCCTGCCGACGGCTCTTTACCAGAATCCTCATAATCTCAGGGTCCATGTACCGCGCAAATGACTTGAGCCCTGTCACCATGTACAGAAATGACTCACGCATTCTCACCACCTCCCTTGGGATGGCATGTTCCCAGCAGCAGCCTCTTTCTGAGAGATCCAATTCCAGCTCTTTCTCATTCTCACTGACTTCACTATCGCTGCTACTGCTGCTGCTCCCAGAAGTGTCACTATCACTGCACACTCTACTCCTCGTCGAGCCTGTCAAGTTCGACATCAGTCTGCCAAAGCCAGCAATGCTAATGAAACTTGTGGAGTTCCGTCGGTTTCTGATATGCAAATTTTGGCTAGACCCCGGTGGGAGATGTCGGTCAGGAAGGAACTCAAGCTTTGCCATTGACAGCATGTCCAACGAAATCCGTTTCAGAGGCTGTGTGACTGCGAGAGCGATGCAAGCCATGACCACCACACCGAGCAAAGCAAAAGCTGCACACGTCCAAATCGTCCTTGCCTCCTGGCGAGTCAAGTCAGCCATAAGCTCGTCATGAATCTCTGAGCTGCGTGCAGCAGCCCATGCTTGCTGCCGCCAAGATTCGCGAAGAAAAGATTTTACCGGACATGTGACAACCACCAGCCAATGCTCCTTGGCCTGGTACACCAAATGGCACAAGTGAGCTTGCATTGTAATATCTTCAACATGACTCTATCTCTTTACGTCCTTTGGGTCAGGCTTGCAGCTACATTCATCTGGAACTACTCTACTTGAGAACTGGGAAGCGATATAATTGTAATCGGAATATTCGGAATCTTAAAAGGGGATCACAAAAAACTCTGAACTGTGAAGTAGTTCTTTTCGGACATATGTGGTCTACCACACTCTGGTGGCAAAGCATTCTGTCTGGTAGTCCTTGCCTGGAAGCTTGAGGGTTCTCCTTGAGTGAAGGTAAACAAGAACTTGCCGTCATCACTGGTTGCTGTGCCATTCACCGGCACATTCTTTAAGGTGCCATACAGGTGCAACAACGTTCCTAGGCTTGGTAGCGGAATACAGGTGGAACAATGCGCCAACGCACAAACGGCTTTGTCATCATGACGGGGTGAGACCACATAGTGGTGTGTGATGTATGGAGAAGTTCCCAGAGGCAACAAATTTGTGAAATTTCCGCCGGTCATCAGGGAAAGGAACGAGCTGCCTGAGGCCCAATACATACATTTCAGTACAAAATCATCCAAGGTCAGGCAAGACAAGACAATGATAAGAATCAAACAGAATATGATATACAGTGGGTGGTTTGGTAAAGTGCCATGTGTCACACAAACACATGCAAGGCAATGTTTTGTATATGAAATTTATATAACCGTTGAACCGTTGAACATCGTTGAACATACAAAAAGAAACACATATTCTACATGGGGTAAAGACATGATACAAAACCACAATAGGGAAAAACAATAAGATACAAAAGACCTGTAGCGAAACAACACATGAAGTATGACATGACTCGAAACCCAAAATAACTCAATCTCAATGCACTGTATCATACTAAACAAAATCAAATGTAGTATGATGTACGGGCACACAAACCAAACGAAGCAACGAAACACTAGACCATAATCTTAACGTGAACAAACCAACACCCTATAAGTATGTAAAACACTTCAGCTAATGTGTTGAGATGTAATCCGCCGACCCGGTTCGGCGTGCACAGTCTTCTTTTCTTATGTAGCATCCAAAATTTTGTCACAAGGTGCCCATCCAAAATCCCCAGTCCAAAATCCAAAATCCAAGATCCCCAAAATCCAAAATCCCAAATCCCCAAAATCCAAAATCCCCAAATTCCAAAATCCAAACTTTGCACATAAAGATCTGCTACATAATGTTCCAAAAATCCAAAATCCAAAATCCCCAAAAACCCGAAAATCCAAAATCCCCAAAATCCAAAATCCCCAAACTCCCCAAAATCCAAAATCCCCAAAATCCCAAAAGCCAAAATCCCCACAATCCAAAATCCAAANGGATTTTGGATTTGGGGATTTTGGATTTTGGATTTGGGGATTTCGGATTTTGGATTTTGGATCTTGGGGATTTTGGATTTTGGGGATTTTGGATTTTGGATTTTGGGGATTTTGGATTTTGGGGATTTTGGATTTTGGATTTTGGGGATTTTAGGGATTTTGGATTTTTGGGATTTTGGTGATTTTGGATTTTGGGGATTTTGGATTTTGGATTTTGGGATTTTGGGGAGGTCCAGGGGATGTACCACTAGGCAATTTGGTGACGGTGCCTGGAGGTCAGAGGCTGGAATCCCCCCTGGTCTGCCTTTGGGGGCCACTTCAAAACCAACTCTATCTAATAGAGTTGGGACAAGGAAGCAAATTGAACATTTTTTCAGAGGTCAGAACCCTACAAAATCACAGAAAAACCCTGACTTCCAACCAAGAGGTCAGAACTTTACAAAATCACAGAAAAACCTAGACTTCCAACCCGCTTCAAAACAAATCTAGACGAGCCCAGTGATCACACACCAGAAAACCGCTGGAAGCTGAAAAAGTAGAGTTGCCTTTTTTTCCCTAAAAATGGGACTCTACTTAGGTCTACCCCAGGATAATTACCCGGGTCGGCGGCCAAGGGCGCCAGCCTGTTTTAAATATCAAGCAACATGGCACCACATGAAGTAAGAGACTATCAGAAACAGAAAACAATTGCAGCATAGAACCACGTCAAACAACATGACGCCACTCCACGCGGCGCAAACATATACAAATTAAGCACAATTTCGCCCATGCAGTACAAATTGATTGTCAATGCAGCAATGTAGTTGAATGTTTATGTACAAGCATAAGCTGGTATACTAGAGTGTGAGATATTAAGTTGGTTATAGTTTGAAAGACTGCAACATGAACTGACCCAAAAGAATACAGCAATATAACACAATAAATACTGTAAACTCACTCATGCACTGGCAGGATGAAAGTTCTGCTTGTTGAGCATCCCAAGGTCTGACCCTTTCCCCATAGTCCTTCAATGGTCACTTGTTGTTGTTTCGCGCGGTCGAATTTCTCCTTTCTAAACTGTTGAAATCTCATTATTATAGTTTAAAACAGGGTGAAATCTGACCATCCTGCACTGGCCACCTAAAATTGAGCTTCCTAATTTGATCTGCTGCTGACCCAACTGTTACTGTTACCAGAGGTTTATATCAGCCCGGCCCCAAGAAGTACACCATGGTGATTTATGATTCTGCATCTCCAGGGTCAGTGACAAATGGTGTCATGGTCTCTTGAACATACAATGCTTGTCCCAGGCATGAATACTAAGGTAGGCGGTAGTCCAAAGGTTCACAAAATATCACAAACTATATACTACTATCAAATAACACTCTCTGATTGAACGGTAAGGCAGGAAAACTCAGACGCTTGACATCTGATTGGCACTGCAGATGTTGCCTTTCTTTGCTTGCTGCTTTCTTGGCTACAAAAACTAGGAAGTAGATAGCAAATGAAGGTTTCAAGTTCATGAAGGACTTCACTTGTCAAGAATGCAAAATTCGGATCAAAACATCCTATATCAAATATTCTCCCCACACATCTCATGCAGGAATATCTGAAATGGAGTCCAAAGCACGGAGTGAAGACTGCACCATACTATCAGAAACTTGAGTCCAATGATATCTGACCTCAGCTCTCTTACCGTTCATGTCGCCTTCGTGCACCACGTGACGGATGCCTGCAGAACTTGCTACCATGAGGCCCGTATCCCAGTCAACAATGAAGCCAGCTTCGTCTTCGATAACATCGGTTACATCCTTCAAAAAGTCGCTGAAGTATGAAACAGTGAAATCTGCAGCAACTACTGCAACAACCTCAGAGCCCTCCATGATAGCTGCAGCAGCGGTCATGCCTAAGGTATGACCACTACTGTGACTGTAGATATCCAGCCACACCAGGTCGCCTTTTTGGGCTGCTGCCTTTTGGTACCAGGGCCTTACCCTTGGATCATACTCATGTTCTTCATAGGATTGTACAAACATGCCCTTGTCATTCACAAAATAATACGTCTTTTCACCTGGTCGTAACACCGAGGCAGGTGGGCACATCTCACATATTTGTTCAAGTCCAGTAGGTACAGCTCCATCTGGTGCACGAAACTCTCCACCGAAAACAACTTTGGCATCCGTGAAGTCGAACTTCTCAACAAAATCTGGTGGCAACCGTTCATAGCCAACAAAGGTGCCAAACTTGTTGCCGTAATAAATGTAATCCACTGTGGGAAAAAGCCCTGTAGCTTCCAACCATAGTCGCTTGAAGATTAGATTGATGGAGTCTGATGATGTCAAAGATAGTAAGGGCTTAAATGTATCATTGTTAATGCGGACGACCAGTTCTGGCTGACTTGTATATCTGGAAACACTCCCCACAGCAGACCCCGCCGTAGACTCTTGCAGCTGGTGTGCCATCCTTGTCAGGATTGCCTTGAAGCAGTGGAAAATGGCCGAGGAAAATCGATCAAACACTTTGATTCAATTTTTAAGTTTGACGAGCCCAAAGGGTTCAGTGCCCTGGTGCCCCCCTTCCCACTCATTGTTCAATATTGATAAAACATGATATAATTCCACCATGATTTGTGAGGTATTCCTTTTCAATCCTTTTCAGACATATCACATCAGATTCCTTTTCAGAGACTTAGAATTAGATGATGCTTAGCCAAAAGCCTTCCAGACAGCAATCCGCTGCCTGTCATCACTATCCAAGGCAACATCTTTAAGGATCACAAAGAACTTGGGTGCTACTGTGAATCTCAGAACGAGCAAACTAGTTGTAGTTATCCAATTTCCATCTTCCAAAGACATGCAAAACATCGAAAAAGATCGATGTATATACTGTATATATGATGTATATAGAAATATCCATACATTATATATATGCTGATTGCCAGGGCCAAGAATCGGTGGAAGAGGAATTGAAGTTTGCGAGAATGGATTCATCAGCTTCGTGCTGGCGGCTCAGGCCATGATCAAAGCTATGCTTCCAGAACAGGTTCACAGTCACACTCAGCAAGACAATGGTCAGAAATACTGGACCAACCAAAAAGCACCAAAGTCTTGGATGAAAGCAGGAGGTATTGTCCGCCCAAGTCTTCAAGCGGTGACCATAACGAAAGACAGACTCTTGCCCCTGTGCAATTTGCGATGCAACACCCCGAGACATTGCTCCTTTGCAGTTTCTTCAGCCGAAATGCCGCAACAAACATGCAGGGAAATATGATAACACATATATTATATAATATTTTGCATGGCTGCTCCCTGCCCTGTACCGGAAACAAACAAATAGTACAGTATATTCAGTAGATCCACATACAGTAGCGGTTCGGGAGCTTCCCACTTGAGAAATGTCTTGATCACGCACATTCTTGGCAGTTGAAATCAAAAAGTCATCTGCCATGATGCCAGGTCCCAACTTTTTCTCACGGCTTATTCGTCTGCATGCTCACGCCGACGTCGCTTCTGAAGACCCTGTTCCTGCGGTTGAGCAAGCCCCGGCTTGACCTCAGCAGGAAATGCAACAGTGCGGGTTAAAGTTCTAGAACAACTGCTCGCACAGTACATAACTGCATCAGATTTCATCACTCTTCCTGGGCAAGAAACTTCATCTGATGCCATGAGCAACCGCCGATTTTTACAGTCAACCAGCAGGTTCAACGCAGCCAGCGCCTTGGACAGCTTTGGTATCACAGCTTGAGGATTCCTAAACCGAAACATGTTCAGTGTATAATTTAAGGGTAAGGGATGGAAAACATCAGCATCATGCAAATGTTCTGAAAATAGCCGCAGCATCTGCAGATTGGGTAGTCTGTCGTACTGTCGTCTACATGCTGAAAAGCTGCATCATGCCCCAGCAAAGCCTCTTCATCTTCATCTGAGCTATCCTCATCCTGTTTTGCGGCCAAGGACGAGGCACATTGAAGCAAACCTCCAATTTAAACCATCTGGGGACTACATGACTACACATGATTGGAGCTCTGCTTATCCCCAACTCTCGCCACATTCAACAGGCCACTCCTCGGAGTCTTCCTCTGCAAAGGATGGACTCAAACGCACCGGTGCTTCTCCTGATCCACTTGCAGGTGGCACGTCAGATGTGGAAGTAGACGGGGTTCCCCGAAAACCCACTCACCATCACTCACCTGAACATCAGTCGACTCACCACTGTAGACAGTCCCACGCTGAGGACTTGCATACAAAACACTAACATGAGCCAGGGTGCTATCTCCCAGTTTGGCAATGGCCCAATAGATTAGTGCAGATGTAGTCACTCCTCCAGCAGTTTCAAACAAAGCCGGTATTTCCTCAGTCACAAAGGCCACATGTCCTTCGACCATGTGCCCCTCTTAGGTCATGCCTGTCCCATGTGCCTGTGCAAATCCTGTACATTGTTACATTGTTCATGGCCCATGGCTGCCTACATAGCATTCCCAATCAAACAAACTCATCCAGGTGGAATGCTGACGAACGGGATACGACAGAGACGTAACAGAGATCATGTGGGGCCAAGACTCAGAATCATCCACAACTAGATCCAACGCTCTGATCTTGGACTGTTCCAAGTCCTGAGTTCACG
This sequence comes from Breviolum minutum Mf 1.05b.01, assembly GCA_000507305.1. Lineage (NCBI taxonomy): Eukaryota > Dinophyceae > Suessiales > Symbiodiniaceae > Breviolum > Breviolum minutum. Next base: position 39,288 of record DF239667.1, read on the forward strand.
TGGTCAGGCTACAGTGTCTAAATGAAGGAGGTCTGGCTAACAGATTGTCATCGTGATGGCCATGATTGCAGTCTTGCATCCACATCGGTGGATCCGCTGTCCACAAGAGCTTTTACCATGATGGCCTGCTTTCAGTTCCAACATGCACAAGCACATGACGGTAATGTAGTAATGCATGATGACGCATCATGCTCCCAGAATTCTTAACACAGTTGCACAAGTATGCACATCATTGGCGAAGTCTGGCCAAACCAATACACTTTAGTTGATATACTGATACATCTGCTCCGCATATCTCCGCATTGAGATGCTTGATTGTTGCTCGACAACGGCTTCTGAAGCTTCCCACCTTCTCGGAGTCAGCCTTGCGAAAGCCCATTCGCACCTGATTCTGAGGTCACAACATGTCACACACAACAAGCCGCGACATATTTTTCTATACTTGATGTCTTGCCGCATTCTGGATTTGCACGCCATTGTCCACTGCTCAATGAAAGATGACAAAAACTGTGGTCACAAAAGTTCCAAACCACGACCCCACAATTCTCACAACTTGAAGTACATGGGGAATTGCATATATATATATATATGACAGGCCCACCACTTCGTGTGTTGTGTTGTCAAGTAGCATGCATGCAGTTGCTTCTGCTAGCACGAGGGCACGCATCCACGCTTGGCAAGTCATGCAGCCTTCAAAGCTTGGCAGCTTGGCATGAGACAGTAATTCCACAGTGAGCATCCAATGAACTTATGATACTTATGGAATGGCTAAGCATGATTGCGTTAAAGCTCTCCGGAACCACTGTGGGCAGCTATGCCCTGTGCTGGCCTATCCTCGTCCAACAGGCGGCGGCGCTTGCAGTCAACAACCAGTCCCAACGATGCCAGGGCATCAGCTCCAATTCTCAGAGGCAGCGCAGTCCCAACAATTCAGATGTTGCACACATGAAGGATCATGAAGGTACAAACATGACTGAAAAGGCTTTGCAGAACATTGACGAAAAAAGAAGGAAGAAGACAGTCACACTAAGCAAAGGGAGAGATGCTGCCACCCAGGCAGGTTTTGCCTGCTCTCTCCTCTCTGCCCTCTCGAAAGGCAGAGAGGAAGTACGGAAGGAGGGAAGGAGGGGATGGCGGGAAGAAAGACTGCAAGGAAAAAAGATAGGAAGAAACATGAGAAAGAATGAAAGAAAGAATGGAAGAAAGAAAGAAAGAAAGAAAGAAAGAAAGAGAGAATGAACCAAATCATTCTATCATCTGTCAGGCAAGCTGGAAAAAACATCTCAGCATGGAATCCTGGAAACCTGAGCCTGTGATTGCAAACATAAAAATCGCTGTGGAGCAAAAATCCCTGTGGCATCAAAGTGGCACAGCTTCATCAGTCGTTGTTCCGAAATCAAACTCCTTGTCCACGTCGTCCTCCTCGGAGATCGACCCAAATAGCTCCGGATATGCATGTCTCACAAAGCTTCCTTGACCCTAAGTAAGGTTGTTTCATCCTGTTGTTCTACATGCTTTCCTCATCATTCTACACTCACATGCCAGGCAAGTACAAATACAAAACCAAACCTTAGGATCACACGAGCAAAGTGGAAACACCACCTGAAAGAGTGCGAACAAAGGAGGCAGTTTGACGAAGGTGTGATAATGGGACAATGGGACATGGAGCAGCATGCACCCAGCCTCCAATCGCAGCATAGTCTTCATCTGCGGGGCTCACCTTGACGATGCATTCTCGCCCTTGGACGCGGAGCTTGGCCTCAAGCGTCAAGCCAATCACTGTAAGGCAAGGACTTTGTGTTGCCATACAAGCAAGGAGTGCAAAGGTTCACCATGGCTCAGCCAACTCATTGGAACGTGTCACCAAATTTTGAGTTCGTTGCTAGTGACTGCAAGGCAAGCTGGCAATGGCGAAGAATGCTCAAAATCCCGGAGTACATCTACAGTATCCATCAGCCAATTCCCAAAACTGATTCGTGCTGCCCTGACCTGGTAGATCGGGATCTCAACCTTAGTCAAGTCGCAGTGCTCCATACTTCTATCAGCTAGGTGGTCAAAGCGATAACGTGAATTCAACACACGCTTTCCATGAGCGACAGCATATGACAGGACAATGTAACCAAAGGTACCATCCCGCCCCCAAAAAAAACTTCTTTGATCTATATATATTTGCTCAACACTGACGCCGTGAACTTTCAGATGATCTTTGGTCATCTTTGAGCCAGGCAGCAACTCGATTGGCAGCAGTCTCTACTGAAGTCCCTCCTCCTTTGGCTACGGGCAAGCCAAGCTCATCCTGATTCGATGTGTGTGCCAGCTACCATGCCATTCAGGTGAATCACATTGTCTTTTTCTCGCATCATCTACTACATATGGATTCATTGCAGCAAATCCCATGCATTGAATGAAACAAAGGCCAACGGCCCTGGCAATTCTTCTTGCATGCCGAGCAACAATGAGGGAACCCTTCAAGTCACAATCATTGGAGCCAGTGTCCACAAGTGCCAACACCTTCACACATCGAGACTCTTCTTTGGGGCTGCAGAACCTCCGCTAGAAAGGGACAGCATGAGCAATATATAATGGATAATGGATCCACTTAAATCATATAAAACGAGTACCCTGATCTCACCAAGGACAAAACACCGCATGCATCATGGCTCCCTAGCAGTAATTAGGATCTATCATGAACAGGGTAAAGCAATAATGAATGACTGCGAAAGTGGAGGGTTCTGGATGAGATTGCCGAGAAATATCTCGTTTGGAATTTTAGTCTCTGGCCAGCATGGCATGAAGTGAGGGACTATAAACTATAAAATAATTTTGTAAATGAATCAAATGAATGTAATACTATATTATATATTTAGGTCAAAACATGGTCATAGTCTTAGTCTGCAGTAATGTCTGCAGTCTACTCCTACTCACCGATCAAAGCCCAAGAAGACGAAGACCCAAAACATCGAGAAGCTCTATCTGGACATAGGTCAGAGCGTCCAAGGCTTTCTCCAGTGGCAAGGCTTCGTTTCTATTTGCAGCCTGCGGGTTTCCGCGCGCTTTCAGTAGACTGAAAGAACCAAGCCATAGAATATCCCCATGATTCATCCCATGGCATCACACATCAAAGAGATCCCAAGAGACTGCCCTCAAACATATTCTCCATGCCTGCAACTACATCCCAGACACATGAAAGCATTTCCTGATGGAGCATGTAGCAATATGTAGCAAACATGACGCAAAGATACGCTAAGTCTAAAATTGACATAAAATGGCTTTGTACACAGGCAAAGTGCTGTAGCAAGCCCTGTCTGAGACTGGAGTTAAAGTTTTTGGCCTCTGGATTGCTGAGGTGTGGAAAAAGAGACTGACTAGCTTTCGGACTGGTGCCATTATGATCAATTATGATGGTTTTCTGAACCCACACTTAAAAAAAACAGTGAGACCAAACTTGGTAGAAACACCAGAGTGCATTTCTGTCACTACATGGTTTTCGGGCTCACTATGGATTTTGCCTGTATATAAATATGTTATATCAACAAAACAAACTTCAACATGACAGCATTGGACAAAAATCCAACGGCAGAAAAATGTCTAAGAATACCAGTTGAGCAGTGTGAGACCTGGAAGACCCCCCAAAAAATGTTGAGTTTGTGTAAACTTCCAAAGGCGAACACCTGACCCTTTGTCTATATATTATAGTGGTGCTTTGACTTGGTTCGACCCTACCGCCGCAACCTGCTCAAGTTGTTCAAACCGTCTCTTCTCCCGGTCCAGGCGCCTCTTGTCCTTCCTTTCGCATGGCAGTGAGCCTGGCTCTGAATCCACTTTGGTGGCTCACCTGCCAGGCCTTTGTTGCCGCTTGCGACTCACTTGACAAAACCTTCATCTCTGCCAAACTCCAAGGCCTTCCATCAGTTCAAAGAGATGGAGTCCACTGAAAAATCGTGGCGCAATTCAATAGCTACACAATTTGGCACAAAACCGCCAATCCCTTAGCTTTGCGCGATTCAGCATGAGAACGGAAACAGTATGGAACAGTAGGTCACATCTCTTTCAGCTATAGATGATGATTACTCACACTATATTCCTTCATTTAGCTTTTGCAAGCCCCTTGCAGCTAAAAGATCTAGAATAATCATGTACTGATCTACAGTACTGCTTGCTATTCTGAATCTTACTGACCACTTGTTGCATTTTCAGTAGTTAAAGGCTGTATCGAAAGATGGCACATCGCAATGATGCCAATGCGATGACAATATGCAACTCGCAAAGCATTCCTATATATATATATAGATAACGTAAAATATACACACCAACTAGAATAATCATTGAATATCATTGAATACTACGATATGAATTTGGCAACATGTTTCCAAATTTTGGCAAATGAAATGCACCCGGATTCATGCCTTAAAAGCTCCGTTTCTGCTGGAGGCTTTGGGTGTTCTGATGACTCTTCCCCGTTGTGCCATCTCAGGATGCCATCCACATCACTCCGCAAAGCGTAGCCAGCAATCGATGAGCGCGTCGGAGAAACTAGCAAATATGTCACCCAATGATTCTCGCCTTGGCTTTGCAGATTGCAGTCCAATATCAATATATTGAAGAATATTTATTGAGCTGCTCATCCTGCTCATCCTCATCTACTTGCATCGCATCAGGAAGCACAGGCATTTTTGTGAGCAATATTTTTAGCAATCGAGCCTCCACATGTTCCCGCTTGACCTCTGGAGGACCTCGAAGTGAAATGATCACCTGGCAACTATTGGCAACAGCTCGTCCAGTTATGTCCAGTTCCTTTGACTTCACCAGACTCCTTCACAAACCCTGTGCCTCTCGAGATGTCATTGCCATGTCTCATCTGATAGCCTCCGATCCAAAAAATTGCAAAGAAAGTTTGGTTGTGGTCAAGATCCTGGCCTGAATCGGATGCCATGGCAGTAGCACGCCTTCGGCAGCAAGACCACAGAAGCATGCCTCAATGGCATGATGAGTAACTACTCAACACAAACGGTCTTGATCTGTGTGGTCCACCCGAAACAGGCCATTCATCACTCAATTTCAAAATTCAATTTGCAAGAGCACACATATTGCTGGCAGGCTTCCCATGGACATGACAGCTCGCCGACATGCGGCAACCATGAGCATCTGTCATTGGACCCTTATCGGATGTCCAACTTCAAGAGCTTTAATCTGAAGCACATCCCGGGTACCTTTGATGATATAATGCTCTGGAGCATGCATGATTCAATGTACTGCATCACAATCACCGCAATGCCGCGTAAGAGCAAAGGCAAATTCCAAATCTGGCAGGAGGTATCAAACCCAATGTGTCTAGTCTAAGTATTGTGACTGTCGCGCTCCAACCTACAGCTACAAACATATTTGATACGGAAACGGCCTTGCCAAACTCAGATGGAACTCACAAAGAAACAATGGGAGCACTGCATCGTCACAAACAAATGAATGTCATGATGTCATGTGCTCAGTGCAACTATGCGTAGCTGACTGAGCCAGTTTGTCTGATACTAACCACCTGACTGCGGGGCGAATAAATGACCAACTTAATTGACGAGCAAAGGCCTCACACAAAACAAATCAAACAAAATTAATAAACACGTCAATGCCAGTCAATATGCCGAGCAATTCTTCCAAACCTTGCTGAGTCTGCGAAGAGAGAAGTTGACCAGCTAGCAGAGTCTAGACAGTTTTAGCCTTTGCTTTGCAAATGGCCAAGTGAAACTCCTCACTTAGCGAAGAGCGAAGCTGCACGATCCAGTAATGATCAAATTATATTATATGTGTAGGACACTGACCGTTCTTTCGCCTAGCCTGTGCTATAGATGATGGCATGAGTCCGAACTTCTGTCCATGGTGTTGAATATGCATGAATATGCAGCGTCACACAAATGTCACGTCTCAGGCAAGTGACGTTAAAAGAGGGAACCCATGCTGCAGACTCTAAACAGCCTAAATGTATTACTTTGAACATTGCCAACATCCGGGGCATCATGTAGTGTCATCGATCCAACCAATTTCGACCACCGGGCAATTCCTTCATGTGCTTGGCCCATTGTTGCATAGTTCCTCCACCAAAGCCGGGAGGCGGTGGTGCCTTTTCATTCGTGTAGACGCTCTCAGTAGGTTCTTCACTCTGAGAGCCAGCGATTGTTGCAAGCCTCTCAGCTGCAAGTGAGTCGAGAACCCGCTTGTCTCGTTCTTCTTTGGTCTTTACACCATTGTAATTGTGCCCGCGGAAGAGCCACTTGGGAGTTGGGGGCCTGTCCACTGGATTGGTGCGACCCGCAGGTGGTGGCTGTCCTGCATAAAGATCTTTGAGCAACTTGTGGCGATTTTCTGCCCAACTTTCACTCACCTGATTCAAAAGTTCTTTTTCAATCGTTCGGGATAGTTCCGTGTTTTGTGGCTCACCCATCGCCATGTTCAAGACACCACAGCAGTTTGGGCTTGGCCCCGACGTCAAGTTCACAGCTGAGAAAGATGGCTTGAGATGGTTTGAGCCTGAAACGAGACAGAGTACATTCCGACAGCTTCTAGTCTTGACAAACAAATGATACAACAAAACAAAAACAAGTCAAACCGGCAATGCAAGGTCACTGAAGAGCTCTAACCTGCCAAATGTGCTCTGCCATGCTCATTTTTGTTACTGGTGCAACTGAGACAGAGTGGTAGCTCTCAAACTGCCTTGGCACTGCCCCGGTGAGACATTCTGAGAGTTGAGACTGGTGCTGCAACTGCCTTTGAGTGGGATCAAGTCTGCTGCACAGAATCAAGAGTTCGACCGCGCCGAAAACAGTGACATCTTTACATCTTTGAAGCGGGGCTTTGCCAGCAAAACGTCAGCGGGTCTGCTCGACGAATGTGTTGCATTTGTCACATAATAGTCACAACTAAGTAGAATACAGCTCACTTCTCCGTGAGCCTGTGTACCGGGTTCCAGTCAGCAGGCATTCCCTCAGCCAGCAAGGTCTCAACACGTCGGAGTAGCATCTTGCTGGGTGTATCGTGAGGGAACTGCTGCCTGTACAATCTCAGTGCCTCTGCGCAGGCACCAAAACTCTTGGACCGAAACAGGTGATGAATCTCTGCAAAGCCAACGAGAAAGTATTGCAAGTCCTCCTCTGAGTAAATTTCTTCAGGAAAGTCTCCTTTTTCTGCCACCAGTTCGTAGAGTTCGGTAGCTTGAGAACGCCCTTTGACCGTCACCAAATCTAGTAAACGCAAGTGAAAGCGATTTTGCACATCTGGTGCGAAAGCCGCATCTTGCTCAACAATGATGTTCACACCATAGTATTTGCAAAGACCTTCCAAACGAGATGCCAAATTCACACTATCACCAACTAGGCCGTATTTCATCCTCTCAGAGCTCCCAATGTTTCCAGCAAGCACTGTACCTCTAACGAGGCCCATGCGAACCCTGACATCAGGTAGCCCTCGTGCTTGCCACATATCACGAAGGTCGCGTAAGCGATTCTGTTGAGAAAGGGCAGCATCCAACGCCATGGCGGTGTGTTCTTGTCCCAAATCAATAGGCACATTCCACCATGCCATGATGGCGTCGCCAATAAATTCACCGACAACTCCGCGCTTGGCCATGATGATCTTGCTCATTTCGTCCAAATATTCGGTCAAAAGGGACATGAATGTCTCTGCTTCCAAACTTTCTGCCATAGTGGTAAAATTTGCAATGTCACTGAAGAAAATTGTCACATCTGCTTTTCCCATTCCTAGTTGTGCCTGACGCTTGCTCTTTACTAGTATTCTCATAATCTCTGGATCCAAGTATCTTGCAAACGATTTGAGACCAGTAACCATGTAAATGTATGACTCGCGCATGTCCAGGACTTCTTTGGGAGTTGAAAAGCTCAACCAACTTCTGGAAGAATTTGCCTCCAAGTCTTCACTGTGATCCCATGTCTGGTCGTTGCATTCCTCGGTGCTACTGCTACTCTGATCGCCGCGGTCACGGCTCGAATTCGTAGTGAAACCACACGCATCATCACTGTTACTGCTACCGCGTCGAGATCCAGACCTGTGAGTCAAATTTGATAAGACCTTTTTCATGCGACCACTGAAGAAACGAGTGGTGTGGGCTCTGGCATCCAACTCCTGCTCTTCATCACTGCAAGTGATTCCAGACTGGCCGGACAGGAATTCAAGCTTTGCCATTGAAAGCATGTCAGTGGAAATCCTTTTAAGGGGCCGCGCTATTGCAATGCCCACACACATCATGAAGAGGCCACCCAGCATAGCGAACAAGAAACAAATCCAAATTGTTTTGATCTGCTGCGCATCGATGTTATGTTCGAGTTCTGCATGCAAGCGCTCGCTACGCTCCTCTGCCCATGCCTGTTCCATTTGCGACTGATTCATGTATGCACTCAGAGGAGACGAGACGACAATCAGCCAACCATGGGCCTCCTGGCTGGTCGAATGTGAACTGAATGAGGGATGGTCAAAGTGTCAAGGTGTCCATGCTCATAATTGCTCATCCAAATCATCCACGGGAAACGCTGGAATAGTTAAATCGTGTTTCAGATAGCTGGAATTCTACTGTCAAATTATATAGCCTTCACTACCTTGCATTTTATGTCCAACATGGGCAATCTTTTTCCTACAGGGATGCTCAAAAAATGTCAAACATGAAAAACTCATCACAAATTAGACTCCTAAAAACCCAGTAAATCCATGTAAATCTATGTGAATCCAGTAAGTCCAGTGGTTTCAGTTTGTCACATCCAGCGCCTCAAAGCTTGGTTGCAAACCACCGGTAAAAGTGAACAAGAAGAGGCCATCATCGCTCACAAGAGTCTTGCAAAATTTCACATCTGCAAGGGCCGCTTCCAAGGACCCATACTTCTGCAGGAGGGTTCCTTAAAACAAGGCACCAGGCCGACGTGATTGTGCGACTTATGGGACTTGACGCCTGGACCCTACTCTCATTCAGCATCATCGTTTACTCAACTTAACTTGTGACTCCCAAAAGTTGTGTAGAACTATGTGCGCGATCACCATCACTCGGAACATTTTGGGGATTGCGCCAAAACCAATAGAAAACCGAAGAAAAAAGGGCAGCCAGGAAATCTTCTGCCAAAAAACTGACACTGGAGGTCACCAAACTGTCTTGAAGTTGATCCCAATGAAATCTCACCAAACCTTCAGTGTCGTTTGCAGAGACAGGTGTGGCAACATTGCTCATACCCCGAGAGCTTGCTACCATCAAGCCAGATCTCACGTCAATGATGAAACCCTCCTCATATTCGATGGCATTGGTGACATCGTGCATAAACCTGCTGAGGAGATTTACTGTAAAATCGCCAGCTGCCACTCCGGTAACCTTCGAGTTTGTCATGATAGCTCTTTGTGCTGAGGTTCCCATGGAGTTGCCACTGCTATGATTGTAAATATCCTCCCAAGTCATGCCACCCCGGGCTGCTTTAGCCTTTTGGTACCAAGCGCGCTTGCGCGGATCGTACTCATTCCATTCATATGCTTCGGCGAATTTGCCTTCGCTGTCAACGAAATAATAGGTCTTTTCCCCAGGCCTGATGGCTGATAGTGGTGGACAATAACTGCAAACAGGCATGGGAGTTGTATCTGAAGCCCGGAATTCTGCTCCAAACGTGTAGGATACATTGCGTTTCTTCAGAAATGACTTTGGCAAGCGCTCATAGCCAACATACAACCCCTCCTCATTCGCATAAAAAATGCACCCCACGTCCGGAAACAGTTGGGTTGTTTCTCTCCACATAGTCTTGAAGGTCGTATCAATGACCTCTGGCTCAGACGTTGGCAAGGACTTCCAGTCTACAACATTCAGGTTGACAACAACCTCCGGTAAACTCGTAAACACGTTGATTCGCTTAACCACTGATTCAGCAGACGTGTGCTGCAAGTTGTTTACCATTGTCCTGATAATGTCCTTAGTGTGCAGCACAGTCATCTAGCAGCATGGCCGAAGTATGCCAGCATCCTACAAATATGAAACCATTTTATGAAACCTTCACACACTTACAGTGAAGGCACGGGATGCCTTCCTTCCAGCATTTCAGTGAATCGTCGACTTCTGTGCCACTGGATAAATTTCAAAAGCCATACAAAGCCTAATTAGGTTCTTAAATATTCTTAAAAAGAGCTGATTGATCCCATCCGAGTCTCAAAAGAGGAAGCATTAAAGGCATCCAACACCGATCTATCTGCGTCCTCTGTACGCTTCAGGCCACGCTCCATGCTACTCACCCAAAGCGAGTTCACAGATACAGCCAACACCACGAGGATCAAAATCACTGGACAAACTAAAAGAAACAAGAGCCTTGGATGGCCCTTGATGGATTTAAAAACCTGTTCTTGTTTGTTCTCACCATAGCGGAAAACGGCCGCTTGTCCATCAGCGATTCTTGCTTTGCGGCGCGTGTCCATTGCCACGGCGCGTTTTCTTTACAAACCTCTTGAAGCCAAAGGAAAGAGCATGGGAGAATTTCCATTCCAATGAACTGGTACTAACGAGGGGCATGCATGCAGGCCTATTCGCAATTTGTTTGAAATGCCAAAAGTGCAAGTAGTGTAACCAGTGACCAGGAAGAATCTGCCACACCCTCGCTGCCCCCATACAAGTCTCAGCAAGCTCACATCTTGGCAAATGAGTTGCAACTTAGGTACAGACAATGATAGCACCCGCAAACATGTGCTGCTCTGCGGTGCGTTTTTTCTCTTTGCCGCAAGTCTTGCTTTAGCTGGCCAGTATGAGACGACCTCTGAGACACGAGAACATGTAAAGGAACTTGCATCTTCTCGACTCTTGATGTACCCTGGATCACCCTTTCCAGTGTCGCATAGGTTCGAATACTGCAAAAGACAAGCAGCGGCTTAGGAGTGTACTTTGCAGCGATAGTGCTTCAAGCAGTGCAATCTCCAATTCATCAAAAACTATGTCGTAAAGTGCTTCTAGGTACTTTACGAAGCAAGAAACCTGCCTGCCATTGGCTTTGGGTCGGGAAGATCCACAGATGTCACTGAGCTCTGTCCCACCTCATTGGCTGCAAATGCCTATACTTAAAACCCTCGCACATGAAAATCATGCTTCAGATTGGAGGTAGGAAAATGCTGGTGTGGATGGCATCTTTCAGCGGCTTTATCAGAAAATACAGCTCTAAAAAAATCGATGTCTAGAAAAATGCCGTTCAACGCTATTACATCTATGACATCCAATATGGGTTGCCTTAATAATTCCTGTTTTGCTGACAGCATTCAGTAGATGTCCACACCTTCGCCGCCTCCTCCTGGAGCTTTTCAATGGGCTGCTTGGAGGCCTTGGAGGCATTGCAGCATTAGGCACCACCGTCCGAATCACCAAATCACACGCAATCACGACATGGAAGACCAAGCCTGTCAATCTAGTGTGCACAGAAGTTGCTTAGTCCGGAAATAATCAGGAAAAATGACAACAACCTGCCAACATGAGTAACATTATTCGATATTCATATAGTATGATCAAGTAATCATCTGACAAATCCAAATAAACACCACCTATATACTGCACATTACTGGCCTATATGCGTACAATGCTCGTATTGCTACTGACTTGCAAGAAAGACACCCCTCGTCTGACACCAAGGACCACATGGGGCACCTAGGCAACGCAGTTTTAGTTTTACCTCAAAGAATGAAACGCATCGAATGATCGAATCGGGTCACAACATGTTACGAACAAATGCAAGCTGCGCCTTCCCAAGGTGTGGCACCACAGGTGGCAAGGAAACCAAAGCACACGCAGTGGTCTCCGAGATTAAGATCCTGGTCATGCGCCTCACCATAACGCAATGAGCTCAGCTCGATGAGGCATTTAGGCATTTCAATATATTTCTTCGATGTAAGGTACGATATGGTATAAATTATGCATAATTCTTTCATGTTGGGGCCATGTTCTTTGTACACGTACCTTATTTATCCTTTTCTGTATCATCTGCAAGTCATCTGCTTGTTTGCAGCGCAACTTGGCACCCGGACACTTCAAATGTTTCACCCTGCAGGGCCTCCAAAGCCTCCTTCATTGCTTCTAGCGCATCAACTTCAAGGCCTTGCTCCTGGAGATTTGGATCCCCATTCATTGCATGTCCGGATCTGTCCTGCATCTTCATATCAACACACCAAATCGCAGAACAACTAAGTAAAAACAGTTTTCAACTGATTTGCTTGCGAAGGTTGTTGGGGGGAGTATGGAAAAGCTCTCTGCTATAGTAATAGATCTGAATAGCATAGAAAGGCACTTTGCAAGTAGCACCATTTGTTTGCTGGTTACTGTAATTCCTGTATAGTTACTTTCTTCATGTTCCTGTGGCCGCCTATTGCCGTCAGTTATCCTCAGTCCTTGGCTGCAAGGTCCAAGTCTCCGTCGGGAATCTTGAGGAGCTCAACAACAATTTCAGGTTCGATCTGAAAACATGGAGGGAGTATATTGCGCTGGAGCAATGTCTGCCGGACCTGGCTGGTTCATGGGCAGGATGTGATGGTGATATGAAGCATGATGAAATGTCTCAAAGATGTCCCAAGGGTAAAAGTGTCCAACCTCTGGAATTTCAAACTTCCAGCAAGCTGCTTTGGCTTGTCGCTTCAATTCTGTCGCTGCCTTGGTGTCACTATTTTTCACTCAACTTCACAAGACAGCCTCCAACCATACCACAAAGAGCCACAAAGAATGTCTCGGATGGTCAAAGCATATCACTCCATCGTATTTTGCTGAACTTGAATGATCCAAATGCATGCCCCCGAATAGACGAATTTACATTTAAATGTGCAAACTGGTTGATAAATTCAATGAATGTTAATGAAATCATGGTGATCTGTTAAATCAAAATGGAATTGATGAACGCTGTCTTTCAGATTCCACCGTTCCGGGCCTGTGCAGCCTTCTCGGCAGCGGCTCGCTTGCATTGTGCCAGCCACTCTCGCTTCTCCTCAGCGCCAGCCCCGTCAGGCTGTGCACAAAGTGTGCTTTGTGAATCCTGACGGTGGCTGTAGACTTGCCAGGCTAGCTCCACCTGGACAAATTGAAAGCCGTTATAAATAATCATATGAGGAATGAGGAAAGTCGGCCAAGTCAAGTGCAACGCACCTGCAAAGACAGCACGTCTGCATCCGATGCAATGCTCAACCAGCCAAGTCTCTTCAACTCCTGCTAGATTATTCATTAAAAACCCACACATTCCGCAGTTTCTCTGTATACAACAAATCCATCAACTACCCACGTGCATGCTACAGTACAAAGCCATACAAAGCCGCCAAATATGGTAATATCATGTAATATCATAGTAATAGTATTCTTAACGTACCTTGTTGATCTTGTTGCATCTCATCCTTCAAGGCTGTCCCCTCTCCTGCACCACTGCCAGTACCTGCTCTACTGGACTGTTGGCAACTTCGAGGGTGAGACACGCGTCGAAGTGACGTAGCTCTTGTGGGCTTGGAGGCTCTGCAGCTTTCGCCTCCTGCGACCACGACTCGAATCAGTAAAATTTCAAGACATCCCGACCTTTCTCTATGCCAAAAAACCAGGCAATATTATAGCAACATTAGGCATCATTAGGCACTAAATTAATCTTCTCTGAATCAATCTAAATCATGCTTGGATTGTGTGCTGATTGCTGTGCCCTGTTGCCTTCTGCAAGGAACTCTTCAGCTTCGACGAGGGGAGTAACACAGGATGCGCTCTTCGGCCCTCGATGCGCTGGGCGCACCTGAAAGGACTTGTGAAGACATGTCGTGAATTGGTATGGTAGTAGTGAGAAGGAGAAGGAATACTGTAAAGCGCTGTAAAGTACTGTATCCGTATCCCTTTCTAAAATCTAGTAATCCCACTTTGTCAGCTGGGGAAAACAAAACATGGCCTTACCTGGCGAAGCCAAGGTGCAGTTCAATGTGGTTCTTGCCAAATCTCTTGGAGAGCTGTCCATCGGTTCCATAACCGAAACCATCGCTACTGTGACTGAAATCCACTAACATGGTCCTGCAGGTGAGGAAGCTGCATGCCCGGAGCAACTGCACAAGGGAATGGCAACATGCCGGATATGTTGTTCCACTTGTGGCACCACCGCAGTCTTACGTAAAAATAAGCAAAAAGCATCAATAAGCCTCACTGAGTCGTTCATGACCTAAAATGACTTGCTCCCCTTCTCCTGCACTCACGGTGTTTCCACCGAAGCTTCTGCAGTACCGCAATCGTTTCTGCTCGCTGGGTTGAAAGCAGCTGAGTCCTGGGAATCTCAGTTTGCTCAAGTCCCATTACTGTATTCAATCATTCATTCTGAATCCAGGCTTAGAGAAAGGTGCATACAAATCATACAGCATCACAAGCATCATGCTACATGCAGCTTCATAAATTAAATCACCGTTCTACATAGTTCTACCAGGTTTAGTCCGTCACTCCATGCATCTGATCTATACATAATCATGATGAATCACGATGCATCAAATTGATGTCCTGTCAACGTAGATCACTTTGGCCCCTTTGCTCAGTTTCTTTGGAGCGAGGGGATCCTAGAGGGAAGTACATTCGGAAGCATGGGACACACACTGAATTTCATATAATATGAAAAGCTAAAGCATGCAAATATGTAGAAAAATAATCCAACAAATCAACAGATATAACAGCCGCCATGATGGAAAAAAATAAAAAGGTCAATAATCCAATAGGTGGCATTTTGCAGGGTCTTCTGGTATCTTCTGACATACTTTGTTACTGTTGCTACTCTATGACCGCTCAGATTTATCCTGTTCTTGTATTGCAAAAGACAACTCATCTTGTGAAATTCGTCTTTTCTTCCACGCCTCCGGCTCAGAGGCCACTTCTTGCGGACTTGTGCCGGACAGGCCTGTAAGGATTCAAAGTCCCCCCAAAAATGATGTTTCTTTGGAAGAACATTCCGGGAGAGGACACCAAAGGCCTTTGGACTGCTTTTCACCTTTTGTAGCCGCCAAGCTGTTTGTCAAAGCCTTCTTCAAACAACCTCGGAATCGGCCGGCCACGTTGCAGCTGCCTTTTCATACCTTTCACACATGTTGCACCAACTCTAAATGCCAATGAACAAAAATATGAATGCTATTGATTTCCTCGTATTTGGGATCATGCCTATGTTTCGCGAACCTTGCCGAGCTGCGTTGGAAAGCCTTCTTGTCGTTTGGCTGGCTGGTGATCTCGTCGAAATGAATGTGCTCACCACCAATGACCTTCGTCAATTAATCCAACCACTCAAAGTTTGACAACCAACCCACGCAATGCTTCCGCGCAAATGTTGATCCGCAGCAGGAGGTCGAGCACATGCGTTCGAACAAAATAATGACATTGATGACCCAATGTACCTCCCACCTTCTGCAGAATACTGCACAGAGTGGTCTTGCCAGTGCCTCGCATACCTTCAAGGATCATCAATGCAATGCTGAATTCCTGATGCATGACATGGCTGAACACCCGTCACAACTAGCAGCTAGCAAAACTACATTATTAATTTAATCCTTTTTATGTATAAATATAATATTGAATCGAATGATATATGTATGTTGGATATTTTGGTTATATTTGATATTTGTATACAGTAATGTAAGCATTGATGGGCTGTTCAGTGTGTATCCGCTCTTCCTTGGCCTGAGAAGACAATGCAAACACATCTCGCGCGGTTCATGGCCTGACGAGCCAGTAGGCCAAAGCGGCACTGAAATGATGTTCTGATGTGTTGTATGAATTTGCAGGATGTCGCATGGATTGTCAGCGTGCTGCTCGATGGGAACCGTGCGAAATTGTGTGCATGAATGTTTCCTTCCTCCTGAATTTGAACCTGTGAAAGCCTAGTTTTCCGAATGCTGCATGTTTTCCGTCAACCCGGGTATATAGCCACAGCAACACAAGTCCGTGAATGGTTTGTCTGGATCAACGATGATCCAAAAGTATCCCCAAAGTCATGTCCAGTCCCAACCTTCCCGACCTCCTCCGAAATGGGTTCCTCCGCCTCAGGAGCTCGCAGGGTATCAAAGTCCCTGGTTGTTTCCGAATCAATTCATATGTGTATATGAAAAGAAACTCTATATTTCAAAACTAAGCTGATAAAATTTCTGGGAAGCGTAAAGTATCAAAAACATGTCATGCATGTCCCTCCTTAATGTTGGAAGCGTACATCGAATCATATGTAATGAGTGGGTGCGTGTGCTGCATCCACGTGCATCTGGTTTCCATTTTGTGCCGTCATTTAGCGAAGTTATGTGATTGTTTAATATCGATAATATTTGAATACATTTGATGAATGATGCTTCATTATCCTATAACTTATAACAAATTGGTTTGTTGGTGTTTTTCCTGGCCCGGGAAATCCCAGGAAGCTCGGGCTTCCTAAAATCAAGCAGCAGGAGAAGCCACATCCACTCGACGCTGCTTTGTTGCTGGCTCTGGCAGCTCGGGGTCTAGTGGGTCTATCCTCGCGCAGCAGCGAGAGAGGCCACGTTGAAGTTTCCCCATTGCCAAGAACCCTTATCCGAAAGCGATGTTGGGGGGAATTTGTCCAGAATACTCTCAAACGCAATGGCTGCTGCTAGAGCCACTTCAACAAGGCAAAGATAGAAGCCAAGGAATGAATAAGCAAACAGAAAAACAAGAAACCCATACTACTAATTTATTGTGAATTGCCTGAATTATTCTGAATCTTAACCGTACAGCGGCCTCGAGTGCAAACTGCCGACTAGTTAAGAACAAACACAGTGAAACATGTATGCAAATAAAACAAAGAAAAAGAAAATAATCGAAGTTGCAAAAAACAACCAGGAGCAAGATTGGACCAACAACCCAAAAGGCATCCAAGACCAAGACTGCACTCACAAGCAAGGAAACGGGGAGACTTCCACAAGTGGGAATAGGAAACAATCCAGCTCAATAGTGATAGATAGTAGATTCTTGGAGGGACCTTTTGACCTTTGGTGCGTCCAAGAAAGGTAATTACATTTAATTACAGTAACTTAATGTTATGTTATTTGGCTACCGTATAGAAAATTAGAAACTGTACAGAATGGTTTCAGCAACATTTGCACAAGACTGTGGTGTTTTCTGTCTGCGAGCTCCTCGGCTGCTGCCCTGGAAAAAGCAATTCTCTTACTGCTTCAGCAAGCTTCTTTATGGCCTTCTCCTGCACGGTAACTGCGCCACTTGTACCCTAAACCCTCCTAAACGTTAGAATTGTTCATCCAGATTTGGGTTCAAAATGCATCTTGGCCATCTGGAGAAAAATGACACAGGTGACATAACTGAACTAATTATAAATATAACTACTACCATGCTGACAACTCCAAGCTGACACCTCAGGTTCAAATATTTCGTGCGCCTCGTCGCCACCTTCGGCCAATTCCACAGCTGCTGCAACTTCTGCCCTGCACATGCACCCCCAAAACGTTTGAACAATGGTTGCGCTACAGGCCCTGGGTTGAATTAAGCCAAAAAAGCTCACTGGAAAAAAGTTCAATCACCGAGTCTTGAGTTGCTTGTAGGTACGGTATAGATCTGATGGATCTGATTCAATCTTGATGTTGAGTATATTGTTAGTAGAACGAATCCCATGTCTTGGCATATTCGTAAGAATCTGATATGAATTTTACTCTATTCTCACATTAACAGCTAGGGAACTGATCTGCAAGCCAGGCCAAGGCAGCGCGTTCGCTCCTGGAGGCCTGAAAAGACTCTGCGTTTACGTGGGGGTGGCATTAAAAGGCATTGAATTGGTATGCCGGTGGAATTGCTTTGGTCTGATGGTATGATTTCATATGATTCCGGAGTGAAATCTGCAGTTGCACACGAAGCTGCAAACTACTTCAGAAACCTCCTCAGCATTCGCGAATGTCTGCATTGCTCAAAGATTCGAGGGCACATGGCACATCCCGCAATTCCGGGCAAAAAAAATGCCTTGGTTGCCGTGGTCCTGTCTAAACCTCCATACTGCGCTGGAGTAGATAGATTTGCTGCTCTGTGACACTGACCTAGCGTAGCTAGGCTTGAATACATGTTACTTAAGTCATATTACATGATATGATTGACCTGCTCAATTGCAAAGTATGACAATTGATTTTGCTGGCAGCTGCTTGCACTATCTTGCACTTACACTCCGAAAGTTTAGCATAGCCCCTGAAAATGGATGGTTGGAAGACTACTTTCATTTTGGGAAGGTAACTTTTTAGGGGCTATGTTAAACTTCGGGGCGGGTATGGAAAGTATTCATGGAACAATATTGGAATCTTGGTGACTGTCCTGGGAAAATGTGGGGACTTCATGGTCCATGGAGACATCTGAGGTGCTGCAATTGCTACAAGCTGTTTATGTATTATTTTGATACATATTTTGTTTAAACACATGAGCAATATCAATTATCATGGCATGTACCAAGCTGACTCTCCTTTGCATTGAAAGATTTCCCTTGGTGCCCCTTTGCATCTTTTTCCTTCGTCAGTTCACACAGGCTGCAACCGGAATCCAGCACCCGCTGCATCCTCTGCGCCTACAGGCTTGAACTGTTGAAAATTCTTGAATGATCCTGGAGGTACGGCATCTCTTGTAGTCTTCCATATTATTTTTTGTCTTGTCATTTTTTGACAGCCTTTTGAAAGTACAATGGGGAGCACAAACTGCTTGATAAGTGGTATAGAACTCGACTACTTTTCACCCGCAAACATGCGCAACTAGATTGTGAAACTGCCGAGGTGCAAAGTGAATTGCCTCCGGCAAATTCGGCAGCCTTTGTAGCTACGCTGTGAAACTCTGGGATTCGTGCAATTCTCGTCATTACTGCAGTACGTTCCGATTCGGATTGTACCACACGGCTGTTACACCAACTTTGCAACTCTCTCATCTACACACTTGTCTTTGGCCACTGTTCTACACCCAGCCCTTAGCACTCGAAGGGTCCTTCATGACCTCTGCAGAAGAGGTCGTGAGTATTCTCAACAAGAATGCCGCCGAGGACGGCACCCAAGTCCCCAATGAAGCACCAAAAGGAGTAGGATGCCAAGTTGTGTTCGCTTGGCACCTCTTTATCCACATGATTTGCAGTGAGACCATAGATAGTACCATTGCCCCAAAAGATCATGAAAATTGCCAAGGGGATAATGATGGCAATGGCCAAAGACTCCAAGTAGAGTCCCACTGCGATCATGGCCATGGCCACACCAAGGCAAGCCAGCCTCTTCATCAAACTTGGTGTAGACAAGTAGATTGCAATGCGGCGACTGATGGAGTCCCCCAAGAAGATGAAGATGTAGGTGATGGCAAAGAACTGCCCCCACTTCATTAGGTGCTGGTCACTCTTCGGATTGAAGAGTGGCACCATGGGTGGGTGGAACATGTAGAAAACAGCTGGCCAGTTCTCCATTGCAAAATGGCTCAAAAATTGTGCAGCAAAGAAAGGCACCATACTGGGCATCCATTGCCGAGCCTGGCACAAAGAGACGCCAAAGTTTGCCGTCTTCAATTCAGTCTTTCCTCGTGGTGCATACTTCAGGAAGATGGCCAGCCCTATGGGCAAGCATGCGACGATATACCAATAAAGTGACACCACAGGCACTCCAAATGAGCTCAGTGTGAGACCCAAGATATTGATTGTTGCGAAGCCTGAGGGGCAACCAATGATGGCCCAAGATTTGGTTGCCTTTCCAAGTGGCGTGATGACGCTCAAGAAGGTGACTTCAAAAATGCCAAGACCCAAACCTGACAACATGTATGCAATGAAAACACTGCCGACCCAATGCCAGCCCAGAGAGAAAACAAGAACTGGTGGAATGAGCACTCCGACAAACATGAAGATCATTGCTATGACCACACGTGCCCATGGAGTCAAACAAGCGAAAACCACGTTGTGCCCGAGTCTTGCCACAAGCTTTCCATAGTGAACGCCAACAGCTGCCTGAGTAAACGCATGTGCTGCATCTGTGCCATGCGAAATACCAAGCTCATGTTTATAAGCTGATTGCAAGGGGCCAACCATCGAGGCATACCCTTGAAACATGCAAAGCATGACCAAAAGCATGACACGCTTCGGTGGCTGCTCTTGTGACTCTTGTGGCTGTGGCACTTGAACCTTTTCTTTCTCTTTGTGCTCCCCTGTTGGCATATCAAGTTCCAAATCCTCCAAGTCATCTTGGTGAGTGATGCCTGTGAATTCAGGCTCACCGGACTCCTCCAGAGTTGGCATGGCTCCGATGGCTACAGCACAATGGGGCCCCGCGTCTCAAAAGATACTCTCTCTCTTGACCGGTTGAGAAGTTGAGCATCGATCAGGAAAAAACAAAAAAACATGAGCAGTATTTCAGTGTGCTATAGTGTACTTGCCTGCTGTATTTGTACGCATTTGCCATCATTTGCCTGCTATTCTCTTGTGTTGATCGTATATTAGCCGATTTCTCAGGGTACATGTTCAATGATGCTGTGATATATAAACAAAACAAAATCAACGTGAGATTCCATCATGTTGATTCAGCAAAGCTGTTCTGGATTGTCAAGTTCCCACAATGCCATCTCCACAAGACTCCCGGCCAGCTTCCCATAACGAGACCTCAGTTGGTGAAACGAAGGATCTACGGAGCACATCAACATTCACCATCAACTCTTCAACTGCAAGTTGCATCCTCAACCACGAAATCTCACAATCTACCAGTCCAGAATTGTTCCCATCGTTGACATAATTTTCCAAAATGATCCAAATTCTCTGATCTGTGGCCCAAACGTATTGCCAGCCAGAATTCCCTGCAAAGACCTTTCCGCAAATCCTGGATCTCTTCGAAATTTAACGGTTTCCCACTTGGCATGATCAATGAATCAATCTGAATCATTCTCCAATACTCTGATGGTCCCTTCGATGTGAACAGCTTGTTACTCTTTTGAACCTGATAATCTGATACTTCTTTTCAAACCAGCAAGACGAGTGCATCCGTGCCTGTTTCTTGATGCCCTCTTGCATAAAGTAGGATCCTCTGGCTATGCTCTGGGTTGCTGCTCAAGAATTCATTCGAACATTTTGGTTCAAACAGTGTCGTGCAATGAGTCCAAGATAGTTCAATATAGTGGATAATGGTCCAAATCTCTCCTGTCCTCTACTTATTCTTGAACCATACTAAACCTACATCTCCGTACATCTGCATGTCATTTGCTCATTTCCACTCATTTTCAGCCTGCGGACTTCACAGTCCGTGCGGCTCGTTTTAGCCGCTTCAGCACCGGAGTCCAGAACTTCGGCACAGTGCACCCTTTGCGACCTTTCCTATGTACAGTTGCAGGTCTCTAAAGCAAGCATTGCTATGCAGTGCTCAGTGTTCGAACTGCACACCTGCACCACTCTGCACCTGGCACACATGGAGATTCTTGCGAATTTTCTGCGTCCAAAATCAGCAATCATAAGCCCAAAGGCAAACTCGATAGCTGTGACTTCTGTCCACTACATTCATGCATCCGCCGCCACCTTTTCTGCGACTCTCGCACTTCGGATCACTGAAAGAGCTGCGTTTGCGTGGTAGCAAGCAACGTAGCAAACTCACGAACACTCACAGTATGGTAAGACACTCTTCAGCTACGACTGATTCACCATCTCCTTTGTCAAATCTCCCATGTCAGACTGCTGCTCCTCCATGTTCAAGCCAGAAGTCTCCATACCATGCTCTTTGACCACTGCCTGCTCTGCAATTTTCTCCGCTGCCCTTAGGAGATCTCAGAATGGCATGCCAATGTCTATAAATCAATGATTCAAATGTGGCAAACGCAAACACACAAACTGCACGTGCTGCACTGCCTGCATTCCTACATAAAAGCGAAAATGTGGTGAAAATCATCCAGATCGAACAGTCGTGTCACTTGACGGGGGAAACAAATTTCATTAGGTCTTCTTCTTCTGGAGCTGGTGGTGGCTTTCCAGGAGTGGCATTGAGATGCATTTCATCATCCTGGTACGCTCCCAAATGTCTGGATGCCCCTGAACGCCCGAGCATGTGGCTTACTATATTGTGACTGACCATGGAGGATCCATGGAGGCCATGTGTTGTAGGCACGTTACAGTGAACACAAGATAGATTAGCAGCGTTGAGGTCTATGATTGGGACCCTACTGTTCAGGGTCCTCGAAGTAGTCAATGGGTTCATCATTGGAGTCCAGGGCTGTGACCTTCAACGTATAGTTTTGCGCCGCCTGAATCAGAATTCACAAGTATTGTGACTTTGTTATCTTTGTTGTGCAGCGGCGAACATAAAATGTGTTGAAGTTTTGGCTAAGGAGGCAAGAACACTGACATTTGCGTTTGCCGTTTGACATCTCCTGACATGATCGGGCAAGCAAAGTCAGAAATTAAAGAAACATGAATAAACATGGTTGCATGTGCTCTGAAGAACCGAGGTGCCTCGGGGCAAAAGGTCAAGAACCGTAGCCTAGGTCATCATGCAAATTCACTGCGGATGCGAGAAACATTCTGCGCCTACCTGCACAATGTCTCTTCGGTTCTCTGCTGCATCAAACGGATCTATATATAAATTCTTTCAGCACTCAGGCGCACCCTGATATCCCCAATGCATTTGGGAATCTCTTCATGGAAATGGCATTGGGCGGATGGGAAATCAGCGGCTCTGTGTTTGCGTGCGTGCTACTACTGTGTTCAGGGCCATGTAAACTAGCGGAAACGCAGCAAAGGATCTGTTTTCCACCCGCAGGAATGGCAGGCGTGGTCTCAGTAAGGGTTGGCCTTAGTCCGGGAGCCCTTGGGCGACAAAATGAGCTATGCCGACATGGTGGCCCCCGTCATCTGAATCATAACACGTTGCACTGTCTGTCACTGACATGACTCAGTGTCCCATCGACAATGCGAGATGCATCTCTGTTGAGTCTTGTGGACTCTGAAGTCTTAACTAACAGTATCTACCTGTATCTGCAAGCAAATGGCACATCACCCGTCTTCAGGAAGCGTAGCAAATCGTATGTAGCATCCTTAAGACTTAAGAGCTGGGGACACGAAATGAAGGCCTTTTTGAATGTACAGTAAACAAACAGATCACACTTTCTGCACAAGTTTTCAGTCTTCCCATTACCGTTCACAAAGGAGAGCGGCCCATTGAGTCTTCTGAGTATTATCATTGACCTGAGCTGAGCTCCCACAAATCTTATAGCAAGCTCAGCAAACAAAAGGAAGAATTGCACACGTTTGCACGGCATCAAACAAACCGTTCACATTGAGCGGCTAAGTTGACCTTCAACTTCTGGATTCGTCCCAGGAAGTCCTTAAAAATGCAAGGATTTTGTGCTTAGACAGCAGGGAATGATGTTTGGCATTCGTCGATGTGAATGTGCATCTGTCACTGCAGCGATCCAGACCCTGCGCACGAGCAATTCATGCCCCCATAGATCAAGCCAAGGCACCGGATGTAGATCTATAAATTCTTGTCTAAAGGAAATGCTTGGATGAGACATCCTCAGCTTTTTAATATGGATGATCATCTTTTCATATCTTTTCATCCTTTCAACACCACCGTGCCTCCTGCACCTGTCATGTGGCAACACTAACACCAACCTCAAATCAAAGCAACTGTTCCAAGAAAAAACAACTGCGTCCAAGGCTCGCAGGGCGCCAGTCCTGCGTTCCGCACTTGCAGCCAAAAGTGGGTTTCCTTATGCGCGGCTAGGGATGAGTGACGCACAGTTGCATGATCTCGAGACTCCAAAACATCACATCCAGGTGGAATAGTGGAAAACAGCATAGAACAGCATGCTTCTATGCGTTCCTCATACTTGCTTACAGGATTCATCTCACCATCTTCGCCGGATCCAATATCCTGCATCCAATGCTCAACTGCAGTCTGAAATGGTGGGAACAAACCTGCTGGAAAGATCCAACAAAAAATGCTCCAAAAAGATCGGGGGTCCTTCGAAAAATAGGCCACAGCTGGCGAGGTCACTTTCACCTCCCTTAAATGGCGGCAAAAATAAATGCGGTCAGTTTACAGGGGAAAGCTGTCAGGATTTCAGAAAGGCTGAGGCTACTGCGGCAATCCATCCAAATTTTCCCACATTGGGGGCATGGGCATCTCCTTTTCTTTGGCAGCTTCCTTAGAAGCTCCATTCGCACAACTGCTTGAAATGCTGTCATGAATGTGACAATCCAAATCTCACAGAATCTCACACTGCTTTCGACATTCCGTGTGTTTCTTGCAGCTTCGACAATCCTGAATTTGCAAAACGAGATGCGTCTTTGGAGTCTTCGAGGGCAGGCGCATTATCCTTGCCGAATCAACTTTGGCATCTCCCAACAGCTTTGGGCAAGATGATGAAAGTCCCAGCAGCAGTGAGATCCATCCACAAATTGAGATCAAAATGATCTCTAAATTTGACAAGCAACTCTGTCCACCTCGAAGGCCTGGCAGAGTCCATGAGATCCATGAGGCAATTGAATCAAAATGAATATTAAATGCACCCTGACAGCGGTTACGGTTATTTCCACTGATGCTGACAAGACACAGTGCTCAGGGGCCTTGGCTACTCGAAAATGCAGAACAATTAAAGTACATCAAAGTTCTAACTTGGAATAACTATATTTTTGCATCACAACACCAACGCTAGAGATCCAAAACCCATGGGTTCTAGCGGCAATTAATCACAGGACGAATATGGCATTGATTTATGAAAGGGAGGACTCGGTGATATGAAAACTGTGCGCCAAGAGTCTTCTTGATTGAAGGGAGCGCTGACATCCACATTGCACGGCGCATGGCCCTGTCAAAAGTTGCCCCAAGGTTACACCACTATACGCTGCACGAAGGAACGAAACAATCCGTCGCTACTCAAGTCCCAGTTGACTATGTTGACTGCAAGCAAAACAATCTGAAATTGCCTTTGTCCATGCGGTGCCGCTCCAAATGCGAGAGCTACATCTCCACTGTGCTTCTGCCTTGGTGTCCATCGTGGTGTAACAGCCAAAAAAGAAAAACAATAAACGTGCAAGGTCAGCTCGAAAGGGGAATTCTGCGCCAATTCAGATTTCCACGGCATTACCATGTGTTGCAATCATGCTACGCGTCCTTGAGGCTTGAATGAGCTGCTTTTGGCGAAGAGCTCAGCACCTTCAATGTGTTGGCACAAACACAGAATGCCACAACCATGCGCAAGTGGTATCAAATATTCACAGAAAAACAGCAGCAAGAAATACCAAAATGATGTGACCCATCTGCTTTTAAAGAAGCGGCACAAGACCTCCGTAAGCCACGAATCCAACCGCATGAAGCCAGCCTTGGAACTTTAAGTTGAGACAGCCTGACAGTAATGAAGAGTAGTGGATATATAAGTTGTTGATACATTGACATTTTGATAGTATATCAGTTAATCCCCCACTTTTTTGCCCTAGTCAGTTTGTACATTGTGACTTTGTAGAATGAATCCTCTAGAAGATCACCCGATGGCCTCTACTCTACTATAAAGTTAGTATATGTATAATCTGATACTTGTTATATAGTCTACATTCATACCTATTCCATATTAATGCTACCCCAGCACAAAAAATAACAATTTCTGTGTGTTGCCACTGGAAATGACAGAAGTGATTGCTCTTGGGTTGGGCGGCAGATCAAACCAAATGGTATTGTATGGAAGCAGAAACCTTTTTCTCGCAGACTGTGCATGAAATTAAGTGGTTACCTGTTTTGAGACACACTTCCTCAAGCAAAGCCTCTCCCACGCCTTGAAATTTGCATCTGTTTATGTTTCATCTTCTTGCAGTCAACCCTGTAAAGCATGGTGCGTTGAACTTAAAAAGCACACCCAAAAAAAAAACATGTTTGTTTTCAAGCAAACCTTTGCTTAAAGGTAAACTCCTGGTTGGAGCAACACCTCTTCTTCAAACAGCAGTAAGCTACTCATTTAGAGCAAAAACTCTCCGTTTAAATTGCATCCCTTATCTCCAAAAGCAGAGAACACTTGATTCAGACACGCATTGGTGAGTTTGATGAGTAGTATTGGTTTTCCGTGAGTTTATTGTTTATATTGATGAGAAATACTAGCTGTAGATGCAGCATTTGGTTTTGCCTTGAAATGCGCAATCTCGACATGCAGGATTTAGGAAACCCATTGTGTGATTGTCGGTTTTTGTACCTACCCTATTCATGCCTTTATCTATTATCTATCATTTGTTCATGACTATTTGCGAATTGAATGTGTATAGTGTATACATATACTATATACTTATGCTATAATAATATGATGTGTGATATCGAATATATTAAATTCCCTACGAATGGAGAGAGAAGAGAGACCTTGACCGTTAACCAACGAAAAGTAGATGTTCTCCAGGGGTACCATGTAATGTAGACATTTTTTCTAAACAATTGAAGGACTTTAACATAAATTCTGAAAAGTGCTTGCGCAGTCAGCTGTGGAGCAATTCAATATTACAGTGAACCCCACCGTTTGAATCGCTCAAATACACGCCAAGTTGCACTAAAAGATGGGTCAAATCATCGAAATTCAACCAACCTAAAGGCGCCAGTCCCTGGTAAGGCTATGAAGTGCCCTTCAAGTTGGCAGGTTTGAGCCTCAAATTGCTATTTCAGAGCATAGTTCTGCTGGAAATTGCTGGGCTGCTGGACATGCCGTCATGGAGCAAGAGTGAAACATAGTGAAACTTTCGATTGCTAGTATAGCACGGTGCGAAACCGTGTGGAACGATGCATTTCCAACAGAATGTCTGGACATGTCTGGAACATTCCATTAATCATCTGACTTTCACACTTGCCGGCGTACGCCAGTGGTTTCAGATCCGCGGGCACCACGGAGGCGAGTGAGGGCATGTGAGGCCTTGACAGCTCGACAGCGATAAACATTGACGGTCAACGAGCCAAAACACCTAGGCCTGATCAGTCAAAGCATTGAAGAAACAGAAGCAAGATTGCTTGGACTGATTGGGAATGGTTACCCTGATGCCTGCTGAAATCACAGCAATCTGCTTCGCTTTAGGGTTGCTGCGGTGATGAGCCCGAGGTTTGCACTGCGGGGGCGTCGGGTCCTGCAAAGATCGGGAAGAGTGCTGCTAGTTCTGTAACATCTTTTCATAACATGTTTTCATCTTTCGCTACCATTTCCACGAACCTATCAGTGGAGACATTCGTTGGTGTCTGATTTCTGGACGATGAGGCCTTCTGCAGCGTCTGATGTGTTTGTGCAAAAGTGCGATGGGCAAGGCATGCTCATATATTGAGGCTGTCACTGCACCAGGTGATGGAGTTTCAAAGTTGGACCTTGAATCCTGGCAGATTCACAGGCTATAGCTGAAGCTTCAAAGCAAGTCAGCACCTGAGACGAATGCACAAATTTCGCAAGTTTTGATGATGTAAATGACATCTTTTCGCAAGAACTGCCTCTTCCTGCAGCAATTCCCCAAAAGGCCTCCAGAAGCCCAGTAGTGATCAGTACTTGTGTGGACAAAACATCGCATGATCAGTTCGATCTTCATCTGCATAGGTTTAAATTAAGTCTTCATAGGTTTCGTTTCCGTCCTTTTTGAAGTTCATGCGATTCGACTTGGACTGTGGGTGCAGCTTTGTGACCCGAGCAACTTTGTCGGTGACCGTGCACCCATCCGACGGATCCGACGGATCAACAGCAACTTCCAATGTGCAAAAGGGATCAAAAGGGGCAAAAGGATGGCAATCCAATTCAATTCAATGTGCTTCTCCAAAAAATTCCAAATATCTAGCGGAATTGGATTTAGTCAGGCTGACCGTGGACCAATGCTACCTAAGCAACCTACACTGTACAAGCAGTCAGTGTCAAACCACTGCCACGGAGAATCTAAACATTGCCGAAGCGAGCTGCAAAGGCTACAAGATTCTGCAGGATTTGCTAATCTCTGAATCCCTGATTGATTGGTGCTATCCAACTGGACAGGCGTGACTGAAGATCATAATGAGTCATAAGCATGACTGTTCCCAAAAGCTGTTGGCTGCACAGACGTTGTGAGCTTGAAGCCTGAGCAGTGATATCCGATATCCACCACCATATACAATCCTGGATTGATGGTGCTCAGCTCGGGACGTCCACTTCCAAGATGTCTGGCAGATATTGAGGTGGAGACAGCAGTGAAAACTCCGACCTCAAAATGGGCGAACTTCTTTGTGACTTGTTAGTTTGTGTTTGTGTCTCTTGATTTCTCTTGCCAAAAAACAGTCCTAACAATCAGGGTCAAAATCTGTCAAGAATTGTCAACACACCACACGTCAGGCAGCTTGAATTTAGCAGACTGGCCCCGCGATACAAGGCGATAGCATGTTGGAAAAATAGCAGCCATGTGGCAATTTCGAAGCATTCGCATTTTGCGGCCCCTCCACGGAGTTCACGAATCTGCAAGCGCCCTTGACACTCCTCAGCAGGAGGCCCTTCTAAAGCCATGACATGCTATCAGGTGCGCTTAAAAGTCGATGCAAGTAGGTTATCTGGCCCCCCTGTCTGCAACAAAGACTCAATGGCCATGCCTGTGGACGATTGTGGCACCTCTCCTCAGCAGTCTTTGAACTCACTGGTAGTATAGTAGATTGCTTGAACATGGCAGCGGTGACTTTCGTCAAAATCTCTGAGCTCATGTCGCCACGTTAATTCTCCAGACTCCCGATGCTTGCCAGTAATCTTGTACTGAGATGAAGCATCATTGCAATGTCCAGCCTGAGTCTTTGCCAGTCTCCCAGTAGGCCCAATACTACCGGCAAAGTTCACAAAGACATTTGGAAACAGCCACTTCCTCCCATTTTCTGCCAAGTAGCAAGCCTGCCTGCTCTTTGAAAATTAAGTTTGTACTCCTGCAGGCGGCCGGAAAGTTTTGCAGTGACTGGTCCAGACTACCCTGAAAGCAGCATAATTGGAACATCCCATTGAATCGCACATTGAATCACCCTTGCGATTGTGCATGTCAGCTAATACGGAAAAGAAGGAAAATCAGTGAGCATAATGTAGTCACATCACCCCGCAATTGGCTTGCAGTGGCAGAGAGCAAGAGAAGCTCCACAATTCAACAATACGTGGCAATGCGCAACAGTAAAGGAAGAAAAGGAATCCAAGATCAATCGTGGAAATCACGGAAATCCACAAAAATCTGCATCACATCGCAAATTTCTTAATCTTCAAACTGCGATCATATAGCCTAATAGCCTGTCCTTGTTCAGTGGCAATGGTGTTGCATGCCGAACTTGAGGAAGCTCTGTCCAAATCAAGCTGCCTGTCCAGCTGCTGGGACTCAGGGCTTGACACCTTGGGACATCTTGGACCACATTTCCAGATCTTTGCCAAAGTCAAACGCTATGAAATCGTACAAATCCCTACAAGTATCAGTTTAAAAACACAAGCAGTATATATTATAATATATGTATATATATATATATTATAGCAGTATATCAAATTTATGCCACAATCTACAATCAAAAATTCCTTAAATGAAATTCTTCCGCATCCTTCCAAGGAACGCAGCTTGATTCAGCTGATGATCCACCAGAGTCCACTCTGTCAAGGGTGGCGGCCTGTGTGGCACTTGTCACTTATTGGGTGGGTGCGAGTTCAGTTGCATGCTTTTGGAAACAGATTTTTATCACATGTTTATCAACAGCAGCTGTTTCTGTGCCCATTCTCGCCTTTTGCTGATGTCCGGATTGACATCAGCCAGTTTAATTGGATTTGCGGGCTCTTGCGCTACCTGAACCCAAGTTCTATCAAGTCAACTGCCAAAGCAATGTTGGTCGTCCCCGCCACCAACTGCGACATACTGCTACTATTTGCTACTAGGATATGATGCTACAATCTCTGTGAAAGTAATTGAAGGTCAAGGTCTTCCAGTGGTGTGTACAAACAGCCGCGGACTGAAAATTGTATTGATGAAAGTTGGAAATGGGGAAGCTCAGGGCGCGGCTGTTTCTCCCACCTCGCTCCACAGGCTACGTGTCGGTGGAGATTCTGCTGGTGGTGGAAGTGGGGGCTCGGAGAACTCTCTCTCGGGCACGACTGAAGCCTGAGATTGCCACAGGGATGAGTGTTTGGAAGGTGATGCGGGTAAAACGATAGGGGATTCGGATAGAAATGGGATAAAAATGCTAGGTTCCGACCAAGTGGCTGGATAAAAACCTCAACTTCAAGCAGGAGGATGCTGCAACAAAATGGAAGTTTCAATCAAAATGAATATTCAACTGCGGATGGTGTATTCCGAGGAGCCGTGATCATCAACATCTCTAGGGTAGCCTGGGAGAAAGTTTTCTCAATGCCACTGGGATGCACAAATCGCGAAAGTTTTAACTGAGTCGGCTCCTATGTTTAAAAGATTGTTCAAAGGACATATGACATCATATGACGGCATGTTGCTTGTGCTGGTCTACGTAAAAGAGTGTAAAACGCAACAAGAAACAGCTGCCAAGAAACCTGAAGATACTCCCAAGTATGTCGGCTCCAATGGGTGAACTGCCGTGTCCGGAGCATGTGAGTATTGGTTGTCAGCCACGCTGCCACTTCCATCCGTTGAATCCAAGCGAGTGCTTTCCTATCGGTGCTGTCAAATTGCAGACAGGATGGCGCATGATCGCCCTGAGCATGGGTACAAAGTACATTTGATGTCACATGCTTAGAACACGTAGTGCAAGTTTTCTTTCTATATCATGTGACACATGTGACATGTTGCACTTATATACGTACACTTTTATCATCGACAGCCAGCAAGACAAAAAAAGTTTTTACACATACACACCATCAGGGCGAATCAACTTAATGATTGACCAACCTGAAAAGGTAAACGCTCATATAAATTTGTCACATTGAGCTATAGTATGCTACATAGTTTTCTTGTGTTTTCTTATGTGCAATGATAGCATGGGTCTTCAGAATTGCGTGGGATACATCACTCACATTGACATCATTCCTATTGCTGTATCGGGATGCCGTCCAAATTCAACCCAATTCATCCATGGCATGGATGCATATCGATCCATTCCTTATAAGATTCTAGGGAGCAGTGTCCGTGCCTCTTTCTCCTTCAGCGGTTCGTTGGACTCTCGAGGACCACCTTTGAAAACCCTTTCAGGCAAACGTTTAAAACCTTTCAAATTCCAATCAAATTCCAAGAACAAAAATGGATAAAAATGGTAGCTTTCCACACCTAGTCATTGCTGCACCAAGGAACTCTATCATGTATGAAACTCAATTTGGCACCGCATAGTGTAGCATGTGAGTACCCAACGATGGAGCACATAATCCCTACATTGGCTCTACATGAAGAGGCAGTACGCTGCGAATGCTTGAGCGGTACAGTAGTGATCAGTAGTGTCTCATCAAATGTCAGTGTCTGATTCGCAGCTGAGAGTCCACTACAGACTTTCCACACAACCACGCCCAGCATGATCAAACCAGCCGCAACAGCCTCGGTTTCCACGGTAAAGATTCAGGGTTATTCAATGCCTTGGTCACCTGTTTTTCTCATGCTTTCTCATGTTTTCAGTATCGGTTGGTCTCGCTTGTGGAGAATTGCTTCATCCCAACGACCGAGGAGCTGCAACAATGATGATGGTCTGCGTAGCATCATTTCCAGCTCCCGCCTGTATATCAGAGAAAACCATGACATCTAAGGAGAGCAAATTGAAGACTCTTCCAGGCTGCTTGGTGGAGGTATGAGTCATGCCAAGCAATCTATCAATAATAGCCATATCAATAGCTACTTTAAAGATCTTTAAAGAATTCTAGAGGTACAAATGGTGCGCAAGTGGTAGGACAAGATTCAGTCAACCAACAAAAAACATTAAAAAGCTGGCCATATCCGGCCATGCCATGTCATGCCTCCTCGTCGTCTACGAGGTCAAGGCTCACCTTGAAATCTGCTACTGGATCAGCGCCGCGAAATCGAAGCTCCTGCCCAAAGCTACGCAGCTACTGGGCATTGCTGGGCTCAACCTTTCCTCATATTCTTGCATTGATCACATTTTCTATGATTTTGTCATGCTTCTGAAGTTTCTTCCATCCTCCTTCAACTTGCTGGCAAATGTCTCGGAGTTTTTGAGCTGCATGAGGCTCTCTTTGACTTTGGCTTCTTCGTCAGCAGGTGTTTCAATATCGAAGCTTACACTCCAAACACCACCTCAAACACTGATTGCTGAGACCCATCTCAATGCGTTCGGCTCTCAAGGTCACAAAGGACTTGCAAGGACTGACAAGTGACAAGGTGTGACTGTGACAACTGATTGACATACTTCGTACCTCGTACCCTCAGTTTTTCGATGATCATGCAAGCAGTGACGAGTTGCTCAAGCGCCGTCGCAGTTTTGCAAGAGCTCGAGCGCTGGTGGATATGCTACCCTGTGGAAGGCCTCCACTCGGATAGAGCTCAATTTGGCAACAAATAAAGCCTTCTGCCGCTTATTGTACGTCGAAGTGGATAGCTTTGTGTAGCTTTACATAGTCATGTGCCCACATTCAAAGTTGGTACAAATATATATTATATTAATATATATATATAATATATATATATATATATAATATATACATCTGGTGACCCCATGAGTCCCCATGAGTGCGTGCAGTCATAATGTGGGGTCAGCCGAGGCCCAAAACTTCCTCAGGTTCTGGAATATTGATGCCTACCTTCACCTGTCACTTTCTGCTGCACTTTACATATTTATCATAAAAAACTAATTACAGTGAACTATAATTTGTCCACCTTTGCGCTTCAAAAGTTCTTGAAGGTGATCTGTGGGCGTGTGTGACATACAACTTCTTGATCTTAGCCAAAATTAGTCAAGCAATGTCAAACAGTCATATTGTACTGACAGGCACACTACCTGATTGAACAGCGGGGCCTTGTTTCAATCTTCAGGGACTCATTGAATGGTCATTCACTACTTGGCTGGCTGGCTGGTTGGTTAGCTGGCTTGTTCCTTCAGTGGGTAGGTGGTCTCCAGAATAAATTCCTATGCTTGCGTCGAACTTCGGACGACAAGTTTGTTCCCTACGCCATTGTCTTAGCGTCTTTTCGTTTGTCTCCCAGTAGCAGCAGTAGCAGTAGCAGTAGTAAATATGTACTGCAATCCGCTCTCCTCGCATTGGTAGTTGATAAAAATTTACAAGTTTTACATAAATGAGGAATAAAGATGTTATAAACTGGTTTGACATGGATTACACGTTGTCTGCACTCTAAGATCCACCAAAGACCCGGATTGGAGTGATTGAGCAACCAAAAGAAATTGAATACACCACACTGATCTCCAATATTGACAAAAATGAGGGAGGGCTGGAATGAATCCCCGCTGTTGAATTCAAGACCCATGAGAAAGCACGGCCTGTCCTCCATCTCAGTGTTTGTGATTCTTTACTCTCATTCCCTGAATGGCAGGCCTAGAAATTGTGAGAGCACAAACGCCACTGCTGCTTCCTTACAAGGAGGAGGTGAGCAGCATCTGAGCACTGCCAAATGAGAGTGGCATGAACTGCCATCGTCAACAAGGAACAGACTGCCCTATGGCAAACTCTGGCCAGGAAGTACTTCACAAGATTTCAGAGGACATGATGTTATTTTCACATCTTTTCACCAACACAAACAAACCGCCAAGAAGTCTGGTCATGGTCATGTCAGTTGCTTTGATTTCGGCCAAGACATGCCAAGACTCCGCAACGTCCTGAGTGACACCATCCTGTGCGAAAGAAATCACCCCTTGGATCATCACCAGGTCTGCCGCAGTTGAACTTTGCACCTGGATTCATGAATGCCAAGAGCAATCTCTTGATATCGATTGAACGATAAGCAAAGCTAAAAATGCTAAGACATCTAAAACAAAGCGTGTCACTAGGATCACTAGGACTAGGCGACGCCGTTCAAGGATATCGCTAGGACATGCCAGGCCACCGAGACAGAGTCGGAGGTTGTCTCCAGCCTCATATCGTGCAGGTTCTTGCAGGCTCCGTGACAGTCGGCAGCAAATGCTGCAGGAAGTTCCTCAAACCATGTCGACAAAGTCAATAGCATGATTTCGTTCTAAGGGACCTGGAAGTTGTTGTTGTTGGGCTGGTCGGAACCTTGCCAAGCCGACAAGGAATCATTCAGCATGATTCTGCAGTTTGATGTCTATCCGAGAAAACTCAAAGAATATCACAGACCAAACTCCAAAGCCGAAGCTGCATCTGTTGGCAAGTCCGTGCCGTTGGTTTCATTTGTGACCTCATTCCGAATGCAAAAAAGAACAGCGTGCACGTAAAGCACGTCCAGGTGGGAGGTTATTTATACTGGCCAAGCTGGTTGGGCTGGTTCTGCTGGTTTATGCTGGTTCGGGTTTTAACGCTGGTTGCGTTGCGCTGGGTTCGGCTGATTACGCTGGTTTACGCGAGTTGTTCAACGTTTACGCTGGTTCTGCTGTTCAACTCTCGTTTACGCCGGTTGTGCTGTTTGAGGCACTTGAAGAATCTGCACTTGAGCTTTGGCAATCAAGTATATATTATGGACCATGGATATGATGGTGATAGCTCCTGGAATGTCTTGTTTGAAATTTTCTGAAAGATTAACAAGGGCTGAAGACATCTGAAGACAAGATACATTCAATTCGGCTGTCTCACCTTCTGCCAAACTGGAAGTTGTCCTGGGTAGGCTGCATGCTCAAGACTCTCTTAAGCTGCACACAAAGAGGCAAATCCGGGGAGACTGCAGGGACATTCCGTGACATATTATGGCCCATTCGGCGCATCTATGGCACACATGTGTGTCGTGTATGTGTATGTTGTGTAGGGATTGAAGTCAGGCGTTGCAACCTGGGCAGAATCTATTCAGCATGTCCTTGTGGTAGTGCTCGACATTGTCAGTGTGAATGTAGCACTTGACACTGTTGCAGTTGAAGTGGTTGCTGTGGACGTAGTGGCCGTGCTCGTGAAGGTCGATCTTGTTTGAGTAGAGCTGGTGGAAACTGATGTAGTTGATGTAGCCTCATCACTCTTGGATGCCAAATTGAAATATTGATGAAATATTAAATACATTGAATTTGAACTCATCGCCGTCTGCACTTCACCTTTTCTCAATGAATGCCGCAAGCGCAGGCTGCATCATCTGTCATCTGCAGCTGCTGCTTGCTCTATTTGCAGGCTAAGCTCCGTTTTGGTGTAGGTTTCTTCCGTGCAGCCCCCAACTATCATGTCGCAACTAATTACCACCTCGGTCCCGCAAGGAGGATATATACATGCATCATCATGCATCAAAATCTGCTGATACCAATCAGTAAAAGCAGCCCGTTGTGCAATTTTAGTTGCTAGATGTCATGACAAAGCCCCGCACTACTGATGTTGGGCAGTCCTGAGCTACAAAAACGATCTTCAATTGGCAAGCAACATGTTGCCTGCTTCAGACGGAGATCAGATGCTTCTCAGCAACACTAACAAATAAAACTTCAAGACGGACTCGTGGTGCCAAACAAGCTTCCCGGGTAATGATAGTGTGGTTTGCTTCCCACCTGCAAAGAGGGGAGAACTGAGAACACCTACGAAGTCTGCGATTGACAGACCACTTGGTAGCAATGTCTGGTCTAAAGTCGGTGATTCTTTGGAATACAGCTAACCTGCTCGTGATGTTGCAGTCCTCCGCCCTGGTCCATCCAATCCTCAGATTGAAATCTTGCTGCAAATATTCAATCACTCATTCCTAGAAGCAAGATCCATACGCAGCAAGACATTGCAAAACCTTCATGGAATGCCTTTGGGAAAGCCAGTTCACTTCACCTAATCCTTTATGACTTTGTAGTTGCACCGTGCTTACTGATGCACTTGCTGTAGCTTGTGCTGTGCATTCGCTGCGTGTTCCCACATCAGTCAGAACAAAGACTATAGTCAGTAAGGTTTGCAAATCTGTTGGCTTAAAAACAAGTATATAATCAAAGTTGGACGTATGGGTTCGCGGGTTCGCATGATGCCGGACAGGTCTAGACAGCTGCCAAAAGAATGATGTGCAATATTGAACAAAATCTGGTTTTGGTAAGAGCCTTCTGCTTTTGCGTGCTGCCTAGCCTCAAGAACAGCAGCTGTGCCTAAGCTGAAAAAATCTCAAAACATCTCCAAAAACTGGCAGCTGAAACTTTCAGCGGCCCCATACACAAGCAGGGCCAGCCCCACTGACATGCACATATCATCCAAGCTAGTCTGAGTGAATGTACATATGTTTATGAGCATGTGAAACATGTCCGCAAGAGTGCGAATACACAGGGTCCAGCTGACTACATGCAACAAACGGCAAATCAGTTAGTTAGTATTCTATTTGAATATTGTCACTTTTTTATATTATGCTACAGATTTATAGGTTGATATATTTATAGGGAACATAGTACAACCAAGGAGCCACTCGAAGAGCTCCGACCATGAGATGTCTTCAATGCGAGCTGTACACTTGCTCAAAGTGTTGATGCTGTGTCAGGACGTCCTACCCGTGCAAAAGATCTGAGACGTGCCATTCTTTGCAAACGGCTCATTGCCACAGAATGATTTCTCATAATCGATAGTTTTTCATAGATTTTTTCTATGTCTTGCTGATCTATGCTGGCCGAAGTGTTACACGTTGACGTTTGCAAATTATATCAAATTCGATGTCAGTCCCCTTTGGGGGGCCTTGGGCATAGAATTTCCAACTATTTCCAACTAGTAAACTGCTTGAAGGTACGAGTACTGCAAAAAGTTGTTATGGTCTTCCGATTTATCATATGCCCCAACGGCCCTGGTCATAGTTGTTTTTCAAACGCTTTCTGGTTTCAGTCGGATGTCCTGCAGCCGTTGCGCGCGCTTCTTCGAGACGCAAGAAAAAACTATGCCAGGACCCAAGCGGGCAAGGATGAACCTTTGGGAAATTCTGTGGAATGCTCTTATTTTGCTGCTTCTCTGTTTGAGTGTTTCGTGGGTTCGTGCATGTGTGTGTGTGCATGTCTTAGTTAATCTGGTTTTCACACAACGAGGTCAGGAAATGCCCGACTGCCACCTTTCTGGGCTTCTGAAGACTGCTGTGACCCAGAATGACCATCATGGTGATGCTGAAGTTGAACAAAGTTGAAGTAAGTTGGACTACCCCAAACTTCCTGCGTAAGATCTGCTTGATCCAGTGATGGTCACCAACATGCATTCGTCATGCATCGTGATATCGGCAAGAGTCTGCTACCAGGTACGGCCTTCTGTGATCTTCTGTGCCCCATCATCACCGAAGATGCACATGTCACGTGTTAGACAAACATAGATAGCATATCATGGTTGATCATACATTCGTCACATGAAAACCTTGCAACTTGGCGCACCTGGCGTCGCCCCACAACTCCTCCGGACAGACCTTTGAGATTTCATCGGCAAAGTCGGCAAAAAAAGATTATAACTTAATATATTACAAAGATTTTGAAATCACACGTTCTGACGTTCTGCAATTTGCCGCAAGTATAGCGTTATCAAACAAATCTAAGGCATCTGCACGGAATATCTGCCGATGCGCTTCGGCACAGGCACGAAGCACCTCAAATGAGATGGCAGAAGCAAGTTGGTCACGTTCCATCTCGCCCTAACTCCCGTGATTGCTTTCAGTGGCAGTGTGCCCAACACATCCAAAGACTTTTGGTGGCATCTTCGGCGCTGACTTTATTCTTTGCACAATCGCGGGTGGCCTGCAAAGAGCAAGTGAGAAAAAAAGAACCCTGAAGCTGTTTCCAGTCTGAGCTGTAGTTTTTATGCCACACATGACATTCCTATGTCATCTTTCATCTATCAAATCTCCAAATGGCATGCACATGCTGCTATAAATCCTTCATTGATTGACGCAGCAATTGCAGCGGTCTTGCTCTGTAAGTTTTGCATCCAGCATCAAAATTGCGAATTGAAAAGAATGGGTGGGAACAAAAGGGAACCAAAAAACTGTAGAGAATGATGCCAAACGTATCAGAACTCCCATGCAGCCCTGACCTCTGCCCTTTTTTTGTCCCTGCTTTCTGCAGGAACTGATGGGTGGGCAGTCTCGAAAAGCTGCTCCAAGAGTCTGACCCTACGCATTGCTACCTGCACAACCAGTCTGACACACAGCCGGCATTCCCTGATCTTGCACAAACCCACCTCGACTTTTGCAGCTGAAGACAAGTCATCATACCCCGACCTTTAGGTAGTTGGAGGGCCCAGGCCACATGAAGGGTCAGGTGAAAGTGGCCGGCTGGGCCAATGCACATCAATGCATCATGGTCATAAATGGGGAATTTGTCATCAAGATTCAGCAAGCACAATGCTCCTGGAAGTAAAATCAATATTGAGCACCTGGGATACACTAAAGCAAGCTATCTCAATCTTGGCATCGGTCATGCTCTTGAGCTCATCCACAGAGAATTCCGACAAAGCCTCAAACATCACCTGCGCCGCACACCGCACACCCAAAAGAACTCCCTTATTTCTGTCAGATTGTGATGGGCTAGAGGCTCTATTTGTCTTCTTGCAGAATCAAAAACAAATCAAGAGCAAAGCCTCCATGGCCTACAAAGACATGTTTCTTGTGCAAAAGTTTTGCCAGTAGTCCGTTGTGGTTGGTCATTCTGGTATACTGGCATGTTCTTATCTAAAATCTAAAACTTCGTTCCGGCACTTGGTCAGTCATGGCCGTATGTTTATTTATATGCTTGAATCAATCATTTTCCCTGCCGATCTTCTCACATAACAGTAACAATATGATTATCTGAACAATCCTCGCCCTGGCGCTTTCTACCAGACCCTGGCGTGGTCATAGACAAGGACATGTTGTCAAGCGTTTCAAACGCCACCTACCTTCTTCCACCTACCTGATATGGTCCCATGTAGTCGCACACTAATGCTTTCCAACCAAGTGAATGTATCTGAATGCTGGCTGGCTTGGTTGCCTGCTGTCCTTTGCAGCCATCCCCTGCTCATCCACCCGGAACCGAAACTCGAAAAAATGATTAAGGTGGTTTGTGCTTGCCTTGCTTCCTTCCTCGCTTCCTTTCCTCCATCGTTCCCTGCTTTCTTTTATTTCTTGTCTTTCGTGCAAGAAATGATTATACCATATTATACTGATTCATATTGTCTTTTGATGCACTTAATTATCTTAAACTTAATTCTCCAGTAATTTAATGAATGATATTTGACGCATGCCTACAAAGCGTCCGCAGCGCCAAACAGGCTAGTCACAGGTGCTCTGATAGTACCGGGCATACTAGAATGAACTGTGGAAGAAAATGATCATACAGTAGCGCACCGTATGCAACCATTCATGACATGAATCATACATTATTGTATTACCAGTAAAGGTTAGGGCCGGGTGGCCCACGTAGACTTTTGCTTTTCCTGCCGGCAAGTGAAGTAAAAGATTCGAGCGGACCTCTGCAATCGGGGGGGCATCCGTAAAGCCAGTTGCCAAAGCCTCCAGGGAGTTTCTGCAACCTTCATCTATAGATTGTATTTACAGACTCTGGTGACTGCATGATGTTGGTACCTTTGACCTCAGCTGGGAGCTGGACTTGGTGTTCCACCATAGCAACACTTCGAAGGTCACAGTGCGCAGAAATGCCCAACTGGCGATCACCAAGTAAGACTGGAATGACAAATTGAATGCAAATAGCATCGAATCCCATAGTAAGATAACATGTTTATAGTTTATAGCAATGCTGAAGCTATACCCATACTATACAAACAGGACATACACCTTCTCAAGCATACCCAAAGCGTCAGCTTGCAGGGAATGATTGGCAACAATTCAAAAGACTTGTGGTCAGCACTCATTCTGCCGCAATCTGCTCTTTTCTACTCCCATCGGGAAGCCAGGATCATATGCTGAACACTTCTCAGAAGCGTGGTTGTCCGATGAAAGCCGGCAAAAACGACTGAAAGATGGGCCATTTCGTCGCGAGACATACTTTCCTCCGGCTCATCATCCTCCAAGCCAAAAAACAAAGGAACGGTTTCACTCATGAATTCTGACTCAACTGCCTTCAATTCTGAAGCAAACTGGTGTGTTGAGTCTCTGTCTAAAAACCCTTCAAACTTTTGAACTGTCTCATGCACAAAGATCTTCAACAGCTTCTTCACTGCGGCAAACTTTAGGAGCACTATGACAGATTTCTCGTCACCAAACATGCAGTAAGTTCTTTTGTTGGTAGCTGTTGCTGCTAATTTTACAAAGGTAGGGAACTTCTTCCCTCCTGACCCGCCGTGCTCTGCAATGACTGATTCCAATGC
Source organism: Breviolum minutum Mf 1.05b.01 (assembly GCA_000507305.1). NCBI lineage: Eukaryota > Dinophyceae > Suessiales > Symbiodiniaceae > Breviolum > Breviolum minutum. The sequence continues at coordinate 79,528 of DF239667.1, forward strand.
TGCCATGGCTATTACCAAATATTCTGTTTTTGTACATGCACGTGAAAACAAATCGTGGTGCCACTGGGTGCGCCAAAAACGAGGTTCTGAAGCAGCTTCTCGACTCATCGACTCTGCTTCCCGTAGAAGCTTCCTTGCTCTCTCACAATGGAAAACAACTTCGGTGGTCTGCGGATCTAAAAGCTGCTTATAGGAAGTGAAAATTTCATCCCAGCAGGCATTTAGCTTGCTGAAGGCCAAATCTGAGGCACGATCTGAGTGGAATAGAAAATCTGTGACCATGGTGATCATCACCGCAACACAATTCATAGTCAAGCCGTCGAAGGTGTCACGTTTGCCAATTCGGCCTGGGTGATTACATGAAACCTCCAGCAATGTGCTTGCACCAAAGGCGGCCGCTAACAAACCGATTGTTGAGAAACTGCTCGAATGGAAGGAAACGAAGAGACCTCCAAAGGTCCAAGTGAAAGTGATCAAAGAATGGAGAATGAGGTCTTCCGTGTTGCAGCTATCCACGAAGCCTCCCAGCAAGCGTGCCAAGACATTGCCCAGCATCAGACCCTGTATTCTGTTCAGATCGTTTACCAAAGCAGAACCCACATACATAGAAAGCAAGAGCGGTGCCGTTGCAGCAATAGATGACTCACGAGCTGGAATAAACTCACCAAAGCCAAAGTACCCTATTGAAAAGCACAAGAAATAAGAGGAAATTCCTCGCAAAGCATAAAGTAAGTGATCCTTGTCATTGAAACCAGAGAAAATGCCTAGCACACCCTCACTTTCTGGAGGCGGCGGCAGCGCAGATTTGTCCAGCGAAAACTTGCAAACACCGTCTGCAACTTGAACAATTTCACCTACAATCCGGCTGATGCTCCACTGCAGAACTTGTGCTACGCGGACGGCTTCATACATCAGCTTGGGTGAGTTCCCTGTGACTGCACGTCGCTCTTTGTGAAATTCGTCAGCCAACTTTCGCTCTTGGTGACGTAGTTGATCAATTAGCGTCTCTACATCCTGCTGCTCCTCGGTTGACAACTGTCCATCCTCCACAGCCTGAACTAGGATGTTGAGCAAATGCTCCATAGTTCGCAAGAGTAGTGCTGTCCGGGATTTCACTCTTTGCATCAATTCAGCATTGAGACACTTAGCGCTGCCGGCCTCCTTTGCATCAGAGACAGTCCAGGCATTAAAAGCCAGGTAGTACACGCGGTTACTAGTCTGATCCATTGCATGCAAGACCTGTCTCTTCATGTGGGTTCTGCCCATGCCAAAACACTCCCACCAAGCTGCACGAATCAACGGTTCATTGTCATCGGTGAGGGATTGCAAGTCACGAAGGTGTCGCAGGACAGCATCCTTTTGATAAACGTTTGGATCCTCCTCACAATAGTAATCCACCATCATCTGAATTACTTGAGAGATGTTACGATTCATCACAAGCTGATTCTCCTGCACATACATCAATGACCACAATGGATATGGGAGCAAAGTTGCTACCATCACCGTAATGAAGCCAATCCCTGTGCAAACCAAACCCTGTGTTAAAGTATCATTCTCCAAGCTCCAGCGGCCAGACCAAGGTGGAGTAACTTGTGCTTTAACTTCTGTGTTGAGAAAAGTCATCAAAGTATCCGCAAAATTCGAGATTGCAAACATTTGCAAGGTAAGGTTCAACTTCAGAAGCATCACTGCACAAACATAGACGATGCTTATTGAAACAGCTATCCAAAAGTCAACTTCATGACCTTCAACATAGCCTTGTGGGCAAATCGTGTACAAGAGCCAGCCCATCGCCGCTGCAAAAATGGTTCCTTTGATGCCAGAGACAGCAATGTCAAAAGCCTCACCGAAAGTCTTGCCCATGTTGAACACAATGAAACAGCACACACTACTATTGTAGATGCCGTATCTGATAATCTTGTCTCGGGTTTCCGAAACGTTTTCTGGAATTATCACTGGGATGGCACAAATCAGCAGAAAAAAAGAACCTCGAAAAGCCAGCTCAGCATTCCTAGCGAAGTGTGGATTTACCTGGTGTCCGAACAGGTTCTGTACATGATATCGGATCCAACTCCGCTCAATTGTACGATGCGCTGCTGACATGTGCAGTGACCGTGTGTTCATCAAGGTCTCTCCCTCTGGATTCTCTGCATCCATCTTTGCACATTCACAGCGCAAGCGTCACAACGAGCTTTTTGCCCGGATTCTGCAAATTGGATGTTGAGCCAACAACGAACGAATTGAACATTAATTGAACTGTCTTGGTTGAGATAAACGCAATCATTGCACTAACTTTCTTTCACACCTGTAATATCATCAACTCATCCACAAACACCATGAACAAATATTGATCTTGAAATATCTTCTATCTTTTGTTTCTGAAATGGCACCATTGCAATCTTTTGTAATTATACATCCGGGCAAAGTACTGGTGCAACTTAAACCGTTCTCGATGTGGCTTGCAGTGCCAGGGGGTCCGAACAGAAATTCCGTACAACTTCTCTTGTTAGCCAACATGTTCCTATCTTGTCTTCTTAGTATCTTCTCGTATTTTCTTATCCTCACGACATCTCACGACTGGCAAGAGATAAGAAGAGCCTTCATGCTTCCAATGACCGTCTCCATGCCAAAGTCCTGCGCAATCTTGTTGACCTAGCGGGCTCGAGTACTAATCACTTCGCCATTAAGGCGTGCGCAATTGCACGCCCTAGAGGCAGAAGCTTCTGGCAGCGACACTAACGGATTGATACATAGAATTCATGAAGCAAAAGACATGGCGCAACACTTTTCTGAACGCAGCTGACGAGCATGCGAAATCACGCAAAACAACGGCAAAAGAATCACCTGCAACGAAAGCAGATCCTGCACTCTGGACGGTCTTTGACCAAATTGCCACATTGATCTTTGATCTTTCAAAAAATCTGTAAAAAGGTGATCGCAGGATGCTGAGCGCTGTAGCTGCTCAGTTGTTGTGAACCTATCGGGCCTAGGACTTCCACAGCTGCAAGCCAGAAGGGAAGACTGAGTCCTCAGTACACAACAACCCGGTGCTGGTCACCCTTCCGGTCTATGGATGTACGGCATGTTGACATGAGAGTCTTTCCCACTGGAGCCGCCTCTAAATACTTTCATGTTCCATACATCTCTCCAAAGTGCACCGTAACGAGTGAAATCAAAAAGTGTGTGGTATCTATCTTGTAGAGCGTACCCAGCCCAGCACCTCTTTTCAATTTGCAATCATGAGCAATGACATCATGAGCTGTAACTTGCGAGACAAATACATAATGCATGATCTATGTTTCTTAAAAAAAAACTAAGTTTTAAGACTAAGATTTAAAATCAAAGCAATATGAGACGATGATTGTTTTTGTCCTTGCTTGAGGCTTCTTGAGGCTGCGTGCAGTGTTAGCATGTTGCGAATTGCTCCGTCTGTCGCAGAATCATTTGCTTGTGTGCTGGTGTAGTGCAGGCGGGGAGACAACGAAAAGATGGTATACAAAAATGCATGTAGAATGTAGACATGATATGCATATATTCTATTGTTTTCAATCTATATCTGATTATCTATTGCTGTACTTATAATGATTTCATATGTAGCTGTAGCGGTGCCGATTACATTTGCCTATGTTTACTGAACTGTGGAGTTGTGTCACCCGGACATGCAGCGAGTTTAAATTCCATTATTGTCATTATTTGTATCGTCATATCATTTCAGTCATTGCCATTTGTACACCACTGCAAAGCTGGTAGCGCCTGTTCTTCGGTATTTCTGAGCAGGGCAAATCCAAGGTCTGTCTTGCTGGGACCCGATACAGCACTAAGTGAGTAAACTCAATCCAGCTTGGATAATTGCACTGTTGTATGACACGAACTTACGAACTGTACTTTTTCGAATTTGAACTTCGTCATCCCAAATCTTGGCCAAACCTCATGTGCTTTCCGCTAAGATTCTGAGAGCACTCCGCACATTCCACAAACTGGAACTGTGGGGGGGCCATTGTCACATCCCGTTCCCTCCTGGACATGGTGATGCGGTTACATGGCAATTGAAAATACACCCAAATTCAAAATAAAGCGCATCAAACATTTGATCACAATATCATAATGTTAATATCTGACTGTACTAATGCTTCTTCAAGCCATGGCCTTTGGATTGCGATCCACTCCGCAGTAACCAGCTTCTCCCTGGTCGCTACTGTGGCGCAGCAAGCGAATAAATCCACCTTCTCCCCAGGCATCTCCCCAAGAATTGCGAATGTACCAATAGTCCCGGCCAGGGAGAAGCAGCAAATTCAAAAGCAGCTCAACTGATATCCCACGCCACAAGATGAAACAACCATGTGCTGTCATGGTGCCAAGCCAGCCTTGTTGTGTTCTGTTGAGTGGCCGTACCCGATCAGCACGACTGCGTGGTTGACGACTGAGTCTCTCCCGCAGGTGTCCTCAAAAATGGCAGGAATTCCGAAGGGCCTTCGCAAATGCATACTTTGTGGGTTCGTGAAAGGCTCATTTTGCTAGTTTCAGCTAGCTAACCTTTTGGCGGAATGAAAAAAAGTTGGCATACTTCACGAACCATCCCAACTGACCTATCCTCAAACACGACAGAAGTGCAACGATTAACAGTCCAATCTATAAAACAGACAAAGCACAAATATGCCGCCACCATAGGAGTTCCAACCGCCTGCATCAATGGAAACTACCACAGGGCCCTTCGTGGTCACGGCATCCATGAGAGGCTGCAGCTTGTTGGTCGGAAGCGGTTGAAAGCCTTTCAATTTCAATCAGCGGCGCATCCGGTATTGCTATTTTCATCACATTCAAGATTCAAGGAGGCTACCTTTGGCTTGTCTGTGTTCATCATCTTACATTCTGTGCAAGTTACCATTTAAAATTCAAAACAGCCTTGATATCCTCATGTGAAGGATCATACATATCATTCTATTCAAGGTCAAATGTACCCGAGTTATGCTTTCCGGTTGAAGATGTCAAGGACTTGAAGCTGATTCTCAGCTATGATACCTGTCTCCAATTCAATTCCAACACTCTCAACGTCTCTTGCAGGCCATAATCATCTTCAAAAAAGTTTGAAAGGGAAAAAGCATTGCTGTCTTTCGATTTGGTTCTGCAGCCACCTCCAACCTTCAAATAGGGTGTGATTGTGCGGCATTTCTCGTCATGATTCTTGTCCTCGGGCGGGCTGCAGGGTCTGCCAGGTCCTTGTAGTTAAATCTAGATTCCATTTTTCACCCATTCGATGATCATTTTTCATCATCTTTCAACAAGCGTCTCCACCATAGTCTTTCTCGAGAGAAACTCCGTTCTTCACAATGTAGTCCTTGGCAAGGCTTCTTGATGAATGGCAGTGGCACATATTCTTGGCTGAATGGAATGCTGAATGGAATCTGTGGGAAACGACTTGGCATTAGATTTTGTGATTTTGCTGATCTCACGAGCTCCGAACATAGGCAAGCTCGGAAGTAGACCCGCCACAGCCACCACTTCCACCTCAGTACACAAATTCAAACGTTGGAACTTGGTACAGGTGAATCAACTTCCATAAAAGGAGGATTATGATGGTTTGTCCAAGCTTTGCCCCAAGCAATTAGGTCTAAGATAAATCCTCATTATCCTCATATCAAATCACAATACTATGTGATACTATGCGGATGCTAGCTTGAAAAAATATACATATTTGCGTCGTGCAGTTTTTTGTTGCATGACTTCTCGTGCCTTGTTGCCTTGCGACTACGGCAAAGCTTGGCAAATAAGTTTGTGCCAAGGCACCGCAATGATGCACATTTGTGGAACAATCCTTCACCTGAAAGTCATACTTCAATGCAAAGAACTATTCAATCAGCAGTCACAACATGTCACAACCATTTAGATGTTTCATAATTCATAGCTCACAAGTATTTCCTCATTCCTCCCTCACACTGCCGTCACCTGATTTGAAGATAGCGCACCAATTTCCTTTCGGAGGACCATCTCGGCATGCATTTCCAAGGCGCCGATGGCTGCTACAGCCCAGCAAGAGCCACATCCACCTTGCTCCTGGGAGCTGCACGAAACGGTTTAAACAGTTTAAACGATAGAAATTGCTAGGCCATGACCGGGCATGACCATCGCTTCCTTCACCTTGCCGACAGACGTCAAAGTTTTCGACCAATCGACCTCCGCTGGCGCAGGCAAACTATGAGTTAGCCCACCAAACAAACATGCTTAACTGCACGCATGGATCCTGATGCAATGCAACTTTTACGTACTCAAACCACATACCGTAAAGCATCTAGGCGTACTCATGATTGCAGCCAAATTGCAGTCCTTGCTTCCCCTCGAGGTCCTGTTTGCAGAAAGGAGCTCCCTGGCAGCCAGGGACAACAGAACATGTTTCAGGAAGGCCCCAAAAAACAACGTCAAAATGATGATCAACGGCTACGTAGCTTACTCCAATTTCCCATCAGACCTGACTTCACCTCTGGTCTCCAGGTCCGCCGTTGGCCCAGCAAAGCTCTATACTCAGCATCGCTGAAGTCTGCAAACCTGTTGATGACCTGCACAATCCCGACCAATGTGATCAGTGTCCGACGCGGTTGGCCCACTTTATGAATCTATGAGTCAGTCACTATGAGTCTGTCTGAGTTTGTGATGCTGGCTCTTCGCAAGTACGAAAGGGTAGAACCACTGAGCCGGATGCTGCGGTCCAACTGACATCTGACCGCGCGTTGTGCTGCTCCACTGCCGCTCTAAATCGACCTCACCACGTTCCCCCCTTTTTTGCAAAACGGAGGCTCCGGGCAAAGGAGGTCTTCACGGATTATTCAGAGTCTAGGCACGGAAGTTTGCCAAGCGTTGCTGGTAGCTCAAGGCATCTCCAGAGCTGCTTCGATTGTGCCTCAGTGCCCGGGGATGACAGCATCTCACAGCATATTATGAAGGTGACTGATGTTTGCCATGATGAGACATGAGCCAAGGCACTCCTCCCGAAAACGCCTGTATGCACTTTCATCATCCTGCTTCTCAGGTGCAGTTCAAAAGTTGGTTCTGTGAGATGGTATGGGATGGTCAAAGGATGATGCTCGGCGGTAGGCTGGCCTCCTGAGACAGCTGCTTCTCCCTCTCTGCACAGACACTCAGGAGCAGCAAGACCACTACAAGAATCCTCGAAACTGAAGGGCAGATGTGATTCTCAAGGGACACCAAGATCCAAGTATATAGTTCAAAGATAGAAGGGGCGGATCTAAAATCACTCTAGAATCCTACATCAATTCTTTCGAAGGCCTATCAGTGGCAATTGAGTACCTCAACAGCCCGCTAGATGGTTTGGAAGTGGCAGGAGCAATCTGATGAGCCGTGTCATGTGACATGCAAGGCATGGCGGTCCAGTCCTCGGGGGGTGAAACGAGGGCATGAAATTTGTTGCTTTTGGCAAACGCATCCACAGTTTGCTTCGGAAAATAGCTGCAAGCCACTGGCTGCGCACATTTGGCATGATAACTGTGTCGAAGCAAAGATGGTGGCTTGCACTCTAATTCCAAGAATTTACAACGTCAATCTTTGCGGCGGTATGTTAACAATATGTTTCATATATGTTTCCACACGCTAGCGGAGCCCCACCTCTGGCATCAAATGTGCTGGGGGCATGACCTGCCAAAATCATAGCCGTGCGGACGAGAATTTAAGAATCCCCGCCAATATTTCAACATGACAAGGCCTGTGGGGGATACACGGCTTGCAGCCAAGCGTGAACCCCTTCTGCTGTCCTGCGCTCAGCAGGGTCTTGACCTCGCTTCCAAAGATAATTCTCTATGTTCCCAATGTTCCCATGTCAGAATATAGCTTTACTCTACAGGTAGGTGCATTTTGATGCGTCAGGTCCTTTTTGAGGTCGCAACTTTTGCCTTGAATTTGAAGCGTTCTGCCCCAAATAGGGTCAAGGCCTCGCCATTTGTGCCGGACACCCCCCACTCATCACGCTTAGGGAGCCAGTCTGTAGATGTCTGTAGCCTGCGGGGCCGTAGGCACATCCTAAGTCCAAGGTCAAGGCTTGAGCAATGAAGCCTGTCCTCAGCATTCAGAGGACACGTGCACCTCTGCTTGATGCTACAGTAGAGATTTCAGGAGTTATTCTGTTGTTCTCATGCCTTCCGACCAGCAGAGTTGTTAGTCAATTCATCCTCCAAACTACTTGGCTACCTGTTTGGAATGCCCCACTGGGCCCAACACCCTAAGAACTGGTGACACCGGGCCTGGTGAGAAACACCGTCCAAGGGACCCGAAATATGCTAAAATGATGCGTTCCATGTTTGACGGCTGGCAAGGTCAAAAGTCAGTAGGTCCCTGACTTAAAACGTCATAGTGTGCATAGAAGCGCCGTCCTTGTGAAAGAATCAGCCTCACGGAATCACATCACTGAATGCAGACTTCTCCTGCTAAGGCCTGCAATTCAAACAGTGCCTGTGGCACCTGGAGCTCACCAAAGCCATGGTGAATACTTAGCTTCTTGCGTGTCAGGGCGACCAAAGCGGTTGAGAAGCACATCGTCCCTGTCACCAAACCCAATCGATGATTGCTTCAAAGCGCCACGGTGGAAATTCCCATCCTCTCCTAATGACATACAATATCATACACTTCTTGTATATTGTCAATCAGGTGTAAAGAGGCTTTCAGGTGCAGAGTCCAAGACTCTGGCTTTTTGGAAAAGTCTGGCTTCGCAATTTCCAAGTAGCGGCTTCCATTCCTGGGACTTGACAAGGATCATGCAACGTCATGCAGGTTTTAAACACTTCAAATCTGATGAGGCGCTGTAAAGCCTATGAGCCACTTCCAAGGTACCAGACGTTGGGAACTTCCTCATCTGATCACGCCCTTGGGAGGTTTACACAGTGGTACCGGGTGCTAGTCAACATGTGCTGTACTACTCGAAACTGGAAATAGGCACACAAACCATCCCAAATCATCACAAAACCCATCGAATCTCCTATGACCGTTTCAACAAAAAAGAAAACCGCACAAATTGGTCCAAAGCAGGCTAGCAAAATAGCTCAGTTTGTCCCTGAGACAATTCAAAGCTGTCATGTTAGTGGCTATCAACCTGCCCAGTATTTGGGCCTATTGACAATGTGAGCCTACTTTCTCTACAGGCAGCGCGTCAAAAAGGGACGCAGCAGAAGCAACTCGGTCTCAGAGAGGGCAACGGCCCAAAGGCCACTCCATTGTCTCATCCAGCCAACTACATCAGCAGACACATACAAAAAGTATCAAAAAATTGACAAACAATCGCAAGTGACTTCCAAAGCTGGTGCCACACCTTAACATCTGAATCCACGGCTGGTGGGAAACAATAGAGTCAAGCCATTTCAGCTCACGGGACATTGATGCAAATGCTTGTTAGCTTTGCGACTTTGATGTCCGGAGCATACATGCGTGGCAAGCAATGCCACTTTTCAGAGATTGTCGCGTTTCTGATGTTTTTTTCACGTTTTCAATATCAGCTGTCATGCAGAGCAATACTTTCCAGCTGTGAGCTTCGCTCTGGCTGTCAGCGGAGGCTTCCTCAAGCACAGCATCAAGCACGACAGTACAAATTGTACAAAAACAATCAACAAAAAGGCGCAAACGTCTGCAAACTTCACCACATTGTAAAAACCTGTTGCTTGTCACCTGGCAACGGCAAATCGTGCTCCAAAGGCTCTGAAGTGGATGAAGGGTAGAGCCACGGCGGCTGCCAAATGAAAACTGAGGTCCATTGAAGACCTCCGGAAACTCCGAGCGGCTGATGATGGAACAGCTAATGTCATTGTAGCATTCATTAGCTAATGCAATGGACAGCGCTGCTAACAGCTGAGTTGTCTTATTAGCATGTTTCTGCAAAGGTTCCTTTCTCATTTGGCTGCAAAATTAAGTGCTAGACAGAGTGAGCTTGATAGTGCCCAGGCCCTGGCGAAGCATTCACCTAGAGGCTCTCACGAGTCTCACACGCTTTGGCTTGAAAAGGCAATTCATACAATTCAAGGGTCTCACCCCACACGGTGGCCCCACGGTGTCTGTGCCCATTGCAAGATCGGAAGATTCAACATATGATTCGACTATGTGTCCTAGGAGTCCTATGTGTCATTGACACTCTTTCTTTTTGAGCCTCACCTGGCTTTGCATCCTTGCAGTGGTTGTAAACTGCCACGCTGGCCTCACCAGAATAGCAAGCAAGGATTGTTCGGAACTGCCCTCATCGGTTCTGGGAAGGTTTCAGAGTTCTTCCTCTTAGATCAAACATGCTGAGCAGCTTGTGTCGCCGTTGACTTGCAGAGTCTTTGGGCTCCTAGGGAAGGGTGCTGGAAGGGCCAGAAACATCGAAGAAATGATGCCCATGCTGGGCCTGATTCCCAAGCTCAACTTCAATGTCAATCAAAATCAATCAAAAGTCCTTCTCAAAAGCCCCTGGCCCGATTGACCTTAGCGAGACCCTGAGACATTTTACACTGACATTCTGTCAACATCTCTTATCAAGCACATATCACATGGCTTAGCATGCCAGACCTAGCCAAATGGCAGCGGCTGCAACATGTGTTTGTTCAGGTCAAGTCACTCGATAGATGTTTTCACCCAGGTATCTCGGCGAGCGCCGAACGTATGGGCACCAGTGTGCCTGCCACGGCATCGGAATGTCGACACTCCAACGCCCAAAAAAAACAAAGAAAAGGTGGGGTCTGGCGAGTATGGCTAAGAAACTATAATCAAAAAAATAAATTCTGAATTCTGAACAAATATATACAAACAATATACATCATATGTTTACTGTTTACGTATATAAAATAATTACACAAAGCCAGATCACCGTACACAACCGCCTTGCCATTGGTACCCTCGGCTGGGCTCCAAAGAAGGAGAGCAAATCATAAGCTCCGGGACCAGGGGCGATGGTTGCATAACTGTACCTCGACGCAACGCGGTTGTTTAAGATAAATCTTTCGTCATATCATGGATGAAATGGATACAAAATAAACCAATGATAATTGACAAGATGTGTTTTATTATATTGTTTTTAATATTCTTGAAATACACGTATCGGTCCAAGCCATCAGTGTCAGAAGTCTTACAGCACATCTGCGCATCTATTCAGCCATCTATGTCAATATGGCCATGAATTTCTTTTGGCTATTAAACGAGCGCCTCCGGCCCATTGTGTTATACGTATCAAACGAGATCTGTTTAATAGGTATTAAACGGAAAATAATTTCTGAATTAAACGGGCAATAGGGTATCAAACGGGGTATTAAACGATGGGGTATTAAACGGAAGGAATCCCTCTGTTTAATAGGGTATTGAACGGGGTATTAAACGAAGGTGTTTTCGGCAATGTTTAAGAATAGCCTTAATGAAAATTCGTACCCATATGAGTGTGGAGCATGCAGCTACATGTTGCATGCAGTTTCTGTACGGTTCCTTTTCAAGAGGGCGCATGGATTCTGCAGAAGCCTCAGTCCAAGCACCTCAAAGAAGTCAAGGGCAAAAGTGGATTCGAATGGCTCCACTGCATGCTCACTCGCTGAGGGTTCTTGGAGCGTTCTTGGAACTGCATGTCGGATGCTTGCAACCAAGCAACTTTGATTGATGCTAGAATTTTTTGTTGTCTCCAAATCTTCTTCTCCTTCCCCTGATTCACCATAGAAACAATAGAAACAAGTCCAAGCAGCATGCACCCTTCAATCAACACCGTTTGAAACATCACCTCATGCCACTTTCACCTATTTTCACCTCATCCTTGGAACACAGTCTTCCTTATCTTCCTTCATTCTGCCCTTGCCTCTTTCATCTTCCGGCTGAGGAGGCTCCCAGTCCTGATCCGAGTAGCAATGCCGTCATATGTCATGCAGTTTCATGGCGCCAATGGAAAGGCACAAGACTCACAAGGCACGAGGACACGCACATACAAAATGAACAGATCAATGCCACACCCTGTTGACAATCGACATCAAGGTTGCTGCCATGCCAAATGTCATCGATTTTGGCTTCAAGCCGATCACCAGAGCCAAGAATCATCAAGAAAATGAACTTCATGATGCAGAAGCCTGAACGCACATCAGTATTCTACAGGCATCTATTCTCCAATACACAACTGTTCATACGAGAGGCCGTCCGTGACCACTGCAGTCCAAACATTTGAAGAGCCGTACCTCGAAGCGTGTGACAAAGCTCACTGTTTTCCTTGCTGTGAAGCTTGCATGATCTTAAAAGAACCTCCAAGCATACCTGCAAGAATCCTGCAAGTATAGCTAAAATAGCTTGAACAAAAATCTGAAAGTCATGTGTTGTAGCAAGTGGCCTCGTCGGATGACGAGAAGCCATTCCTGGGATGCTTCAAGTTCATCTCGGAATGATGTCATGCGCTTACAGTAAATGACCTGAAATGCGCTGTACTCACCGTACTCTATGCTTTGCGACTGCTGACGACCATTGCTGTGGCATGCTGTTGCTTGGACAAAGAAAGCAAAGCATGATCAGCGCCCAGATTCGATAGCACCGCATGTCGAAATTCAGACAAGCTGAGCTCCCCAGATCGGTCTTTGTCAAGGACCTGTGCAGGAAGAATATGGAGGAACAGGTACAAAATCTCTGAGAAACAGCACGTATACAGTATTAATCAGTATTCCATCAGAATAGTTTGACATTTCATGTATATCAGAGGCCTGAAACAACCGGTTCCGAACATAAAAGATTGGTGACGGTGACTACCCATCTTGATCGTGGCATGTCAGGCCCGTTAGTTAGGACTAGTACCCAGTCGCCTTGAATGCAGCTCGAACGCTTCCAAACCTGGGATCAAACCCACGGCACACCCAAAATCACACCAATCAGGATAGCCTCAAAATACAAGACATGGCGAACAAAGATTACCAAATGATTAATGATACACTTGCTACGTATAAATGATGAATATATCATTCATATCACTTGCTTTTACGCACAAAAGATCAAAGTAACCGAAATGCGACTCCAAGAAACTGCGACTCTGCCCATTCTTTGAAGTTCATGAGAAGCTGGCTGGACAAACTGTCAATTTCCTTGGTGGATCTTGGTGGCCAAAATCGACCAGCGGTTTGGCTTTGAAGTTTTTTCATATGTTTTCATTTGAACTATTCTTTGACCATGTCGCTTCCAGTGTGATAGACCCACTCAGATCCTGCAAGTAAAACAAGGGACTCACAGTTTTGTAGAGGATGTATTTGGATGTGGTACACATTCTCAGGCTACAACACTCCATCAGTCTCAGGCACAGTTGACACAACAAAAATCACCAAATCTGATTCTTGGCCGCCATTGGCATGGCCTTGTCCAACGCGAGCCACGCACCGCCAACATCTCCGTGGTACTTCAGACACCGCATTGCCTTGGGTCACAAGTAGCAATCTCATGCATTCGGCAATTCAGTGTGATATGTGGGATGTTTCCCTGAACCCTGCTGCCTCATGTGCATCACATGTTTGCTGCCGGGCTACATTCTGGAACTCATCCCAGTTGCAAACATTGGAGCTGTCCTGCATCCATGATTGGAAACAGTTGCATGGGTAATGGATCTCAAACATTCCAAATGCTTGCAAAACAACGCAAGAGCCAAGGTCTATGTGGACTGGAGATTCCACGCAATGTTCCAGCGACCCAATGAATTCCCAGGCACGGGCAATCCATGTCTGATCAACGAAGGTGGAACAAAAATGAATTTTTGTTAGACAAAAGTACAAGAGATAAAAAGAAAAAAACAAAAAACACATCCTAAACAGTCCGGGGCTTGTTTTTGTCATTTCCGTGGTTCACGTGGCCGCTGTATGTCGCTTTCGGGAGATCTATCATGTGAGGTTTCAACATCACGACATGAGGATTGTATGAACATGCGGACACATGCAGCAAAGCAAAGGGGCTCTGTCCTTGTCCAAGAGGGTCCGCCAGGCTTTCAAAAAGTGCCCGTATTTGGAGAGAAGCAAGGACCTGAGAAACGAAGGGGTCGTTTCGGTTGAATATGCGGCCAAATTCGACCGGCTCTCTGAGGTGGCTATTCTTGGGTGCTGTATTTTCATGCTACATTCACACCATTTCACACCTGAGTCAGCTGGCCTAATCTGATCTGCTGCCTCTTGATTGGGCTCTGCAATCAGGTAGGCAGGAGGGCGCCAATGATCCAGAAACCTCAGGATGCAAAACAAAAGAAGTTCGGTAAGGTGAGGAGAAACTTCGTCCCTCAAGTTCCTCCGGCACAAGGGCAGCAAAGGAGCTCGATGTCCGTAAAGGCCAAGTGCTTCCTCGGCTGACAAACGATTAATTGCTGGGAGACATCCTGACTAAGTACCATGCAATGACATGCAGCAAAAAAAAAAGCCATGACATGTAGAACGTTGAGTGCATACCCAACTTTTGGACAGTGAAAAATGATCGACACATCGACCTCATCTGCGGGATTGAAATCGAGTAACTTCCCTTGCCAGTCAAGCCAATGGGCCAACTCCTTGCCCGTCAAAAGGTCGTTGAAGTTAAATGGCGAAAGTGCCGGTAGAAGACTCGTTGGATTGTGAGACCACCCATCATAGAAACACGGCCATTATTTAATTGATAATGAGAGAGAGAGAAAGAGAGGGAATACCGTATACCAGTCATAGATAACAAGTCATAGATAACAAGTAAGTATAGCATAGAGAGAGATTTGACACCGTGGCTAATCCTAGTTGTACAAGATTGACAGATATACTACCGCCCGGGTTTGGTCGGACAAGGAGGACTACTGGGACTATTTCGGCTGGTCCAAAAGCTGTCCTGGAGATCGTGGTCTGTCAGGCCAGACCGCATCACCAAACATCTTCTCACAAAGACATCATAGCCTCATCAAGAGATCTCAGAAGCAAATTTGGAAGTAAACACCTTTTGCATCCTTTTGCTATCCTCATCATCACCCATTACCCACCATCCATCATGCATCAACCATCATCTACAGTACAACATCTACGTGTATACAGTGTAGTAGATGCGGGATTCCACCCTTCACCGCTTCGCATGAGGCTTGAGCTTAGGCGTTGCTTGTCCCTTTTGTCGATCGCTCTCCAAAGGGGAATGGCTGGCCTGTTGGCACCCGCTGCACACAAGTCAAATGATCCAGAATATCAATTCCTCTCCTGCATCTTCCAGCAAAAATTGTTCGTAGAACTTGATTCATACCAGGCAATTGTCAGGCCATAGATTAATCACGGCGAATCAGTGAGTTTACCGGAGCCCATGCTTGACAGTGAGAAAGATTTGTCGCCCGAATGTCTAAAATAGATTAAAATATATTAAAATATCAAAAAACTGCCAGTTCTGCATAAATCTGGGCAAGAGAGAAAATGTTCCTATCTCTTGACTTTTGGTTTATGATTTCACAATGGTTCATATGATATCATAGTTGTTTTCATGTTTTAGTTTTTTCCGTGTTTTTTCTGGTCTCCATCATCGACGTCGGTGAGTTGCCTATGGCCAAAGCGACGCTCTCCAAACTCTTTGAACTTCGCGAGTTTTCGGGCGCAACTTGGATCCAACTCCTCTAACGATGCAGAGCCTCACATCTGATGTCGCTTGTCGAGTTACTAAGGCTTGAAATGGCTTGACTGTGTCATGGGATTTTGTATTGAATGCTCCATGCACCCTAATGCCCCATGGATTCTATAGAAACAATGTTCAGCAACATGTGCCTCAATCAAGGAATTCCTTTCATTCCAAGGCATGGGGCTCGATTATTGTAAATTGATGGCATTTGATGACCTGTACTGCGGAGTTTAGAGTCTGGCGACTTTGATTTCCTACAAATAGTTTGGCTGGAGCCCATTTGCCACCAAGCTGCCGTTACCACTGTTGTCAAGGGCCTGCCATAGTTGTCGGCTGTCGCCTTTCCAGCCTTGGCTGCTTGGGTCATCTTGGTCTTTCCAGGTGTTATAGGTTTTATATATTGGACAATCGGTCTTTCATGGACAGTTCGGCTGAAGGGCTGGTGACCCATGCCTCCCCTTGGGAAACTTGGTCGAGGGAGGTGGGGCTTCGTGAGTCCAGGGACAAGGCTCAACTCACTTCTGTCTATTTGAAAGGTTAAGGCCAGGCTTCGTTAGGTCTATGGGGATGCGGGCTGAGTGGATGGTCTTACTACTCTTGGGTTGCCCTTCCAGTTGTGTTCCTCGTTCTCTCTGTAACAAAGACGAACAAAGAACTTGCCCGGTACGAGGCTGCTAGACGGGCAGTTTTATTATCTCCATGGTCCATGGTCTGAAGTTTCACAGGGTTTTCCGGTCTCAAGGGGAGTTTAAAGTTTCTTATGGTTGGGTTTCTTGGCTGCCTCCGGATTATATCTCTTGGAAGTTGTGGGCTGTCATTCGGGCTGTTCAAGGTTGCCAGAGGCAGGCTAATACGTTTTTGCAGAGCATTCTTTTGGGATGGTATCTGTCATCTTGAGGTTTTCTGTGTTATTATAAATCATTAAATGTCATTAAACTTTGTCGCATTGTGGTTGCCTTGTCTTTCGGGGCTTGGTTTGGGATGCTCTTTGTCGGGTACTTGGAGGTGGTCCTTGGGCTCGGCTGATGTCTTAAGTTCGATGCCTTTCTGCCACATGGAATCTGTCAAGGGCGGCGTTTCGTTTTGTGTAAAAAGTTTTTAGAAACGCAAAGGCGTGACAATGCTGGTCATAGTATGTCATAGTATGGTTGTTGAAGTTTGCAGCTTTCATCTATTAACAGTCTGTTAGCTGGAATCAAATTGAATCGATTGTCTCCTGAACAAGGTACTTAGGAATCTTGTTGTTGGGGTCACCTAGTCTTCTGCGTCTTTGACTCACGTGAGTGATATGAACAGTTGCATTTGGGGGTGCAGTCCATTGGATCACGACCTCATGGCTTGGGAATCTGATAAACTTCCGCCTAAAATTCCGCCACGTAATGAGTTGGACAAACGTTTTGAGTGGTCTTCTACGTTTACTCGATCGTTCTTGGCTCTCCAGAATTGTCACCGAGGTTTGGGGATTCGATGCAAAGTACCTCTGATGGGTCATGTGGTTATAGCCTTGGGAGTGAGTGCAGCTCTTTTCCTCCAGGGGTGGGCTGTAGCTGCTCTGCTGCTTGTTGGTGGCGGCGCTGCCGCGGCGCTTGTGTGCGACGTCGGGTTGGCAGTGGCTGCACCGTACAGAACGTCGTAAATCATAACTGCTAACGTGTTTGTTTCTCGAGGCAAGACAACTTTTTCTCCACCCCCCTCACCTGCAAAAGGTAAGTTGGGCTACCTCTTGCCAACCTCTTGCCCCAAATGTGGCCATTTCTCGCCAGTGCAATGAAAATTGCATGCTACATCATGCTACCTTTCGGCGAACCTTCTGCTAAGCGACCAATCTGCCGACACACTTTGAACAGCTCTGGCTTTTGCAAATTCCTTGGCCATGCTGCCATAGCAGCCATAGCATATGCGTGCTTCACAACCGAAAATCTGCAATGGCATGCAAGGAAGTTAAGATAAGAAAGCAAAAAACATGCAATGCAGGTTTTTTGGGAAGGAAATCAGGAGTCACCATACAGCGGAAGGAATCACACGAATAAAGTGCAGAATGCATAATATGTCACAAATGTATACCCCGATGTATGAGGGCAACTTGGTCCACAAGGTAGATGGTCTCACATCAAATCAAGCGTAGCGGCATAGTCCCATCAATATCGAGCACCTGCCGACTTGGCAGTGCAAAACCAGTGCAGCAGTTGAAGCCTCTTCCAGCACATTACCATTCGTATCCCTGTCATAAAACTCTAGAATGGAATTGCTTCGCCTTCCGCCATGCGTGGTAGGTTGGCCCAAAGTGCTTCTTGAGAAAGGCCTTGAAATTGTGCAAATGCCTGGCAGGTGCAGGAAATTATTTGAGTTTGGTCTGATGACATGTCTACGGTAGCTGTGAAGGCTCAACTGAATCCAGTCGACAAACATCTTCACTACTAATTACCTGAAAGATTCCCGAGCCAATAACCACAACAAGAAGCAAATAGATACCAAAACAATCCGAAACAAAATCGTAAGTCAAGCAGTTGGCTACCACGTAACAATGATTGCACAACACTTTCATCACACCAATCCGTGCTGAGCAGCATCTGTTGGCTCTTTCGCGCTGCTGCTTTTGCTTTTTGGTCAGCACCAATCCTGCCGCTCTGTTTCGTCGACGGCTATGTATCCCCGAATAAAGATGAATAAAGTAGGCATGATGTTTTTTTCCAGGATGTTTTCCCGCCTTCTCTTTGCGTCTTCTTTCAGCTTGTGCTTTCGGACTTCGTGTTCCTACAGCTGAAAAGGGATGCACAGCAATGATTACTGCTTCAACACCTTTGCTCTAGTACGGGCTTCCAATGGTTCGCTTCTTTGGCACTTGTCAAACTGTGGAATCTGCTCAATTTGCGTATGTGAATGCAGTTCAGGGTCTATCCAGTTCAAGGAGCGTGCATCTATAAGTCCTGCTCCAGAATCAAGGCTGTCAAAAGCTCCACAAAACAACGTGATGAAACAGTGGTGTGGGTAAAGGACGCTATCGAAAAAGGCTGCGCGGTTAATGACGAAAGAAAATGGAGACCTCCAATGAAGTGTGCAGGTCTCCACGTTCAATGTCAATGGTCCGTATTGTATTCTATCGTAATCTATCGTACTCAACTGCACTAGCCATCTGTAGTCTAGCGCCGCGGTGAAAGCCCAGGGCTGCAGCCAGGAGGCAAACCACGCCAACGAACAAGGTTTTTCAGTCCATCCGGCCATCCGGCCTGTCTTTGCATCCTTCAGAGCATAAAACAGCTCCTGCGAGCCATCGCAAATCTGATTTTACACAAAAGGGCTCAAAGAATTTCAAGTGCACATCATGCGTTATCCAGCTGGTTCAAATAGATGACATCAGCTTTGTCCTCCACATTCCTTGTCCAACCTGATCTTTTGAGCTGCTGCGAGAAATGTCAGAGGAGCAAATTCAAATGATACCAATGTTTTATATTATAATATACAATTGATATACCAAGCATTAATGACATCGTGTCATCATTCGTTGATCCGAAGTTTCTGAGGTCGGTGACCGGTAGATACGGTTGAGTACGCTTAGCGCGTTTGAAGTTGGGACAAGATTTTGTCATCTTCAAGTCAAGCAGCCACATCGCTGGAGGCCTTCTATCCATGCCATCTCACCTACAGTCAAGGTGCAGTTCTCGTCTTCACCTGCAATCATCTTTCCGTGTGCCCGACTCACTGATCAACCACCCCCATGTCAGCTACAACCAGTGCAATTTTACGTTGGTCTGATATGTGTCTGAAGTGTGCGTACACAAAATGCTCGCACACATTCTTGGAGGATGGAGGATGACTGTAGTGAAGGATGCAAGGAAATGAACTTCGAGGATTTTGCCGAATGACGTTTTGTGAACAAAAAAACACAACGCCGCCTGGGACAAAATGGGGCACGGCCGATGTCGTCGTCCGAGCTCTGGCAGGGCCCCTGGCAATCTTATGAATTGACTCACACCATTGGAACTCCCTCCCAAAATACGAAAACCAAATTGTAACTGTAAAAGCTTTCAATCCCAAGGTCATGCTACGGTCTATACTAACCTGTCTTCAGTTTGTGGTGAGTTGATTCCCGGACACATCGCTAAACGAATCTGCCAATTTGGCTCCACCATTCAATGCCACAGCCTGAAGCCAAATAGCTTACCTGAGAAGACTTAGGCTACAACAACAGAATCAATCCGCAGCTCATACATCGGTACTGCTCAGTCCTTGCTGAACATGATCTGTGACGTTCTTGCCCTGAGTGGGTGCCAAGACAAGGAACTTCGAGTCTTTGGCTTTTTTCGCTGTTCTGCTTCAGCATCAGCTCCCAGTATTTGCATCATCATGTCTTTCCTTGGCCAGGTAACATTGCCCTTCACTCTCAAACAATTATAATTATTATGTAGTTTAATCAAATGCTATTAAGAATGATGTAATACTGATTCTTAATATCATTGATATATATATATATGTGTATATATTGATATGTATTGATAGAAATTGATGCACGGGCCACTACTGTAAGTCATTCTAAGGCTTAAGGCATTCCTTTCTAAATCTACAAGATTTTGAAGTGGTTTCAAGTCAAATGTATTCAAATGTGCTGTAGAGCATCAAGCCACTGAAGTTTGCCCCACACCAGGCCTTGAAGTCAAACCACAAACGGGCATCTTCCTGCCCATTGTGCGGTTCTAGATGCAAAATCAACGACGCTACAGTCATCAAAAGAGTCGAAAGGGATACAGTATCAAAATTCCGGAATCTAGGCAAACACAAGTTGAGATTGGAGGATCCGAATTGACAGTGTCAAGCAGTGTTGTGCCTCACTTATTTCGCGAAGGCTGACGTATCCCGTCTTGTCATAGTCCAGTGCTGCCCATAACTCGTACCTGAGTTAAGCCAAACCTTTTGTATCCTATTGTTTTCTACCCGTGCTTATGTTCACACTCTCTTATCAATACTGAGACTTCTTTCGATGCTCCTCAAAGTATCAGCCATCTCAGCCCGAATGGAGGCTGAAAGCATCATCACACATATCACAAATGCTCGTTCTGCAGCTGTGGCACGGGTCTGAGCGAGTGATTTGGTCGCTGACTAACAAGAAGTCGTC
This sequence comes from Breviolum minutum Mf 1.05b.01, assembly GCA_000507305.1. Lineage (NCBI taxonomy): Eukaryota > Dinophyceae > Suessiales > Symbiodiniaceae > Breviolum > Breviolum minutum. The sequence goes on from DF239667.1 coordinate 100,199, forward strand.
TTTTTCCTGGCGTAGCCATAGGCTCAAATCGCAATTAGATAAAGTCACAGTGCTGTGCTGGCAAGGTTCCAAGAATCCGTTTCGGTCATCGTCCTCAACCCAAGAATGACTAAGCTGCAAGACCACATTCCATCAAACAACCAGGTCTGACCATGTTGGTCACACATCCTGCAGCTCTCAATTATTTACGATTCTTGGCCGCAAGTGCAAAAAGCTCTTGCTACCAAGAGTCGAAGTGGTCAAACCAGGCCCGAAGCAAGGAGTCTTTGTCCCAATTGCGAAGGGCAACTTGGCATTGCATTGTGAGCTGCACTGCCGAGGGCCGACAAAAAGAAACAATATCAAATCTCAGGTCATCTTTGGACAAGTAGACCAGGAAGGGTGGGGATGGCCGAAAACCTCACCCTACCTTCACTCTAAGACTCTAAGATTTGACCAATTTCAAACACCCCAACGAACTGCAATGAGTTGTAATTCATGATGAAAATCACAGAAAGGTTCTGGGGTCTTAGCCACTTGCAGCACACCAAAAGTCAGGGAAGTCAGGACAGATACGTCTCCAAGCAACTTGGATTCTTACAACCCATCTTCAAGCCAAACTTCCTTTCCCTGCAAGCCAGCAACATCTTATAGCATTGGTGCCCTCCATGCTCTAGCGCATGCTCCCCTGGTGCAACACGGTTGGGGGCTTGGGGTGATGAGCAGTTCCAAACAAGGCCCCATTGGCACAACAAACCGTTGGCTCCTGGGGGCGAAGGCAAGTGGCCGAGTGGCAGGCATATTCCCTACATCCCAGACTCCATACTGAGCCAAAAAAACGGCAAGGTCATGCCACAAATGTCGAAGGCAATGATTCTCTTTCTGAGTTTTCTGATAGTTCTTGCAATCTTCTGCATAATGAATTTGTCCATCCAAAAGCTGATGACTGCGACTTGGGGCTCTGACTGTCCTAGACCCGCCACCTGGGCAACTGGCACATCTCTGCAGATCAAGGTTGGATGTATGTGAAGTAGTTCATGGAGTCATGTTGGGCATTGCTACGTCATGCTCGATATCGAGTTGGGTCCGGTATGATCTGGGCTCTTGGCGCTAGCTGCGATGTTCACAGTCCGCATGACTTCGCATGATCCGCGTCCCAGTTTCATTGTCACTAGCACATGACTTCGTATCTGCAATTTGCACTTTGCGAAAAATTGATTGAGGCCGAGGATGATTCCATGACATGGTTACATATGGTTACCTCGTCTAAGACACCAAGGGTCTCTGACCAGGATCCTTTGTTCGCACGGAAAAAGTTGTGAAACTTGCCGCTTTGATGTCTTGCCAAGAGCCGAAATGAGAAGCCCACATGACCGGCACGATTTTACATTTTGCCAATAAACTGTTGAGAAGTTACCTAAGATTCAGAAATAGAAGCAGGCCCCAGTGGCACAGTATCTCAACTGATGATCTGATGCTAGAAAGTTCACAGAAACCTTCCTTGCTACTATGACCCCACCAAATTCGTCTCCTGCGACAGTTGGAGCTGGGCGGTCCATTTCTGCTGCTCCTAGCATGCTGCAAGCGCATTATGCAAGCACAATATAAATCAAGCGCAAACTGTTGATATGTGAGGTTATGTCATGTGAGTCTCAGTCTGGCACCCATTGGCTTAAGGACTGCAAGCGTTTGGCTATTCGTCCAAGGTGCATCCATGCACCCAAGCAGCATGCATCCTAGCAGGCACAAGGTCGCTGGACTAGCTGACCAGCTGACTAAGTGAGCTGAAGAAGCCCATGTCAATAAGTTGCCACTGGTGGGCAGTGGGCACCTAAAACTAACACTGGCTAACACTGGTGACATGTTTCGGCCTTGCTTACAAACATTGATGATATTGATGTTTCGGCCGAAGGAAAAACTCACTTGAGCGACTTGAGATTCGAGATGCCCGCCTCAAACGTCCCGAAGCTCATCTTTGCAGCTCGACCCGTCACATCCTCAACACATGTACGGATCACATGATCCACCCAAGTCAGTGCATTGCTAAAATTCGGCTACTTCATTACCAATGAAAGTGTTCAGCCCTTTCACCTGGCAAAAATATACGTATACAATCGTATACACACAAACACATGTATGTTGTATGGAATTGCAGTTACTATTGGTATGAGCGACCATTTCAGGTCAGGTGATCTTGCAGCACTATGACTTGACTCCTTGACCAACTTCAAATAACTTCCATCATCCCTTTCAGAAAGACAGACGCCAGCCTCCAGGACATACTGTGGATTCCGCAACCAGTTCTCCAAGCGCCCATGCAACAGGAGCGCGATGACTGTCAATGGATGTGGGTCATAGCTTGCCAGCGTCCAAACATGTTGAGACTTGAAGCAGTGAAGAGTAATTGTCACAAGCACCAAACTCAACCACCCAAATTCCAAGTTCATCCAAGAATTGAAGGATATCAAGATAAGAGTCAATGACCAAATTCCATCAAATTCCCACAGTCTTCAGTGGCAAAGGCCTTTTCCTTCCGTGCTAAACGTCTAGGCAAATCTCAACAGTATTTCTTGTATATCCCTTGCTGTTGGCAAGCTTTCATTTATTTGTGGGTTCAATTGTTGTTTGTCGCCTTCTCCTTTGGCATCAGTGGTCCAAACGGGACCTCCGAGCTTGCGAAGCAGCTCTGACCTGAGATCGAAGCGCATGTGTCGTCGAGAGTCGAGTCTTCTCTGGGCATCCGGCGGAAGAGGTGCCTTGAAGGCCTCCCACAGAAATCTACACGCGACAATTGACATACATAGTGTCAGGATGGTACGAGAATAAAGCAGTAAAACAGTAAAACATAAGAGATCGAACATCATCATACTACAGTAGAACTTGCTTTGATGCCCGAACGGAGGTACTCATCTGCTGTGTTTCACGGACGCCAGCCTCCGCTGCTGTTGCACTAAGTTCCTACAGCATTGGGAAGCAAACCCATTTTGATTCAACGTGCTCGAGACACAAAATGGCCAAATGAATAGTCTGAATAGATATGAAGGATAAACAAGTGTAAAAGGCTCAGGGATTGGACCCAGTCACCACATAGTCCAGTCAAACGCTTGCATCAAGCACAACTCAGGTTGTTGCTTCTGATTCTTCGAATACTACCATCATGAAAGTGTACCTGACATTTCCGACAGGCCACTCCACTGGCGAAGCAACAACAATATCAACAATGATCAAATAAAGAAGCAAAGGAAGAAACCATTAGAGATGATGTGGGAGTATCCAGCTATGACACTGACTGAGTCAAGGCACTCAATTGGCTGCCCCAACTGCCATGCTAAGGCTACCTCACAAACAACGTGCTCTCGTTTGCCAAGCTTTTGATGCAAATAGCTTGGTTTGAAGTAAGCTCCATCTATATTCCAAACATTTGACAAACATTTTGAGACGATGCAGCCGTTGCTGCACAACTTCGCTACTTCTGAGGTCACTGCAATGGCCACGATGCTTCCAGCAAGGGTCTTACCAAACCAGCTGCTCATTGCTGATTCATTTTGTGACTGTTTGTGACTCACAGTCGGGGCAAATTATGGCAAACTACCGAGTTTGGATAGAAGCGATCCTGATAAAGTCGTCAAGGTTTAAAACCCGGCCTTCCGGCTCAGAATGCCAGTGAGTCCAGCTGAGAAAAGAATCACAAAATCACAAAATGTTGTTTGTTTGAGATTGCTAAGGTCCTTTTCTGGCTTGATGCCAATACTTGGTCAACAGTGGCTGCGGCACAAATTTCTCGCCATCTTCCAAATGCTCTCAGTTTTCAGACTCACACAGTGATGGGGATTAGGCCTGCAGGGTAGACTTGCGTGTGTCTTTGAAGTCGTGACGGTTTGGCGTGCAATTTCTGAAGTCTTCCCTGTTTTGGCAAGAACGCAGGGTTGGTCTGGCCCATTGCCTGTGCCTTCTCACAAGTACTGATCGCAGAATTGTAGATTATCCTCAGGTCGCAATGGCGCGGCAAACCAAATGGGCAAAGCCGCAGGGCTTCAAACACATAAAAGATTTTCCAGCAGGTCAGTCATGCCAGCATTTTGCCTTCCACATGCTTCCCCTATTTCCACCATGACATCCCGGAATTATACAAAATCAATATTGCTTAGAACTAATCTAGACTCTATATAGATTATATCGATCAACAAGTATCAATGTCAACTTTAATAAAATCATGTGTTCTCAAAATCTTGCTGCTGTGGGTTCTTTAAGGGAAGGGAACATCAAACAAAGCGTACGTGCGAGATTGACGTTCGGACGCTCGTCCGTGGGTACGTGGAAGCAGGCATGCACACGTGCGCGTGCGGACGTACATTTATCGATGCGGATAAGTGTATATATCGATGCGGATAAGTGTTCGTGCAGGCGGGCGTGGACGCGTCCATGCCGGCATGTAATTGTGCGTGCGTGGACGTTGTTTGCGGTGCATATTTCCTCGCATCAGTGTGGACATGATGATGATGATGATGATGATGATGATGATGATGATGATGATGATGATGATGATGATGATGATGATGATGATGATGATGATGATGATGATGATGATGATGATTCATACTGAAGCATTCTGGGGGACAAGTT
>DF239667.1:104892-175007 GCA_000507305.1 Breviolum minutum Mf 1.05b.01
GATGATGATGATGATGATGATGATGATGATGATGATGATGATGATGATGATGATGATGATGATGATGATGATGATGATGATGATGATGATGATGATGATGATTCATATGCCCGACTACTGGAAGGGTAAAAAAACATAGAAAAGCTGGTTTATTGGATGCATTGGGGTACAGACACGTATATACACTCAGACCCAGAGAAAATAGACATATGCCCTACCGTACTCTTGTCAGCCTACTTTCGACAACAACTTTTTGGATTTTGCTAGTTCATCTAAATCATATATTACATAATTATACAATTGACATTGATATAATTGGATATCTATACTCATCTATGAATGAATGATCCAAATCAAAGCTGCCGAAGTCATGCCAAAGCGTCTCATCAAATTGCAACCCCATTTCCTGACTCAACCGCAGGAGGTCCCCAGCATGGCGCCATCGCCCAAATCTCTCACATGCACTGATGGTAGCCCGACAGCCTGAAAAAGAAATTACAAATTGGTGAATTTAGCTTTCACAACAACTAGTGTCGCACGATATCAGAAAGTATCTTGTGGTATCTTGGGATATCTTGCGGATCTGGAACCCTCCTGAAACCAAACGTGCCGGGCAACTCACCAGGTCTGCCCTCACAGACCAGGTCTTGCTCGCAGTCAACAAGGCCAAAGCACAAGACCATTCCGAAGTTCGAGAAAAAGATTCCAACACCGCATTCAGGCTGATGGAGTCCACGAGACAAAGAACCTGAACTGCTCAAAAATATCAGCAACCTTCAGTCTAGTGACTTGTGTGTTTGCACCCCTAATTACATGGAGAGAATGCCAGGTTGTTCCTTTCATTGATTCGGTTTCAACTGATTGTGCTCCGACAATCTCGCAGCTGATTTCCATTTCGATGTTGAATGTTGCACTCCCACCACGCGAAACTGAATGCTCCGATCGTTTCAATTTTGACTCTGCTGGAGGGATGGGTCCTCCGTTTTTAGCGTGCCATGCAATCAGGCACCACGTCCAACAAAGCTACATGATTGTACAGTATGGGATACGGAGTCTGATCAACTCCGCGACTGCGATTCCGTAATGGCAAGAGGCTAAGCCAAAAAACTCCTTTGATTCTGTTTCTTTCATAGTCTTCCATTTCGAATTCCCACGATGAGTCCAGGTACACGGGACGATACATTCACTCTCACGGGCTATGATTTCAAAATCGACTTTTAGATCTTTTAGGCTGGCCGCAGTGGCCAGCGACAGTGGCACGAGTGGCAGCAGCCTTCCCCGTAATTTTGTAATTATTAGATTTTCATCCCTTTTTGGGAACCCAAACATAAACCCTATCAATTCTATCAATTCAAGATATTTCTCCACATCAGTTGCATTGAATTTGGGTTGAACCACTTTGAATTGGACATTATACCAGACCGAATGGTGTGCAATAACCTGTTACACCGAAACTGACATGCCGGACGTGGCTCTTCCCATGCGATCTCATCCAGCCACTGACACGCTTTGGGGCGCCCGTCTCCAACTGCAGCCATGTTGCAGCTAGTTCTTCCAACAGAAGCAGCGCATTTTCCTGTAAAGATACGCTTGCACAAGCTGAGATAGCGCAGGTATATATGTACCCGTCGGCCACCCCGTTGCCATGTTTCACAGACACCTCACCACCAGTTCACATGCCACCCGTGTGTGGAATAACACCATTGGCCAGCCATTCAAAAATATTTACGTGTATGGCAATGTCCATTCTTACGTCGGTGAAGAGTACACAAGAAATAAAGGAAAGTGAGTGGGGAACCCGTGGGGCCCGTGTGAAATTGACTACTATCAGATACATCCAATATACAATTGACTATGATTGTAATCTTTACAATATCTTTACATGTTTTTACATAAGAAGACGAAAGAGAGAGAGAGAGAGAGAAACGGGTGCGTCTAGTGTATGCCCCTTTGGTGCCCAAGAGACGGTAGAAGCAGGGGTACGTAGACCAGACCAGCGGGACAGAACTGCCAAAACAAATGTCCACTGATGACATCTCTGCAGTGTGCCTCGGCATACACGCTGCCGAACCACACGGCAATAAACCCACAAGCAAACCCTTTCTGTTCATAAGACAAGGTGCTCGTGATTTCAGTGCTGCTTATGACATCAGGTTGCAGCCTTCTGAGCGCGGAAAATTGCAGCAATGCGATAGCGTCGTCCCAGCGTCCACCTTCTTTCAAAGATCCCAAAGCTGAGTTGATGCCTATTACATCCCCGCACCCGAATTTCCAAAAGAGATGCGTCGCCCTTTGCCAACTCTCCGTTGATCTTATCACTTGGTTGACTGACAGGCTGTCAGGTTGCAGGGATGAGATGGGCAAAGCATGCAAGACCCCCACAGCCAAATGCCAATCACTATCACCTCAGAGACCCAAGATCTTCATGATCTTCAATATTTTTTACCATGGGGATACATGCTTATGCACCCAACACCTGCACGGTCCACAATAGAAAATGTACGCTAGCCCCACCCCAGGGCCCACGTTTTCTAACAAAAGAATGATTTCGAAAGGAGAATCAGTGATTTTGCAAGATGCTGAGGAAAGTTTGCATGCAGAAGCTTGCAACCTGCAGAAGTAAAATGAAAAGATGCACATCCATCTAGAGTTTTTTGATGTTTTTTGAACCCCCTCCGCATGTGGGCCCTGGGGGAGCTACCAAGCATGTATATACTATATATACATGTCGTTAAATGATCTGATATTCTCCAGTGTCTAGTGGTTCCTGCAAGGTATGATAATATCGAGAATTTGAATATCAAGATATTACTAGGATATAGTGCATATGCTGTGTCGCTGGGCTCCCGAACCCATGGTATCCCCTCCTTCTGGTGTGGGCAGGGTGGCAGTGTAGGTGAAAGCAGTAGTAGTAGTAGTAGTAGTAGTAGTAGTAGTAGTCGTAGTCGTAGTCGTAGTCGTAGTAGTCGTAGTCGTAGTCGTAGTCGTAGTCGTAGTCGTAGTCGTAGTCGTAGTAGTAGTAGTAGTAGTAGTAGTAGTAGTAGTAGAAGTAGAAGTAGAAGTAGAAGTAGAAGTAGAAGTAGAAGTAGAAGTAGTAGTAGTAGTAGTAGTAGTAGTAGTAATAGTAGTAGTAGTAGTAGAAGTAGAAGTAGAAGTAGAAGTAGTAGTAATAGCACTAGTAGTACTACAACTACTGTGTGGTACTAGGTATGGTATGCAGGACCAGACCATGGGGGGGGGCGCCAACACGCAACCACGGGACCGGAACATATACGATGACGAAGTCATGACGCCATTCTAATCTATGACAGCTGCTGACTGTTTCCACTTTCGTTTCTTTCTGGCTTCTCTAATTTGAGGCCTTGACTCAGGACAGACCCAATGCCAGGCAAACCTCTTGCGAGAAGCAGGGCAGCACGCCAGTCTTGCACACCTTTGTTGATCGCCGTGGGCTCACAAAATCGGTTCAAGCACAGAGAAAATATGAATCGGACGTGAATATAAATGGATGCAAACGCGTGCCAAGGAGGTGCTAGAAGCAGAATCAAAGCTGAGGGCTGCAGGCCGGAGGTGACGCAATACCATTGACCGCAGCAAGGAAAGAGAAATAAACCACAAGTTTGCGTGACCTTAGATGCACTTTCTTACAACTTGAATACGATTGAAGACTGGCGCACAGGATGCCGCATCACTGCTCGATGCTACGCGCATGTTTTGCATTCAGAGGCACTGCTTGAAGCGATGCAGGAATTCCAGGTGATGACATTCACTAAAATCCAAGTTTGTTCCATCTCTTTCATCACACCTTGACCAGCAAATGCAGCTGGAGAGCAAAATGCGAGTATCGCTGGCAATCGCTTCCAACTCGTTAAAGCATGTTAAAGCCATACATTAATTTTCAGTCCGCATGCCACACATTACCACAGCATGCACCAACACACTGATAGCAAGGCCCCGCCTAAACCTACCTGCCACAGTCCTTTCGCCTTGGCAGGAATTGCTGAATTGAAGGTGGCATCGGTGGACTGGATCCCATGATGTCTGGTGAAGGTCAAGAGAGCAAGCGCAGTGCCCCAAACTTTGGCTTCCTAAGTGAAGGATTTTCATGCGCACAGGCATCAAAAAATATAATGTACAGTACACAATGTCAACAAATACAGAAAAAGAAGAAAACCTGAGAGAAAGTTGGATGAAGGCCAATTCGATCAATTTCTGGATAGCTACTGTCACTCCCAAAAACCAATAATTCAGGGGTTTAGACGTGCTAGCTAGCGTCAGAACAAGAACTCATTGAGGCACCAAGAACAACTTCATTTGGAAGCAGCAGGTAGCGTTGCATGGCATCCAGAAGGGCAACCTAGGCGAAACCCGGAAATAAAATACCACCTTAAAAACTGACACAGCCCTCGTACATAATCGTAGATGTTCAAGGTTCTGCCAACACAATGCAAGTCCACTCGGTGCCTCGCTGCTTTTCGCCATTTGGCGGCACTTATCGCCTTTGCTTTTCAGATCTTTTCAGCCAGACTCTAAGTTTAATTGATATTCGTCGTTTTTCCCCATTCAGATCCCGTTCAATTAAGAACTGAGATTGCTGCAGTGCTGTAGCTCCATTGGTTCGGTGAGCACGCTCGGAAACTCCTGGCAACTCACGTGAGCTTACAGATCTCTGATCCACTTAGAGGCTCTGGAAAGGTGCAAAGAGCCAGATGTACATGCTATGGAGAGTGCTCAGAGCTTTGTCCCAGCTGCTCCTTGCATAGCTGGCATAGAATCCATGACAAAAGAACGGGGCTACAAGCGTCCACTTTCAGTCGAAATCACACGTTTGCATGAATTTGCCTGCGTGCAAACGCCGAAGCCACCACACCTGAGTGAGAGCAAAATCTGCATCTCAATGTTTCAATGATCAGGGTCCATGATCCTGCATGTCTTGAAGTCTTGCAATATAATAACATGCAAATAGATGCAATAAGGCCAGCACTGTAGTGGTACACATTGACCTATCACACGCGCACACTCTTTGACTTTTGACCAATATCTGAAATACCCAAGTTGGGAGCTAATCAATGCCACTTGGGGCAATTCCAGAATCCAAAGCCTGCTCATAACAATAGCACACGGTCAGTTGCCATCCGCTTTCTTCCCGGCCTGCAAGCTGGCCTTCAAGAGACTTTTCAACAGGGTTGCCACGAGTTGGGTAAAGCCAGCATTGGCTACTTCGCGCAAAACATCTGTGACACGCTTTGGTTCGCAAAATTGGTCATGCTCATGCAGGACATAGTTCACCAGATCCTCTCTGAGCAAGGCTGGGGGAATCCATGGGAAGCCTGCCCTAGCATGGAAAAGTCATCAAAAGACTTATCAATAGCAAATTGTCACATTTCTCCTCTCCTCCTACTGTCCTCCTGGGTGGCCTTCTCACCCAACTCCACCAGCCTGAGGACCAAGTTCTTCCTCTCACCGCCAGCACAAGTTAGAGCACAATCTCCAACGCACTGTGATTTTTGACTGGGGATGTCCATTGAAAACTGGAAAGCATCAGATCCTGTCTTGGAACTTGTTCCCCTCTTCAGGCATGCACTGCCCGACGCCATAGCGGCAGACATGGGAAAAACTCTATACACATTTGCCTCGTACGCGAGATGAAACTATTTGCGGTCTGGGATTTGCGAACCGTCCAAGAAACTGCCTGCTCACATGATGTCCATGCGTCAATAGCAGGCTTGACTATCATCTATAGTGTCCAGGACTTAGCTAGGAATGTGGAAGACTGAAAGCAAGTCAAACACGGCCAAAGTATGTGAATTATACATCATTATTTCATCCAAGAATAGTTTGATATCTTAAAATTTAAGATATACAAGTATGCGGTATGCCAGGTATGCGGCTTTATGATCAGGAAACCTGATGAAGCAAAAATGAGGCCTCAAGGACTGACAGACTGGTTTGTAATGGCTTGTTCATGAAGCAATCTAAGCAATCAACGCACGAACAATGAATTGAACAATGAAATACAAAGCAGCAGGCAAGCAAACACAAACAAAAATCAATGCCTTCGGAGGCAAGGCACCACCCTACGATATTAAACACAAATTGGAGAGGTTAAATCGATAGAGGTTTAACATGAACCTAGCTAGAAGCGACATGCCAGGGGACCCGGGGACCACATGCGCAAATCATCACAAGGCCATCTAAGATTGACAGTTGATGGTAGCGATCGTGGTATATTGCGGTGGTATATGGCGCTCGTACATGCCGCTCGCAGAAGTGATCACTTTTTAGCTGGACTCTGCCACTGTCCATGGCCAGTTGAGTCCAAACTCTGACGTTGCGGCATTGGCATTCACAGCAGGCATTAACAATATCCGAATTAGGCTTGGGACAAGCCGATTCCTTAAGATTCTGTCCCTTCCCTGCTCAAAAAACGATAGAAATACATGGATCAAGAAAAATCCAGCTCGCATTTTCAATTGCGGGGCTGGAACATGTCGCCATCTCAGCTTTGTCAGCGCGCCCGATTCCAGCTAGGCAAGCACATTTGGCATACGTTGCTTTCCATGGAAGCCATTCTTTTGACGTTCCGCTACCTTGGAAGTGGCTCCAAGCATTCCAAGGGCCACTGCTGCATGGAAACGAACATCATCGTCATCGTCAAGCTGCGATGCAGCAAGCAGCGCCTAAGACAACAAAATCGTGAATGATTTTCGTATTGACGGATTGTGTACGTGAAATTCGTGCTGAGCAGACAATCGCAGTCGTCTGCATGGAGCTGTTGAATCAAACTGAATTAACATCAGAGGGTTAGGAAAGATAAGCTTGATACTGAAGTATGAAAGAAAAGTAGATATTCGACGTTTGAGTGTATTCTTGTGAAGCCAGACGATGAATAGAATACATGTTTTATTGTATCTAAATCTATATCATCTCAAGTCCAAGTTGGCCAGGCTACATCCGCATGCCCTACAGCTTTTTGCCCAAGATTGCCCAAAGCAATGGCAGCTGCTCTTCGAACACCGGAGTCCACATCTTGGATCAGCATAGCCAATTCACTGATGTGTTCTGCTGCCACTTCTCCAAGAGCGCCTAGTGCTGCAGCTGCAGCTTGGCGTACCACCGGCTCGCTGTGATGAAGTCTGGAGGCGACATCTTCAGAGACTGCTTTGGTCCCGGCACTGACTTCACTGACTTCTTTGCTTTTGGTTTTGGTGACCTCTTGAGACATCCTCTCCATGCATCCTTCACCATTGCCCTCACTTGACTTGGCAGGGCTTTTCACATCCCTGGCCAGGATTCCATCAACCCTTTCGGTTGAGCCTAGTTTTATCCTCTCGACATGTCCATTTCCAGCTCTTGGCTGCGTTGAAGGACGTGGTGACCAACTGCGTCCGCTTGAGCTTCGCAAATCTGCTCGTGGAGATGCCAAGCGCATTTGTGGAGATCCAGATTTCCAAAGGGTGGGACTTTCAGCTTCTTGGGACTTCCGGGCCTCCACGTTCGAAAACCTGCAGGAAGGTGGCACGTCAACATCCCAGGGGCAAACCTATCATACCATAATAATACGGCCAGGCTCCTTGGTTTGCCCCGGAGTGTAACATTCCTTGAAGGGTGCACTAGAAGCATGAAGCCCCAAACCAATCCCTGTATTAAAAACCCTAATCGTGGAGTGCAGAATGTGTTTGAAGGTGCACCCTATGATTTGAACCCCAAACCAGCCCCTAAAATTCAGAACCCTAAACGATGAGTGAGTACTGTTGGGCTGTGGTTCAGTAGCAGGGGGTGCATTGTGTTTCTGGGGCAAACGAAGGCGCCTGTGGGTAATAATTATAATACAATAAGGATACATCATGCATGATACATCGATTTGCAATACACTTCTCGACTTGTTTGTTGTTCTTGAGTGATCTTCGAAGGTTGCCAAATCTATCGCCACTCTTCTCGCAATAGTGGTATACATTACATATCGGATCTATGACATCACCGGGACATGCTGGGACTAATGACTAGTGTCGATGTGCACCTAGTCTGTAGGCCCGGGCACTTCGATGAAGAATGATGGACGGCATTTCTGATTTCAACGAGTTACCGTCTCAGTCTGGCGCTCGTGCTGTCGGTGCTCTCAGCTGTAGGGAGAGCGCCTCCCATCTGAGGTAAGTTCCTCACCGGGCCCAAAGTTTTTGACAAACGTGCCGAAGCTATCGAAATCCTGCACGCTCCATCTAGTTGGGATGCAGGAACTCTCACAACATACAGTACTACTGATAGAAAGGTAGCAGCAAGGAACCATGCTTGCAAAGTGAGGAGAGGACAGATCAACAAACGCAGGGGAGGGACGAACGAAGAAACGGGCAATGCGATGCTTACCCTCCAGGGAATTAACATATCCCACCTTGGGAAAAGGAAAATCATCTTCAAAATGCCATTTTGGGGGGATATGTTAGTTCCCTGGAGGGTAGATAGGATACTCGACAGACAGAGACGGGAGTTGAAAAGATGAGGCAGACCTTAGATTCTGGTTTAAGGGGGTTGGGGGTATTGTCAGCCATTTTACACGCTTTGACAAAAAATAGATGGGTAGATACAAAGGCAAACAGGCAGAAAAAAGCATGAAAAAACACCGCTACAGAGTTCTGCCCAGGTTCAAGTTTGGCGTTCTGGGGCTTCCAGTTCCCACCTTGCCGTTTGGGGGCAGCGTATCCGGGACACTTGCCACAGTGTCGAAACCTTGGCTGGATTCTGCTTTCCCAATCTGCCCGCACTTGGCGATGGACTGAGGAGCGGTCCCAAGCTGGACATGGTGCTGACGCAACTTTGAGCCTCACAGAACACTGGCCAACTGAGGAACTTCAAGCCTCTGTGATTGCAGTATATGTGGTGCATATACTCGGAGGTCTCTCTCGCTCCAGAAGAGTACAACAAAAGTGCATCACATGCACGGCATAACTGCATGACATACAAATATACATCATTTTAAACTTATAACATGCATATAAATACATTGCACTGCACAGCACTGATCTGACCGTCCGTTCTTCAGCTGTCCTGGACAGCCATGTCCCGCGAGGCTCGGGAAGTACCAAGTGGCGAGGCCACAGAAGACTGCCTTCACGTAGCAAATACATCTACGCATCGGTACGGTGTACTTTGTTGTCACTGGCAGTCACGAATCACTAATTACAACGTCACTCCACCAATCGTTTTGTCCGTTCATGCAACTATGAAACTCACATCTAAACTCGTAAACTGAATATGCATCAAGCTGCCCAATCGGCCGAATGTCAAGACTCCCCAGCCTCGCACTCATTTCCCTCATTCGATCGAGGTATCCACGGGACAGCATGGCATGTCTTGCCGATCCGCCTCGCAAAGTGGAACGGGGGCCCGTCGCGTGAGCTTAATGCAAAGTGTCCATGTTTTTTGGATTCCCATGTTTCCAGAAGATTTGGATTCTTCAAAGCCTGGAGAGGATCTTGAAGAGCTGCTCACGCGATCAGACCCCCACCTGCGAGCCTGTGTACAAGATGCAGCTAGAAAACATTCGACAACCAATCATGTCATAGAATCACGTAATGATGTATGCAATATGTGTGTATTGAAATTTATATGCCTGAATAATCCGAGAATGTTCAATCTAATATTACCGTATTCCCAAACATTCTGAATCATGCCCAGTATTCTCAAACACAATATTCCAACGTATTCCAACTTCCAACTTACTCTAGTGGGTGCCGGGGAATCGACCCTGGCCAAAGCTGAACCAAAGGACTCTGCCCTAAGACTCGTCTGCCTTGGCTTCTAACAATCCTCCCGATGTAAGGAATCAACGCAATGCTGGAAGTGCTGCATGATTTTGAGCCATTGAGGCATTGGCGCCCTGGCACGTTCTGCCAAGCCCGGCTCTGATCGAAGCCTTACCTTCATGACCTGCACAAAATGCCAAAAGTTGTGCAAGTCAACGTCATTGACATTTATGGCGCTTCACTGCAGTCCAAGCACCTCATCCGCCCACTGCGCGGAGAAAGGTCGCCTCATATCGTCAGGAAATGTGGGAAACAAGTAGTTTCGCCGTATGTTTTCTTATGCTTTGTTGGCGCTCATTTGGTTCTGATGATCAAATAGCTGCAAGTGAACAATTTGTGTTTACATGTGTTTACAGTTTACGGTATCAATGCTGTTCAAGGTACCCTGAACCGGACGACTTTGTGTAGAGGTTCGCACTGCCTGAGCAAGTCACATGGTCACATGACATGTTTCGAAAGGAAGTGCTTTTCGGAGAGGCATATCGCATCATATCCCCATGGCTGCACAGCGTCACACATCTTGCCTCCAGACATTTGGCTCGCCGCACTGCATCTCAACTGTGACTGCGGGTTTGGAGACAACGAACGCCTGGCAACAAGAAACATCCAGATCGCTTTGAAAGAACACAAGGACCAAGAGATGTGAGCTTGGCCTTCTTTCACCAGACTCCTGAGCCTCAGCATCATCAGTATGACCATGAATCTTTAAAGAGTCTCATCTGCAGAACTACTGCATCTCATCTGCTGCATAAAATTACCAATCACATAGTACTAGTACTGCACTATACGTCTGCCTCATTTGCATGTGCTATACTTCCAATCGGTGGCTTCAAGTCATCTGATAGTACAATACCATACAAACCGAATCTTTAAACCACCTTGAGTCAAACCTACGTCTATTATTTCCACTGGTTCCAAACAAATCCAGAGGATGGGTGTTGCTACTATTGGTAGCTGACTAGATTTCAATTGTGTAGGTCTCTGGCACTGGAAACGGGAGAGCCACCTGCAGACCTTGGTGGAGCAAACATATTGACTAAATTACTTGCCATGCACGCAGACGACGGGCAACTATCACATAGCAAAATAACCGTGCTGAACATGGAATTCGGATGAATTCGGATTGGTTTTGCAGGGTTTCAAGTTTCAAGGCTTAAATCAAGCTTCCAAGGCTTGCAAGGTGTCAGCTGAGAGGCTTTTGACTCTTTCTCGATGTTTGTCGATGTTTCTCGCTAAGACTTCATTTGAGACTTAACTGACTTAACTGTAATGTCTAGACCACTGAGGTCTGAGTTGAGAGATGCGCATAGCAGCTGCAGTGGAACTTGTTCCAAACAGGTCCTTTAAAGGTTGGACGGCCGCTTTCGCATCATGGCATTGCGCCTAGCTTTGCACACTAACTCGCCCTTCTGGTTGAAGGCACGGTGTTCAAATGTCACGATGCCACGAGATGGATTTGATGAACTCGGTCGGTTCTTGATAACCTCAGTTTCAGCCCGTAAAGTGTCCCCATAGAAGACAGGCCTGGGAAAAAGGACTTCCTCAAAGCCAAGGTTGGCGATTGTGGTGCCGTGGGTTGTCTCAAGCACTGACATGCCCACCAACAAGGCCACAGTAAACATGCTATTTACCAGTGGCTGTCCAAACTGTGTGGCTTTTGCAGACTCGTAGTCCAAATGAAGTCTGGCCGGGTTGAGTGTCATTGTGGTAAATATCATGTTGTCAGTCTCTGTCACTGTGCGGGTAAGTGCATGAGGGATCACTAAGCCCTCTGTAAGCTCTTCCAGCCACTTACCATGGTATGGACCTTCCGGCCACAAAGGAGGCTCAGTTGACGCGGGAGAGGACCCAGACCCAGTAAAGTCTGCTCGATCCAGAATTCGCTGAGCCTGCTTGAAGTGCGGAATGTCAACCATCTGACCCTTAAAACGGAAGGCTCCAGGCTGTGACTTGGCCGCATCCAACAGTTCCTGTGCTTCGGCCACCTCTTTCTGAGTGGGTGAGAAAGCGGCGTTGACTACATTGATTTGGTCCGGATGGATGGTGAGTTTTCCATCAAAGCCAGTGTCTGCAGACTTCTCACTTTCAGACCTCGCAAGTTGTAATCCCGGAGTGTGGAGCTATTCTTTTAAATTCTGTGACCTTGTGATACTGTGATGGCTGAATGCACAAACAATTAGTCTTTGACACCGATGTGACGTAGTGATATGACAAGATGATAAATTGTTTAAACATGTTTAAAAAATGGTGTGAATAGTGACTACAAGGTACAGTATGATTCAAGCAATAAATCCGCGAACTAGTGCTGTGTTTCAGCTACTGAAACTTTGATACAGTAGCTGCTTGGGAATCTCCTGGACGAGGAAACATGTCTGGTCTCTGTCTTTCGACACCATTGGGTTTTGGATACCTTGGGGCAAAATACATCCGTGGTACCAGTTCTTGCTCGGCTATGGGCACCTCATGTGCCATACTTACGGGGAGCTTATGAATACGTATGATCGAAGGAAGTTTAAATAGAAACTTCCGACAATATGGAGAGTTGCAAAGCAGATGAAAAGCAAAGCAGTAGAGTAGTCAAGTCAGTCGACAGAAGATGCAATAGTGCGAAAGTCAAGTGAAAGAAGATACACCCGCGCCAAATGTTAGAGAAGTCACGAAATGCTGTGTTTTTTCAATGATTCGTGTGTCGGGTCAGTCGAAAAGTAGGCCTGTTAAAGCGGCGGGTGCTGAGTCAGGTGGTCAGGGGAGAAATCAAAAATTGCACGCCGCTGTGGCGAAAACCACGTTTTTGAAGTGAAAATGTACAAAACACGTCAGGTCCGAAGCACTTTTTGCTGTTCTCCTGTCGAAAAAATGCACGCCGCTGTGGCGAAAAGCACATTCTGAAGTCAAAATGTACAAGACACGACGTGTTTGGACCACTTTTGGTAGTTCAGATGTTGGAAAAATGCACGCGGCTGTGGCGAAAAGCACATTGGGAAGTCAAAATCCTAAAAAACTGTAGTCCTCGGAGCACTTTTTGCAGTTCAGATGTCGAAAAATTAGTCAGGTAGTAAGTTAGACAGTTAGTCAATCAGTCAGTTCGTCACTTAGTCAGTTAGCTAGTTAGTCAGTTAGTTAGTTAGTCAGTCAGTTAGACAATTCGTCAGTTCATCAATCAGTCAATCAATCAATCAAGCAATCAATCAATCAATCAGTTAGTCAGTTAGTCAGTTAGTCAGTTAGCTAGTTAGTCAACTAGTCAGTTTGTGAGTCATTTGGTCAGTTAGGTAGTTAGTTAGGTAGATAGTCAGTTAGTCAAGTAGTCAATTAGCAGTTAGTCAGTTAGTCAGTCAGTCAGTAAGTCAATTATTCAGTTCGTCAGTTAATCAATCTATCAATTAATCAGTNNNTCAGTCAGTCAGTCAATAGGTCAGTTCATCACTTAGGCAATTACTCACTTAATCAGACAGTCAATCAGTCAATTAGTCAGTTAGCTAGTTAGTCAGTTGGTCAATGTTTTTGCTCTGACATCCGTCACTCACAGCAATCAATCCCTCCTATACGTTTCGTATTCTTGAAACTTCCGCCACCGCCTTGTGCGGTACTACTGGTACTTGATATACTTGCTCTTATGTGAAATTGAATGAAAATTAGTAGGCAACTTGACGAAAGAAATTAAAGTTGCACTTTGAAAAACACAAGATATCTAAGATAAAAGAGACATGTTTTTAAATGTTTTTAACATGTCTTTACTAAATGCACTGATCAGGCGACTTCAAACCATCAAGGTCCTTCAGGCTTGTGTACACCGTGTCGATGGCCTGAACCTTTGCACCTTTGGCTGCCAAAAGCGTGAGACTTCGACAAAGCTGAAAGACTTCAAGATACTCACCAGCACCATCCCGTCGTCGCTTCGCACCCAGTTCTGCCGAGAGATCTTCAGCTCCCCAGGTGATTGCCTCAACTCGAGGGTGTCTCGCTATCTCATTGGCTCGCAATGGAGCCTCGGGCACTTCACTTACAATTGGAAGCAAAGTAGTGGTGCCAACTTGTCGGCCAAGTTCCTTCTCTATTTTTGCCAGTTTCTCTCCCAACTTCTCGAGATCATCACGACTAGACACCTTTGGAACGACCAACATATCAGGCTTATCAGCTTTCATGGTCATTTCAACATCTTCCTCCCACAGCTGGGTGTCCAAGGGATTGATCCGAACACACACAGTCTTGTCACCCCACTGTGTCGAAGCCATCCATTTGCCCACATCTGCTCTTGCTTGCGGCTTCTCTGCCGGCAAAACCGAATCCTCTAGGTCGATGATCAGGGCATCTGCACGGGATGCAAGCGCCTTGTCAAGGAATTTCTGTGATCCACCAGGCACGAAATGCAAACTTCTTAGCCTCCTGGCAGCCCGCAGACCGCTCAAGCGAAACGCCATTGCTGCGTTTGATGTGTTTGCCGGGTCTGGATTCAAGGGATCTGAAGCTGAGAGAGGTGAAGTGAAGAAATCAAGGAAAACATATGAATGAGCGTGAGCGCAAGCAAATCTCAAACGTACTTCAAAATCATATAATATCAGGCCACTGAGCGTAATAGTAAAACACTCGCAAACTTCACGGTATACATGTTTTCTTTCGTCGGTGTCCCAAATCTGTCATTCTTCCCTGAAGAGGAGTTTACAGGCATGGCGCAGTGTGTAAATCCGGCGCAGTGCTGGGCATTTTTCACACAGATTTCCACACATTTCCAGCTGTCCGGGAGCGCTCAGCCGCTGTATCTTTCGCGAAACCTTGGCTTGCTCTGTACTAGTCACCCAATGGCAGCCAGAGATCTTCAAATGCTGTTACTTTAGTAACAAAATTCAAAACATCATTAAGCAACTCAGCCCAGCCATCCTTGCCGTATGGCAAACTGGCATCTGACCAAGACACTCCTCGGGCGGCTCACTGGCCATGACGTGTGGGTTCTTTTCTAAGTAGCTTCGCAACGTTGTCTTCCTCAGAACCAAAAGGTACGGCAACACGGCAACACCAGGAACCAACAATTAACATCAATTAACAAAGCAGCAATCAACCAATGCAGCAGAAACAAATCAAACATAGAATACTTAAGTGTGGCGTTTCCTCGACTGCGACGGTCTCTTGCTTTCAAGGGCTCCCATCCACAAGGAAGGTCTCATCAAGGAAGCTATTCGACACATAGTCTGGCACTCCTCCACAAAGCTTCGAAGCTACTACTTTATTGCAAGTCCTCTTTCAAGCCTTGCTACAACTGGAGATCTTGAGTGCAAACGCGGTAGGTTTGCTGGTCAGAAACGCAAAATGAACACATCTGCTGCATTTGAGCTACAACTACTTGCTGGCTGAAATTGGATGGATGGATGAATGGATGGATTGTTTGATTCTTTGGTTGTTTGTTGTTTGGATCAGTTTCTCACAACACAAACCCATGAAGTACGTCGTCCTTCTTTCTGCGTCGCAAGAACACAATGCCTGCAATACCTTAGTTGAAGAATTGTCCGCATGCTGAACCAGCTCGCAAGCAAATGGCAACTGCCTAGATCAGTGATCAGATTTGATCAGTACGTAGCATCGAGCATCAATAAAAGCAAAAACTGTTTGCTTACCAAGCAGCACAGGACAGGGCCTGATGCCAGAGTCAGCCTCCCAGGACCAAACCTTGACATCTCCATAAGCTGGCTTTAAGCACTTTTCCTCGGCATTCAAATGCAGTGATGTGTCAAAACCTCAAGCCTTGCGTTGTCCACCTAATTACTGTATGCCTCCGTTCTCGTTCCTGAGCATGATGAATGTTACCTAACACGATCTGCACCAACTTGAGTTCCATTGAGCAGCATAGCGCTGCCATATTGGTAGTTGCTTGAGCTTCTCATCTGTCGATCTGGTGCACATCAGGCCGACATTCCTGGAAACTGACTGCAGCCGCAGCATGAGCGGCCTACATGCTATACAAAGATATACAAAGTACATCTGGTCCGATTCAGTACAATTACAATCATGAGATGATGGTTTATTGGGTTTCGAACACAGCTCCTGCCAAGGCTTGGTGCCCCTTCTTCCAATACTTCGAAGGCAGCCTCGATGAACCTCAGTTTCACACTTCCTATGTGGTCAGTATATACTGTATATATATAGCCCATATTAGTGTGTACGTATTTATCGTATTAGGTTATTGTTTGTACGCACGCTCATTGTACAATCTATCTACGCACCATCAGTTCTGTTGCAGGTGTATTTCTCCGCCCTGAACCATGAACTCAACACAAAGATGAAAAAAGATGAAACTGAGTCATAAGCTCGAACTCTTCCTCACGTTGTGCCAGCGGCTCCCACTCTGACTTTGGAATCCTCCGTAAGGCGGAATGTGGCACAAGCAGCTTTATGATGTACTAAGTATATCACAGTATATCATTAATTAATCATTATATTCACATCTAGTCTATATATACACATATGTTCACACATGGGTGGATTTTGGCCCGGGGAAGTGATTTGCGAAATGTCCAAGCATCTGGTAGGCGCAGGCAACAAATGAGCTTTCGGGGTTTGGCATTGTAGAGAGGGAGGCAATCTCCTGCATCAATATGAAGAGGAAAGAGTGTGACCCCGTGAAACTTGCACAATCATCACATTACAGCAATTGCCAATCCTTTGTCTCTGGCCGTGCGATTCCAGGATACTCTCCGCCTAGTTCATTGACATGTTCAACATGATGAACATTTGGATGTCTTCTTGCTCTTTCGTGGTGCAGTTTTCTTCTTTGATCTGTGTATGTATATTTCATGGCATTTCCCGACAGCATGAACTGACAATGACAGTACATGAAATTCAAATAGTTAATAGTCAACAAGAAAGCTCTTCGTGAAGATTCGTAAAGCTTTTGTTGCTCACCGTACGTTGTTGAGCGAAAGCATCCCTGTAGTCTTCCCTTGTATTCTGAAAAACTTTAGATTTTACTTCTGTATAGCTAGCTGCTATAGCTACTGCGTCTACTGTCGTCTATCAAGGCTCTTCAGATCGGTCCTCATTGTTGGACAATCATCAGAATATCCTCCGGTTTTTGCAGCCAGGAATCGCTCGAAGAAGATTGGAGCAGGATGTGCAAATTGCCGTTGGTAGCCCTTCACCTTGACATACTGGAAGCCCTGGCAGTCAATGATGAATACTCACGACTCACGACCCTGGGCAGCTCCCTGGCCTTCATACTTGGTGTCGTTAGCAAAGCACTCTTTTTGCTCAGCAAGGAGCCAAAACCGATGATCGTGACCTCAGTTTTACTGGAGGATTTGAATCTTAACTCCAAGATCTGCCCTGCATAGCCTCATGCAAAAGCTTTGCACGTCGGTCATGTTGTCACCATCTGCCACCGAGAAGCCATTTCAGATTCCATGGCTCACGGCACAATACTGCAATCAAAATATATTATAAACTAAAATTGGTATGTTTGCTGCACATTGCAAACCGACACGTAGTCAGTAGTCATTGGCCATGGGATATAGGCTTGAAACGCTGAGTCCTTGAAATGATCCCAAATGTAGGCATGCTTCCAGCACTTGCAACAGTTCAAGCACCGACTGAGGTCCGTGAAATGGAAAGAAATGTAAAGAATAGTGAAAATGTGGAAATCGGCATGTCAAGGATGATGGTGTCAACTTGCAGAAGACCTATTAGATGCTGATGGAGCTACAATAGCTGCGTTGCAGCATCTAAGCATTGAATTGAAGGGCCGAACCCACGCGAATCCATGACTGGCGTTCAAGTTCAAATGTATTCAAATCCGCTCAGAATGCCAGTCTCTTGAGGTCCGGTCGGCAAGCCCCCCAAACATTCCAATCCGAAAGCCTCCCATAGCCGCCCATAGCTAAATGACGCAAATGCAACAAGTTCACCAGATCTCCCCAAACGCGACTTCGACAACAACTACTGTAACTACTGTTTGAATCTGTTTTACGATGCTTCACGCAATGCTGTACCTACTTCCTCCCAACCCTTTCCATCAAAGCTCGACCTTGAGCTGTGGAGCCACCCGCCGCTCCAATGGAGCTGAGGGAGAAGGTGAGCGCAGCACGTCTGTCAACAGTCATCTTTTGGTTGAAATATGTTGGAAATGATTGCGTTCAGCTGCGAATATGAAGGAAACAGCATGCGTTCAAGCATCATTAGGCTCTGCTTGCTCTGCTGGCTGGCTTGCTGGGGTGTTTACATTGAATGGTGGGGTGCCTTCTCTTGAAGGAGTCCCTCGCCCTTGGTCTGACAGCCTGGAAGAAACGTGTGTGGCATGGAAAGCCCAAGTCATGGCGAGTCTTACTGCACATGAAAAACATTGAAAAACTGCGTGGAAGCGACCTTGGACATGGAGAAGCCCCGGCCATTCCGCTTAAACTGTTGGAGAGTTGCTCCTTAGTGCAACCAAAAACTGGCAAAGCAGAAATTCGGAAGCTTCCCCATCATCTCCACTTAGTCATGCCTGGGTCACATTGGTTGCCTTTGCCAAACTGAGGATTCTGCCACTAAAACCTCCGCCTCCCTGGCGGAGCTACAAGACCTGAGCACTTCTCCAAAAACACAGCAATAAAATATTGCACATCACAAAACTGAAATATATACAGAAAATACACCATATGCGAATAAAATCGCATAAATGAAGAGAGCAAACACATCGAGCGAACACGTAGACATTGGAAAGTAGCACAAAAAATGCAAACACTGGGCAAAATTGATGCATAAGCTCTGAGCAGGGATGCTTGCCCACTGACGATCGCCTCAACTTCCTGATGTTCAACGCGCTTCCAAAATCACCGCCAGGAAGTGCCAAAAAAAGACTCCCAGCTGGCAGCACCTCTGCACCCGAAGGGACTGGCGAGGTAAGTTGTGGTTCTGCCTCCGTGAGGGTCCACTTCACTTCCAGCCAGGCCTTAAGTCAATCCAAGTTATAGCAAGTTATGCTGTCCGTGGC
This sequence comes from Breviolum minutum Mf 1.05b.01, assembly GCA_000507305.1. Classification (NCBI taxonomy): domain Eukaryota; class Dinophyceae; order Suessiales; family Symbiodiniaceae; genus Breviolum; species Breviolum minutum. Next base: position 123,652 of record DF239667.1, read on the forward strand.
ACAAAGAAAATCAAGAAATGAGGCCGCAAACTGGATAACGTGCTGCACGCAGGACTTCAATCACCTTTCAATCACAGCATCAACGAGTGTCAAAACTGTGGAGATGTGAAAGAAGTTGAAAGATTGAAAAAGATTGCAATCACAAGAAGTCCGAGTTGGTATCACTGTGTCACACAGGTGACGGTCTGTGGAACAACGCGCGCCGATGCATGGCTTTGTCGCTGACAGCCACCAAGAGTTGTGCGATTGCAACTGGTCTCGTGCAACACCCCTTCATCTGTTCAAGAGGTTGCTGTATCACTCTCATCCATGTTGCAATACAGGCTCTCTGCTAACCTGTTGGTAGAATCATGCAAAATATGCAAAACATCAATCCTGTGCAACTATCATTTGTCTATAATTCTCATTGTCGTAGCCCCAGTTCTTGGTACCTTTCAGACTCTTACGTATTGTTACGAGGATTTTGAGAGCCCGATCACTTGCACGCATTGAAAGCACAGCTGACTTGAGCTGCTAAGGATGGCCTTTGGCCTCGAATCCTTTGGAGTCATTAGCTAAAGGCACAAGGCGGGATAAAACGGACAAAAACCAGTGAAACTGCCTTGGCCTCGCAGTCATTTTCTGAATCGGCCATTGCAGATTCGTGGGTGCCATGCAATAGAAATTCCATCACCTCTCGCCTTGCTTGAATATTATGGAGAATAGATCACTAATAAATCAATGTCAGTGGAAGTTTCATGATCTGGGCGAAAGGGTGATATATGGCGATCGGCAATATGCATGAAGCGACATTTGGTCAAGTTGTTGGCCAGGGATGTTTGCATCAGTCTCCTGCTCTCAACGGGCTGACTACAATTGACATATTGTGCCGGTTCTGACGGCCGGTTTGATTAAACAATTTGAATGTCAAAGGCGGCAGGTGCTCAAGGCACTCAGTTCCACCGATCTCTATCCGTCACGTATAGGCGGCCTGATTGGTTGGGGCCTCAGCAAAGTCGCACTATGTCGGAGTGGAAGCGCTTTCGGTTTTGCAGGTACCATCTGGAATCGAGGTTGCGACGATAGTGTCACACTGTTTCCAAAATTGCTGTGGGTAGACTGCCATACCCTTAGCACCACGTGCAGTGAGTTCACCCTGTGGGGCGAATTTTTTATACATAAATTTACTGCATCTGCTTTTTTTGTTGCTGCCGAAGCTCGGATAGTGCCTCTTGAAAGATGAATTCACAATTGTAAGCTTGATCGCGACCAAGACCTTCACCATCCAAAACAACTCCAAAGCTTCAAGGATTTTTCAATGCAATTCCCGATCTGAATCAAGTTGAATCTGTTCGGCCGATCTGGGACAGACAGGTCTCGGAACTACTGCCCGCCAGCATGGAATCCAGATATGATTGGATGACAGGGGTAAATCCAAACACTAGCCGCAAACACAAGGGTTCTGTAACTGTTTGAAGCTGAATCCCCTTGAACACTACTATCATAATTTTCAAATCATGCTTCAATTTCACGGCTAGCGGCTAGCTTAAAGCTTTACTATCTGAAAGGCTTGAAAGGCATGTTGTACTGTAGTGAAATCAGAGTGAAAGCCCATCTAAGTCATCTGAGCCGTTTTCATCTTGTTTTCATCATGTTACTAAACAGACTATTGGAGTTGTAATGTCTTGTGCCTTTGCTAGGTCCGGCATTCATCTACCGCACACAACGCACGCTTATCTTCCAAAATGATCCAAATGCGTACGCTCTACGCCACGCCTGCAACCCCACGCAGAATGACTACGCAAAGACTAGATCGGTTTCACGGAAAGAATTCTTGCATTCTTGTCTACGGCTCAGGCCTTGGAGGACCAAAATCAAAATATTGCAGTGTGGATTTTTTTGATGGCTTGTGGCTTGTGGCTTGCTTCTTTGAAAAATACCGGAAGACGATGCACTGATACAAATTTCAACACCGGAAGCGACCTGCATCAGGACGAGCCCCGGCTCCGGATGTACGACCACCACCAGCAGTAGAAAGCAACCACAACCACAACAAGAACTAGAACAACAAGAACAAGAACAAGAACAAGAACAAGAACAAGAACAACAACAACAACAACAACAAGAACAACAAGAACAAACACAACGACGACAACAACAACAACAACGACAACGACAACGACAACGACAACGACAACGACAACAACAACAACGACAACGACAACAACAACAACAACAACAACAAGAGCAAGAAGGCAAACCAACGCAGTGGAATATTGAGATGGACTACCAAATGCATCAACCCGAGATTCGACTGCAAATCTAGAAAACACACTGAAAATTGGGCCATCCTTTGCAGAGTAGGTGGAATATAGTGGAACATAGTAGAACATAGTGGAACATACTTAAACAATCGCTACCCCGTTGATGGGGGGACCTGGCGTATATGTACGTACATTTTCTGGGGTTTTAAACCTGAAAAATTTACGGTACATTTTTTCTGTTGTTCCCTAAATGTGCCCTACATTCTCAGGTACAAAAACAAATGAACATGTACTTTTTGTTCCTAACAAATTTTAAGCCTCAAAATGTACAATGCACATCTGCGGCCCTTTTCACCAGCCGTGTCACAATGCCAAGGTAAAATACCAAAATAGCAACCGTCTTCCCAGCTGTAGTTGTTGGAACATAGTCTCCATAGCCGACAGTTGTGGCCTGAAAGCAGTGATATCTACGAGTACCTGTAGTACATCGTCAAAGTCATAAGCAACTGAGGACATCAAAAAACTATGGCCCCAACCGTCGCAAAAAACCTCACATCACTCCCATGTACGGAAAGAATGAGACGGGGCAGAAAGGGATGGACCAGGTGCACCGCACATCATACTTATAACTTCCACACGAGTCACCTTTTCAACTCCAACCACACTGAGAGAGTTGGAGACCCCCACATAGTCATGATAGTTGGAAGATATTCCTAAAGATGTAAATTGGCAAACCTATGCGGTCGTTTACAAGCTCTTACTAATCTTACTAAATTCCAAAACAAAAACTTTCAATTTCCAGAAATTAACCCGGGGCGATCTCACAGTGTCAGCTTGCTGAAAGTCACGGATTTGGGTCATCAATTCAAAGAACAATGCAACGAATGCAGCCATGGGGCCACCATACTGTATGAAGAATAGAAAGAAATGGTGTTGGCTCCCAAGCCATTCCATCTTTGGTTGGTCGTATATACCTCAGGTGCAAACGTAATTCAAACGAGAATGCGGACTGTGTCTACATTACAACATAGAGTCCTAATTTGTAGCATATCGTACAGTGTTGCTGAGCTCCCCCCTACCCCGGCAAGGTCTGGTGGACTGTGGGTGGGTGGTGTGCCGTGGTGGTAGTACTAGTATGCAGTAGTAGCAGCAGTGGCAGTGCTAGAAAGTACTATTGACAGCAGCGGGATCAGAAAGCACGAGCTGGAGCAGGAGCTGGAGTAGCAGGAGCTGGAGCAGGAGCTGGAGTAGTAGTAGTAGTGGTAGTAGTAGTAGTAGTAGTAGTAGTAGGAGTAGCAGTAGCAGTAGCAGTATTAGTAGCAGCAGCATCAAGGGCCGTAATGGTGATGGTACACAGGACACAACAACACAAGAACACAAATCCTAGTATGCTCTAGTCAGAAGGTTGCAGCTTCCTGCAGCCAATGGACGTGCCCATCGGGAATTGGTCCATATCCACCAAAGTTGGATCCACAGAGTAAGTGGTGCCTGCGGCAGGGCAAGGTTTGCTGAGGGCTTTGGCTAGTTGAAAACCGAGGCCTTCCGCAAAGAACATGCAGGAGCCGAACATGATACACACCAAGCCTCAAATCAGGCAAATTAAGGGTGCAGCGAGGTAGAATTCACAGGTTTGGCCAAGGTGCATGTTAGGGAGAAAACAGAGACAATTCCTGGCAAAGCTTCAAGGACCTGAGTTCTATCACTGCAAAAGCAAGACTATGATGCCGTCATGTGCCGTACAGTGTTTGCAGCGCACTAAAGTTTATCAATGCAGCGAGGATGCAATGGTGAGGATCATATCAACACCTGCGGAGATACAAGAATTTGAAATCAAATTAAAACCGTAAATTGGAATCAACTTCGAAGAACTCGAACAAAGGTCAGACAGGTGACAGGCACGCATCTTCGGTGATTTCCTCATAGCATCACAAGTGGGGCAAATTGGGGCAATGTCAGGCAATGTCCCACACAAATCAACTTTGTGAAGTTTACAGGATCGCTGCCAATGTGCGCCAAGCGTCAAGACACGAAAGACGCGAACAAGCCGCAACACTCTCAGCACTGCGGCGCCGCTCCCTGTAGAGGGGTAATGAATCAGGTCAAAGATTTCAGGATGAGCCATGACACAACACAACCGCCACCCCATACCATGTCTTTATGGCAACCAGGGGTCAGCACTTCATCAGAATTGGCTGCTCTCCTTGCCTCCAAGACCAATATATTCCAAATAAAATGGCACCTCAAACGAACAACGATCTGCATTGCCTCCTATCGGCTACTTTTCCCAGGTGCCGCGTGCACTCAGAAGTTTTCATGGAAAGCCGAGGAGCAACTGCTACCAGGTCAATCACATTTAAGGGCTGTAGGGCATACCTGACCAATACCGGTGAAAGGAGTCAGTCCCACAGACTAAGGAACAATGAACAAACTTTGGCATCAGAATAGGTGTCAGCAGAATTCATGCAACCACTACTGAATCAGAATTATCATGAATTCATTTGAATTCATACTATTCTAAGAACATCTAGCTTAAAATATAAGAACATCATCTCTGAAAACTGAGGCAGCCACCTCAGAGTTTTCCTCCACCCAGATGGAGGGTGCGGGCCCTTGCAAAGCAACTGTTTGATGGCTGCCAACAAGAAACATGGCCACCATCATCCACCAAGCTTTATGACAATCAAATTGTTTTGCTGTTCATCGTTTCTTCCCTCTCATCTCTCTTTGTTTCTTCCTTCCAATTGGATCCTCGCTGAGTCTAACTACTATCCTTCTAGCAGATTGCACTCACCATCGAGAATATTACATTCTGTGTGTCAGAAAGTCTGGGGCATGTTAGCCAAATTGAATCTTCACCTCGGGGGGATACCAAGTGCAAGCCTCTTGCATTATCAAGCACGAATTATATATTATATCAAATTATATCCAAATATATCCAATTGATTATGGTCAGGATGCAAGATGGCTGACCTAATGCTGCGGTGTTTCATCAGTTTTTTCACTTTGTCCATGTTCGTCTTGGACTGGGAGTCGCACAGGTTCCAATCCCAGCTCTTTCTCTGTGGCTGAATGCGCCAAGAGGAATCTCAGCGCCTCGCTTGCACAAGCCACGTGACACCACGCGAACTAGTTTTCTATGGATACAATCAAAACTGGGAATTGCACTTGCTGGTTCAAAACATCGTACAACAGTTTTCAAAAACCGCCCATCTAAAGGCAAGCAACATATTCCACAGTGAAGAAGATTGTTCCTGAGGAGTCTCTTTCTCCAATAATGCAGACTTTCAAGCCCGGCCATTTACATTCAGCATCATTCAGCAACCTTTCGTAGCTTTTGTTCAGTCTGACGCTCTCTAGTCTGCCAAGAGGCCCGCGACTTCTATGGTTTCGAACGCTGCGTCTGGTTCTGGCTTGCAAAGTTCAACACCTGAGCTCAAATTGTCAAAGATGGAGTTTGCAGGATCTTCCTCCGTCAGAATGCTGACTTTTCAAAGTCGGTCACACCCTTGTCATCTCCAAGGCACTTAGCTCAACTACCCCACACCCTTCTGGAGTGTAGCTGAATACAGGCATTGATTCCTCGGATGATAGGAGGTGCCTGATATGTGCCCTGAAAAACGTTCTACAATTTTTCGGTGTGATGTCACCTGCTGGCGAAGCTCCAGGATCAACGAGACGGTTGTCACGATGATCAAGGCAAAGCTGATGTACGAAAATGCCATCGCCAGCAGACTTGAATTGGGATCATTCAGCACCTCATGGCGCCGCTATGACTCAGCGAAAACCCTTGAAATTACTGAAAAATGGACAGAAAAAAAAACAAACTGATCCAAACTGCATGGAGTTGCTGATTCAAAAATAAATCCGGAAGGACCTCAGAACTAGATTCTGTTCCAGACCTCTGCTCTGCTGGTCAAGGAACCATGAAAATCCATTTGCCTCAAAGTTGCACACACTACATGCAGACTTGCTTGGAATGCATTCGGGACAAATATGGACAAATGACAAAATGCTGCTGAGACTTGCTGAGACGCCCGGAGAACGCAAAGGAACCAACAAACCAACCAACAAACAACCAAGCAAAAGAAAGAACAGGATCGGAATCCAAACACTGGCCCCTGCTGAACATTGCTGCTCTGTTGCGGATGCTGTCACTCTTCTCCTCTCGCACTGGTGGCGCATCTTGATCCGCGGAGGATTTGTCCCGGCTTGCGGAATGCATGTTTCCACGCCGTCTGGGCAACGTGGCGGTGTCCAATACACTCTGAAACTTAAGGAAAGGCATGGAAAGGCCATTTCATGCCCCACTGATCCTGCCAAGTCGCTGTTCACTAGCATTCGTACGTGTTCCATGAATTAAAGATGTCATCCGTCTCCGTCGCGTTCCCTGCGGCAGGAGGTGAACGCTCAGAAAAAATGGGCCACATGACTTCCAACTCTTCATCTAATGACCTACAATACAATCAGTGACATTTTTTTTAAATGGATAGAGACACCTTTTGAACCCTTTCATCATTTCAATTTCAATACGTCTTGAATCCATTTGATGCCATCGATTCCTCTGGTTACACGGTCTCCGACAAAACTGTACAGCAGGTATACAGGGTCTTGATAACCATTTTGCTACCTTTTTTGAAGAGTGGGTGTCACGCACAGAGTCTTTGTCTAGACGAGCGACATTACATGAGATTGCCTCATGTTCATTCTCAGACTTTTGATGTCAATTCCTGACATTTATTTGCTTTTCCTGCCTTGTGGGCTCTTTCATAGGCCCGCTCAAAGTTCTGACTCACCACACCTTAGGTGCATTAAATAAGCAAAGATCATCACAGCAAATCCTCAACCTTGGGACTTTTTCTTTGTTCGATCAAGTCACCAATCGGCAAGGCTAAGAGAATAATGCCAAAATAGAAGACGAGGACACCTTGCAAGTCGATGCAAGTCGGATGACTACTCTCAACATTTAGTTTGGACATCTCAACAACAATTCTATAGTTTTAGCATCAAAGAGTAGCCTTGGACATGCCTAAAATTCAAGGAACCTAGGCATTGGCCCGAAGTTGTGGTCGGAGCAAAATCTCCATAGCCAACTGTAGTCGTAGTCGCGAAAACCCACCTAGGTTCAAACAGGCAGAGGTGAAGCAACTTCATACGACAAATGACGCACGCCTTCCGCATGTTTGACAGGTGTGCAAGCTTCTTTCCTTCAATTCCTTTTCCATTTCAATTGTCAAATTGAGCCGTGAAATAACTGAAGAAATGCAGCAAATGGACCATAGGGCTGCTGGAATGGAGTAGAACGGGGATGGTTCAACTCCGTTGTTGCGCAGGTTTGGCCTCACAAATACACCTGCCAGCACTTGGATCAGGAAAAGGATCATGGAACTCAGCTGAAGGAGGTGAAGACTGGGCCTGTCGGATATTTTGGCGGCATCTCTTCTCCTGAGTCGCAGGTACTCAAGAAAGCGTCTAGCATACAGGGCGTTAGGGCAAATACATCATCTTGGTTCTTGCATCATACAGTACAACATACCTCATACAACCCATTTGACGCCGAATCAAAGCCTTAAGCAAATTGGAACAGAAGCTGTAAAAATTCAGGCTCGTACCTGTTATTAGGTCAACGGATGGGCCAGTGAATTCCGCCGCTACTGAATAACTGCTGCCTGGAAGTGGAGCAGACAGGCACCCACACACAAACACACAATGATCATGACATACCGCAACTATTCACAACATTGAATCTTGCCTTCCAAAGTGTGGATGATTGTCGCAAATATTATGCCTTTGGCCACGAGTCGTCACAGCACATTTGTCCATTTGTGGAAAGCTGGAGGCAAACGGGAAGTTAGGCTCTGATAGATCCTTTTCCACAGCCCAAGTGGCCAAAAAGAACGTCATAAAAGAAAAGCAAGGCCAGCGGAAGCCCACTGTGCACCACGGCATCCCAACCTCAAAGCAGGGAATATAATCGATGGCATTTGGAACTAGCGATGTTGGCACATTGCCCACCATGAAGTCACAGGCTCCTGACATCTGTTTCCTGTTGTCAGAAACTTCTTTAGCAAAGATGACAACCAACAATGCGTACTGAGCTTGAAACAAATCATGATGCCTCTCAGGGAAGGCCGCGACGTTTTGCAGCACGCACAAGCACTAGAATCATCTACAGTATTTCCCTTCATTGCTTTGCAATAATGAAATTAGATTTCGCCCTAATCTTAGAGGCATCCAAGAATCGAATCGATACAAATAAGCCAAATGGACAATATATAATCAGATTGCAAATGATGTTACCACTCTTCAAATTTGCATCTTCTTGCACAATGTCACAAAGCACACAAATGTGTAGACAATGAGTATTGCCAGGCAATCTGGATCCATTTAGTCATGCAAAGAGCTTCCACATTCCAAGTCATTGGCGAGGGATCTAGACTTCCATTGAACCCTCCTACCCTTGCCTTTGTGGTGTTTAGCCAACTTCAGTAATCGACATACACGCATGAGTCTCAGCATACCTCAGGCTTCAAGTCTTCCCATCTTCCCCAAGCTAGTACATGTATATTATGAAGATTTGTGACTATGATCTGCTGCATGCATCTATGTGGATCACCCATGAACACGGCGACTTAGAGCGCTACATGATTTACACGCACGGCAAGATTGGGTCTCTGCCAGTACATTTCCAATTTTCATAGTTCTGTTTCCTTTACACGTAGTTGTGGGAAGGCGACTCGGCAAAAAGTCGGACAAGGGACCTAAATGATTGTCAGATCATAAACTTCTATCTGAAAATGCTTGACTCTAGCTTACTCAAACGAATATTCCGGCCAATGCTCTGAGCTTGGGCATGGCCAATACTATGACTTCACTATCACAAATCATTGCATAACTCTTGGGATCTCTTACTTGGGCTGTAAAAAGCACTTCAATAACTCACCACCAGAAGTCACCACAACGGCAGATCTTTGCAAGTCAGCTGCCAAAAACTCCGATTTCACTAAACTCAAGCGCCAGCTTCAGGTAGAAAGGCAGAACGGCGACCACGTCAACAACGTTCAAAGGTTGGATCTCGAGCAACGAACGCAAAGAACACAAAGAACATGTGACAACTTATAACTGTAGGCGAAGACATACTCAAAGTAGGCACATCGATCTGCTGAAAAGACTTAAACAGTCCTCAACTATGCTTCGTGTCAAGCAACTGCATAGTGAAAAGTCCGTGAGAGATAGCTGCTGCCATAGCGGGCGTCAGTGTGGCAAAGCGCCAGTCGCAAAGCGTACTCAACAGAAAAAATCGCCTTATTCATTGAATGACATTGACCTGACTGGTCTCAACAACGCACACTAAGACACAGTAGACCGCTGCCAAGAAAAATTCTTGATTCGACGAGGTTCGATGCAAATAGCCTCCAAGGTAGAGAAAATCGGACGAGGGACCTGAGAATTGCAAAGGGCCCCAAGCAATCTCTGGGATGACCTAGTGAGCTCACATGACCCAAATCATCCCCAAGGAAACATCCCATGAGCATTTACCGATTCCCCCTGGTTTTCCCATCTCTGTCATCTTGCGTATTCTTGTGTCACGTGAAGCCTATGCAAACTGTAGAGGTTGCCCTTCACATCTACCATGCTACAGGGGATCTCAAGAGGCTTGGCCAAGCCACCGGCTCGCACGCTTTCACAGTGAGCGCTTCACCAGCTGTCAGCAGCTCTTGACAAAGCCCTGGGCGATCCTTGAAGTTCCTCAGTATATTCAATCTCTGACCCTAAATGCTTTTGATATCTCTTGATTGTATCATTCATATATTAAGATATGACACTGTTGAACTGTCTAATGATGTTGTAATGATGTTTGACAGTGCTCAAAGAAATATTTGGCTAGTCGCCAGTGGGGTCATGATGCCCGAAGCAGTGCAGCATCACGAACCAAACACATCTAAATACCGGTAAAGCCTACTTGCATGCCTCAGGCCTTAAACATCCTGAAGCAAAAATTCAATTCTAGTCTCCGTTTCAGGGGGTTGACTAATTCATACTATGTAATTCAACATTCCCTGAGTATTTGAATTGGAATAAATCTCAATAATTCTAGACAAACATAATCAAAACTTTTTTGCGGCTGTATAAAGCATGAAGATGAGAGACACTGTTGATCCAGAAAAGCCTGCATAACCTGAAAATGTATGCAGGATCAACAGTATCATGCCCGTGCCCAAAATCCTTGAGACTACCTCAACCCAGCCCTTCCAAGCGAGGAACGGCAGCGTCTCTATCACAAAGGATACCTTGGTGTTCCAAAACACCCCAAAGGCTTTAGATCTCTTAAACGACCAGCAGTGCAGAGCACCCGCGGACATGCCAGTAGAGGCCGGTGGTGAATCGTGATGAGATATCACTAAGACCTCCACAGTGCTCACTATAATGGTGGCGACCATGAATCCTGAGATGATCCGTCCTTAGACTATTTGGATTTGTGAGGTGTGCAAATAGCTCTCAACTTGACCTGTTTGTAATGGCCAGTTTTTCGAAACAAATCTGGCAGCTACGGCCAGCAATGTCTGACACTGAGGCCCTGTCCCAATATGTAGTGGCTGGAGTCCTCAAAGAGAAGGAAACCTCAATTGAAATTCGCAAGTTATGGCAAACCCAATGTCGTCTTTTATGACGCTTGCAAACGGATCAATTGGCGAAGATTGACGCAACATCCATGACACCTAAAAGTGGCAGTCGATCCAAGCAACCACTGCGCCGCCAATTCGGGGGGTCCAAAGCCTTGGAAATGTCTTGAGCACCTGCAGAGCCTACACCATCACTTACAAAGCACTCATATGACATTGCATTAGAAAGTCAAAGAAATTGATTGGAATATGTGAATTATGTAAAATAAGAAATCTGTGGAAATCTAACGGCATTTATGCTACCTGAGGTGCTGGATAGCACGCCGATGATTGTTCTTCACGATTGACCAACGGCCGGACCTTCCAAATGCATCGGAGCTGGCATTGATTGTCATTGATGACGCACAGCGAAAATTAGCAAAAATGAACTGGAAAATGAACAGATATCCTGAAATCTTGAAATACTATTTTAATATCTTAATAGTCTACTTAGTGTAGTATGTTTTGGTTTATTGCACAAAAACTCCCAACTCCCTTCATTATCCGCCTCGAGGCCCACAGTTTCACTGCCGGTGAGCGTGTGCTCGACAGTTGCGCCCTGCACCATTATTCGACCGGCAAATTGAATGAAATTACCATGTTCGTTGCCGCATGAGCCCACCTTTGGCGTTTCGGCAGGCGTAAACAGTGTCACCTGGAATGCGACACTGCAAATCGCAGGGAACAAACAATGATGATCCATGATCCATGATCCATGATCCATGATCCATGACCCATGATCCATGATCCATGATCCATGATCCATGATCCATGATCCATGATCCATGATCCATGATGATGATGATGATGATGATGATGATGATGATGATGATGATGATGATGATGATGATGATGATGATGATGATGATGATGATATAGAAGTCTGGAGACATGGAGAAATGTAGAACGGAGTAAGAAACTGCTGCTGGCACCGCTCGATGCTGATGCGGTCTTGTTGCACTTGAAATTTAATGTCTTTGCGGAAACCCTGTCTGCATGTGTACAAACACGTGATGCCTACTGGCATCATGCAGCAAAGCAATCCGATTGCATATGCCGCCCAGCTTCGCAACAAGCTCTGGTTTGTATGAAAATTGCTTCAGTAAAATCTTGATGTTAGTTACAGTAAATCAAACCTCTCTAAATTATATCTAAATTACAATAATCATATATATCTTAGACATTCTTAGACTAACGTAGATAAATTGAAGCATGTTGCATCACTTTCAGCAGGATGTGTTAAATTGATGTGCCAGCCTCAGTCGCAGTAGGAGGCGTCGACATTGTATCGGTCGTGGTCAGGTGAAGTACACCTCGCAGTCAACCGAGTCACCGAGTGGTGAAGAGAGTGGCCGTGTACATCAGCGTACCGGTAAATGACCAAACATGTTGCGTGCAAATATTAGCTGTATACATTTAGTTCATTTAGTTATACTGTAAAGATCTGTAAAGATTGTTTAGAAAGGTAGACATCGATGACATCGATGACATTGATGCCTATCGCCTCCCCGCCTTCACTTCTCAGGTTCCTTTCGGCGCGGTGCCCTCCAAAGCCAGGTCCGCTGAGTTGATGTTTGCGAAGCATGTTTTCGAGCCGCGCGCATGCCTCCGGGCCAATGGCAAAATATGCGTGACGGGCATAATCCGGAATGACCAGGACAATCACAACTTCACGATACCACACTGCCATCAAAATCTGCAAGTCAACAAGCCTAGGCCGCGGCCTGTAAAAACTACTCTGTCAGTTCGGGCCTGTTGCCGTCTCCCATCTTGCCGAAAAGCCCATTTCCTAAACCATGCAAGCACGTCTCATCTGCGAATTGAAAAAGGCTCGTTCTTAATGTTGTTCTACGGTACCGTATGCATAGATGCTGCATCTGTTCGTTTCTCAGATTTGTCTGGTGTGCAGGCTCATAGCAACTTGAGCTCCGAGGGTCTCCAAGCAGCTGTAGTGCCACTGCTCTTGAGCTGACAGCGATGACCTTCACGAAAGCACAAATTCATGTGAATCATTGCGAATCTTCAGAACTCGTATATTGGACAAAAAAGCCAGCAGCCACGCAACGGTAGATAATGAAAGTTGATGCTGTATGGGCTTGGGGCACGAAGATATCGGAACGGTCACAGGTTCACAAGTTTGTGAAGTCGGGGTGGCTCTTTACGTCTTTAGCTCCACATTCTGAAGGCTTTTTAATAGCCCCAGAAGCCCCAAGCTCCTTAACTCCAGGTGGATCCTTCAAATTCGTCGCCAAGTCGCTGGATCAAGCCAGGTAGAGCACCCAGGACTCTAGCAACTTCTGCCTCTGACCTTCAAAAATAGTGGTGACGTGATGGTGACATGTGTTAACTGTGGACTTTTAGTGGCTTCATGATTCGTCCAATGTCGGTCGTCTGGATTCTGCCAAGCTCCTCACCCTGCCGAGTTCTGAAACTCTGTCCCCAAAGAGTGGCTATCAAGAAGAACCTCAAACTGCAGGTTTTGATAGTGTGACAAAAAATGACAAAATGCCATACAAGGACATACAAGGACAGGCTTAAGATCTTAAGATCTTGAGAGATCTTAAGAGCATGTGATGCCTTGCCTCAACTTCACAGAACACAGATCAGCTAAGAAGCCCTGAATTCTTCACACGGAGGAGGCGGATCAGTTGCGGCAGGCGGCTCTGCACCTGTATTTGGCCTCAAGAGATGGCTGATGGGAAGTGGCTGATGGTACCACACCTCCTCCCCACACACTTCAAATCACGAAAAACTGCACTCTAAGCTCGCAACTTCTGAATCGCGGCCCACATCTCCTCTACTTCACCTGGAAGCCCAAATTCCGCGCCTTAGACCAATTCAGAAAAGCAGTGCAAGCAATCTGCGCGAGGATGGGCAATCCAAACCATGCGCACCGTGCACCGATTCCTGTCCAAGTCACTGCTTGTATCTTGTAACTTGTATCTGCATGTTAGTTTCAAAGTAACAAGGCGGCTAATATCATATCAAATCTATCATTATCTGTCCGATTTTATGAAATAAGCTCATTGTGAAGTCAGTCCATGGGAATGCCTGCTTCAGGCATCCTCTTCGCCTGCTGGATTTTCTTCGGTCCCTAAAGCCACTTCATTTGGTCTGAGAAGCTCAAAGGAGGTGATGAGGGTGATGTCACTGCTTCTCTGAACATTGATTCCTCAGACTTTCAAAGATGGCCCTGTCTCCAGAAATGCCATCCCCCCCTGTTTTTACAAACAATTCCAGGGCATTCTATACATACTGTATATCTTAATGTATATGTATATAATTATATATATCCGTCAAATGCATTCAGCCAAGGTCTGGCCAGATCTTGTCTCCTCTCATTGGTGCCGGGGCTCAATGGTCGTCTCCGCATGTCTAGCGCGCTGCTCTTGAGCTACCAACCTTGAAACGGCCACATCGGTTGTGTGGCTGAGTTATGCTGAGTTGGCCCAGCACACATGCAGTTCGTTTAAGTTGATATCTTTGGTTTTGAGGGTTTAGAGTTTGGAGTTTGGAGCTTGTCGGTCTCTATCTAACTTGTTTGTATTCGGTTTTTCCCCAAATTGATTTAGCTATGGGGCCATAGTGGTGCTGGGTGGGGCGGTGCTCGGTGCTGCTTTGTCTGGTGTTTAGTGAGTGGGCAGGATTAATTTTATATACAAAACATCTCATTTGAATCCAAACATATATCTATCTATGCGGTTCTACGCTGGAGAGGTTTGTTTCTATTTTCTAGGGCCTTTAGGGGTGTTTGGGATTTAGGGTGTTGGAGTCTGAGTTGCGGGAAGCAGTGCTGCAATCAAAAAGACTGTAACGAAATGGGGTTCCAATAGCATTGTCACAAACGCTTGAATGACTGCGGACCATCAACTCTTCAGGACGCAGTACCCTGAAAGATAAAAGCCACAAAACGCTGTTATTTGCCATGAACGGGCGCTTCCTGCCAATCCGTCCCACCAAAACAATTTGGGGCAAAATCAAGATACAGCAAGATAGCAAGGATCGAATCTATGAAGAACATTGAACAACTATTGACAGCATGCAATGAAACGAGCATTCATACCTCAACTGCTTCAGGTGCCCCCATGGATAAGCACTTCCAGATGCTTCCAGGTGCATCAAAGCAGCAAACTTTCAAGATGCTTGTGGAGGGTCGCTGCATGCTCACGTAAGGCCGTACTGATCTGATCCGAGAGCTGCTGGAGAGAGCCTGACACAAACAGTCAAGATTGTAACCCCGGTCTGTTGGTGTAGAATACATATTCCTCTCTCTCGTGGAGGAAGCCGGTTGTCTCGTATTTACACCTTGCGATTGATTTGTTTCACACATTTGTACTTTCGGACGGCAATGGGCCTTGCTTTGCAACCTCTCTTTCCAAGTCACCTTCGGATCGTCTCCTGATCAAAGAATATCAGCTTTCACGATTTTCCAAGAAGCATGTCGGACCGGAAAGCATCCAATTCTGATGAATGACAGATCAATAGGTCACAATTTTGAGGATATGGGTGGTGTTTTCACAGAATTTCCGACAAGACGTCTGCTTGATCAAAGTACAAGTGCTGCCGAGACAGAGCAACTGGGGCAAGCGCTTTGTATTCGAATTCAACCTGAAGCACATTACCACTGGACTGAAGATTGCTCAAGACAAGGGTGCAAGCGGGACAATTCGAGCATCTCATGTACATAGACTTGACGAAAAAAAGTGAAAATGTGCAGCTTTCTTGGCTCCAATTGCCGGAAAAAACTTTCTTGTATAAATGCTGCCATTAAGAAAGTTCGCTAGGTAATGTGGAAGACTGCTCTCAACCAAGATTTCACGGCATCTGTAGTATAATGTTGTATAGAAATGGATCTGAAGATGCTACCTAACTGCATCTCTTTCGAATGAACCAAAATGACACAATGGGCCAGGAGCTGACGTACAAACACCGTAATCCTTGGTAATCGACCCTCCTGCAACGACTGTTTCACCTGGCTGCCTTGAAAGCTCTAAAATTAGTTTGTGGAGCCAAGCCACTCGTCTTGCCACAATTTGGCTGGCTCACACCTTAGTCAAGGTCCAACCCATCATGGAACAGACTCTGGAAAAACCGGAACACAAAATTGCGTAAGCTGCTACATGCATTTACATGCAGCTTTACGGCAAAATCACCTAGTGTAAAGTGTAATATGTCACAATCTGCATAGACATGCATGGGGCATAGGTCTTAATGGCCGAAGGACATGCTGCCATTGCATGTCCGCAACAAAGAGACATCAGCAGAATGCATTGAGCGTGCATTGAGCTCAGATGGCATCAGACCACACAGGAAGAACATGGAAGAACACTGTCATGTCGCATACCAAGCCGTTGAAGGATTCACTATTCGAATGCACAAAACCATGAGACACTTCGATGCTAGGGATACAAAAGACATTGGCGATTGATCTGTTTGAGAAAGTCTGTAGCTTACTGAAGACTATCCAAAAGCCTATCAAGACAAATAACGATAAATCTGCACCAAAGGCCAAAGGCCAAGAAGGCACCTCGGCATACTTCACCACGTTTTCCGAATTCCTTCCAGCCTCCACTATGCCAGGCCCAATGATGATTGATCGTGCACACACGCAAATTTGAGTAACCCCGGTTCCAGTTCCCATGCCTCCATGACGCGCTCCTGACCGCAAAGGTGACCTGAAAAACTGACTTCAAGCGATGCAACTTTGGTGGTGGGATGCCTGGCCCTTGACGGTGTATATGTATATAGGTTTGTTTAAATGCCACAAGGCATTTGCAACATCTCGAAGAATTGGAACCGTTGTATTCTATACAATACTTCAATTAGTTTGTGTACGCACCCATTGATGACACAGGTTTCTTCAGGTGTTCTCTGCTTTGCTTTTTGTTCCTATTCAGACATCCGAAGTTTGGGTTTCTGACAAAACAATGCGTCCGGCAACGGTGCAGCTCCGCAGGTTTTGCAGGGTGAGGCCTGGCTGAAACCGAAACGTGAGGAATCCCCATAGTATGAGAAAGTATATACAATAACAATATTATATATATACTTATCGTAATACAAGTACTGCATACATGTTATCACATGTATTGTATTACTTTACTTTATTTGTGTTTGGTTTGATCTATTTTGATGTGATGATGGTAAATTTATACTCAGTTCTATCATCTTTTCGTTCTTTCATAGTTCTTTCATGCTTTGATTCATGCCATCTTGTTCACAAACGGAGGCTGCTATAGCCAACCAAGAAACAAATTGAAAAACAATGAAAAACACAGCGATGTACTTGGATGCGCTTGCAGCTTTACTCCACAAATCCACAAAGCGCAAGTGTCATAGATGAAACAAATCCTGGAGGCCGCACTTCAGAGTGCCCTTGTCATTCTTTGTACACATCGTTTGTCACAGGAGGGACTTTGCCCAGCCGGCTGCACAGTCGCAGCCTAGGTTTGCTATGCAGTTCGCAGTCCCAACATTTTGCGAGTTTCTTTCCGCATCGGCCAAGGCCGCCTTGGCATTTTCTGCTGATAAGCGGGCTAGGTGCACTGCGAACAAAGAACAAACCATCAATCACACAAAATGACACGTCCCGTCTGATTCTCTTGACCAACTCCACATCAGCATGCAGGCATAAGATTGCCAGACAGTAGACCTCGCCTGAATGTGCGATTCGGCAAGCCTCCAACTGATTGCCAATCCTTGGACATAAAATCAAACACTCGATCACAAGAATCAAAAATAAACTCTGCCATAACTTGCACTAACGTTTACCTGACTTTGCAAACGTTTGCTATATTTTGCCTGGTTAGAGGGGCTAGCGTGTGGTGGCTTTGCTGGTTGCGGCAAGGTTTCGGCACTGTCAGAATAACTCACTGAGGAGGACGATGGAATAAACCTCTGCTGACCTCAGGAGCAATGTGCGAGCTCGACTGCCACTACTTGTATGGTCTTGAAGCCGTGTTTGTCATCTCTTGGAATTTTGCTGCTGAGCAACCTAGAATCGCAAAAACGAGGGCAATCAAAACCTGAGAGAAATCTTCTTGCAAAGTGTTGGTATTGCTGGCCATGAGCCCCTCCCCCGCACACTTCTCTTCCAGGTTTTGCCAGGCAGCAAAGAATGCTATCATGATCCTTGAAGTGAACAGGGCAGGTCAGGTTTCTACCACGACTTCTTCAACATGATCACTCAAAGCAACTTCTTGCAAACAAAGATCTGTTCAATTGCCTTATCCTCATACTTCATGCGAGGATCAATTTCCCCAAACTCCTTGGTTGACTCTTTGTCAAAGGACATCCCCCACAAAAACACTCGCTCCATTGGAGGAACGTTGCAACGACAGGCTCGTTCCATTTGCCTGTCAAATTGCCGTGCCTTGGTGGATTGGGTGGTTTAGAAGCAGCTGAGGCTGTTCCTAGCTGCTAGAGAAACTCTCCTGAGACGAGAAGCACTGGATCGTAGTTCCATGGCAACCCAATAAAGCGGAAGACTGGGTCAGCCTTGGTGGCACAGTAGAGCAAAGTCAGAACTGGGTCAAATCCGACGAATCACCAAAATCACAAGAAGTACCAAATTAAGCCAAGTGGCATGGGCAGCCTCCAGGGGTGGTGATCCTTTCGGCCTGAGTTGAGTCCGCTAGCATGCACTTCACAATACAGATCCCTTGGTTTCATATGAAAAATATAAAGTACAATCAATGTACATCACATAGACAAGCTGTCTGAAATTTGAGGCAAAGGCCGTGCTGCAGTGGTGAGCTGGAGGACGCTCCAGTTTCCGCTCAACCTTCCAATGCCGAGTTGTCCAAAAAAATGAATCCAAGGTAATGCAACATCAATGGCCAGCACTGGCCAACAAAAACTCTAAACCAAGTTGCCCGAGCTGTGTCACCACCTCTTCTGAAGATTTTGTTTGCAGAGCGGTCACAAACGGACTGTCCTGGATCACTTTGCGTAGCTGGAAGGATTTGCATGGATTTGCCACCTTTTTCGGGACAAATTCGATAAGACTTCATCAAAATTGCCAGCAGCCAGGCCGACAGTCTCCCCTCCATGCTGAGTGAATTCGTAGAAATGATCTGTCGAGCCTGCGGTGACTTGCGTTCCTTGAGGTCCTTCCTAGTAACCTGTTTGTGCTGACTAGTATCTGGTTGCTCTACTCCAGGGGCATTAGCAATCCGCCAGACTTCGCATCGCATTGTCAGATACATGTTGCAAAAGCCGCTCCTGCCCAAAGCACAAGTCTCGCGCCTAAATATCACAAGTCCAGTTTGTGATTGCACTTAGCCTTGTTTGCATGCCCGCTCCTACATGGGCTGAAGGGGAGGCCAAGGGATCTTTGCTTTCCTCGCATACCAACCTGGTGAGGGGAAAAGGATAGAAAAGGTAGACATAGCTGGACTTGTAACATTCCAGCTTCGTTGCTCAATTGGATATTGATGACTGCACATCCACCGCTTGTGAAGCCCGGCCAAGTTTTCTTTCTCTTTGCCACCTCGGAAGCAATTGCATCAAGACTACTAGCCACCAATTCTAGACTCTGAACTCACCGTCGAAACCCCCGGAACCTACGCCAGTCTTTGCTGACTTGTTGGATTTGTTTCTGCTCGCCAAGGCAGCGAACTTGGAATCCTGACCGCAAACTTCGCATTTATCAGAAAACATCCAAAAACTTTCTGAGACTGGCAAAGGCTTCCTGAGAATCAACTGCACAGTGATTTACAATATATTGGAACATGTTCCAACATGTTCCCAACCTTCGGTGGAATCACTGTCGGCTCATCACCTGGACAGCATGGAAGTGCTTGAGCCTATCGTTCCAACTCCATGTACTTTCTGCATGTTGAATCTCTTGCATACAGTATATACATGTATGTGGGTATATGATATATAATACCATATAATAACGTAATTGTCGTATAATTTCATTACTCTTCCCTGTTCGACCTACCTTAGAAAGCCATAAAAGGCTGACTTTTGTCAAGCGGCTAGGCTCATCCACTTCATCCCGGCGACGGAGCTTGAAGGAGTGGAGGGTGTGACTATCATACCTGGGACACCCGAAATTTCTGGCTTCGCTGAATCCAACAAAAGGCCATCAAACGCCTGCACCACTCCGCACAAAACTCTGACAAATGCCTAGTTGCGAGCCCGAATCTCGCACCATCCTTAATATGTCAGTGTGCGGGGTCCGAAAATTCCCCTCTTGACAACGCCTCCCACTTGAGTCAACTTTCCCCCAACACCACTCTGTCCAAATCACCTGTCACCCCCGTCGGAGGGAAGAGCCTTTTTTAATGAATCCTAGCAGCTGGCATTTATTACACAAATGGCTCGCAAATTCATGAAGGCGAATATTGGAGAATCACAAAGTCAAAGACTCTCTGATATCATGGCGAAGCTAAAACCATTCTGCCAGTTACCATCAGAGTCCGTGAGATATCTGCGTAGTATATATGCATCATTGTCGCGTTTATCCAAGGAACACTTCTCCCAACACATCTGCAGGAGCTACCTGCAAAGCCTGGCCCAAAGCAACTGGGACATTCGCTCGCAGCTGTTCCTTGGCTAGAGGAAATTCCGACTCAAGCTCCAACACTTACCTCATCTTACTCTCACAAGAATGAGATTTGGTTAGGTTGCGGATGGAATTCAATCATAAATTCAATTGCCTTGTCGCAGTTGAAGAATGAATAAGCACACAGAACTGCGTGATGGCTGCGTCCTTTAGCAAAGTTGGAGCTGAGGCACTGCTGAAGGAAGTTGTCTGAAAGTCACATTGCGAAGCTCCAGAGTGAAGGAAAGATCGAAGGCTTCCTGAGATTGGCATGGCATAGATTGGCAAATTGACCTATATTGAGGCATCGTGAGGCCGCTTGACTGCAGCAAGTCATCAAATACGGTACTGTCTATTCTTGTATAATCTTGCGTTCGTGCTGTAGTCTAGGGAGTAGGTAAGGCAGTGCGACTTTTCGACTGTGGCTGAATGTGATGGAGTTGCCAAGTCACTTTACGAACCACGGGCAGCATGCAAAAGCCAACACCTTCGGCCTTGCATCAATTGGGTCTTTCGAAACATTGAGCAAGCCACTGCGAAGCTAAGCAAATCGATACCAACGATCCCATGCCAATGAAGTCTAAGGAATGGGTATACGAATGTTGGATTCACTTGACGAGGTCGAAGACGCCTGCACTGTCCTCTCCGCAGGTGGGACACACTGGTCGACACAATTCGGCAAGCCGACACTGCCATTCCTGACTCTAAGCGAGACAAAAAAATACAAGATGGTCTAATAAGTATGGTGTTAATTACTGCTCATGGCTAAATACTGCTCATGTATCCCTGTATATCACACTTTGTCTGCTATTTCTCTGTGTTTGAATGTATTTGACCTTCGCCAGGTCTTATTTGGCTGAGCGGCGTGAGATCCAAAAGCTTCCCAGCTGCGAAACATCCATGCAGGCGGGCGCTTGAATGTCTATCCAAGCCTGCGGCTGCAGGTTGTAACCTCACACACAAAATGCATCAAATTGCATGTCGCGTCAAGTATGTCAAGTCCACGTCTCAGGCATTTCACCTCAAACCAGCCTCACTGACTCCAAAGATGGCATTCAAGTTACATCCACAGCAGAGTGCCCGCTACTAGGCATGGTCTTCCAGCAAGTCTTCCAGTGATATGCTCGAACATTCCCATAGCGGTTCTGCTCCGACTAGGTTGGCATGACGCGTGCTGTGCTACTTGATCAATGCAGCTTCAAAGTACATTGACAGTCAGTGGAGAGAATTCCTTGTGAGAATAGTCATTGCATTTTGCTTTGGTTCAGAATGGCTTTGAAAATCCCTATGATCGGCTCTGTGGGTTGATGCTCGGGTTTTTTAGAGCCTTGTCCGTGTGCCCCTCACAAGAGATATAGCTAGACTGGCGGCGTTACATGTGCCCAATTCTAACACGTCTCCATTCCAAACGTTGATCCTGGGAAAGCTGCGATGTGACGAGTCTGACGGTCTTTCAGGGGTGGACAACTGTGAACGGGACTTCCGATTTTTGTATGCGACCGTTGACTCAAGGTCTAGGCTATAGTATCCTAAGGTCCTCACTGCTGGCTTAGCATCATTCATCTGTCTTATGTGACAAGCAAGTCAGCAAAGTCAAGCATAAGGTGTGCTATGCCTCATCTCCCCACATGCCTGTTGCACCCGCGCACGCATTTGCAAACCCAGACCGACTGTGGTGCATTAGAGTGGGAAACGGTTCTGCAGCATACCTATCAGTACGTGATCTCCTAGAATAAAGACAAATGTTCCACGGAAATTCAGAATAGGTCAGGGTTAGCTACTGCCTCATCAGAGGCTTATGGGAGCTCATGTGTGGCCCTACCATGCTCCTTCCTTGCTTGGGGCCATGGTCAGCCAAGCAAGAGATTAAAATCCCAGGTTCCTCGTGGTTGTCTATGTCTGCCTACTGTACTGATTGCAACTTAATATTGAAATGCTAGCATCCTCAGAGCCATCTATGGGCATGCTGCCACAGTGGAAGCATTTCTCGTCGCTTGCTGTAAGCCCAGAATTGAGAAACGTCATATTTGTGACACATGTAGCGATATGAACAAATGTCTCTGGATCCCAGTGTGAGTCACATCAGTCATGCCTCTCCCCATCATTTCTGGGTCTTCGTTTTTGAGACTTGCCTTCAAAGCCATACTCATACCACGCGACGAGTGAGATCTCGGCATCCTAGCACAAGTTTTGTTCCCTGGCTCCGCCCAGTCATGGAATTGACCGTGGCTTCTACAAGGTTGCACATACTAGGCGAACATCTGGGCAAGATGCCATATCACGCCCTTTGATTGATAACTGGCAGAGGTCGGTCTTGTCGAATTGCTTCTTTACCTGGACATTCGAGAACGGAATTTTTGTTATAAAATCAGGTCGGTGTGAGGGTGGATGTAAGCAGAAACACAGCAGACATCAGCAGACTAGATATGTCTGTGTAAACCGGGCTAGGGCATACAAGGGCAACACAGGAAATAGGACCATTTTTGGCTATATGGCATGATAACCATCCCTAAACAGAGATAGCTGCTTGTGGTGCGAAATCAATCACGGCACATTCCTGACCTGTCAAGTTACAATAGACCTCAAGCTCTTCTGCAGCTGATTGAACCGCTTCAGCTTCGTCATCATCAGCACGTTCCATCATGGCCCTAATGACACCTCCAACAGGTCCAGTTTCCCTTGGCTGCGGAAATTACACCAGCAATCACCGGCATAGACCCAAATAGCATTTTTGAATCTACATCACGGCAAACCCGCAACTTCATTTTAACGCTCATCGTCACTGTTTGTTTCAAGACGTGGCACCTGTGATATCTTTGCTTTTTGTCGTCTCCTATAGTTGTCTGCAAGCAAAAAAACATGTCAACGTTTCTCGTGTCTATTTTTTCAGTAAATTCCCTGAGTGTTCGCAGACCCGTCTTTGCTTTGTGTCCCAAATTTGCAGCCACCAAATTTATATACGGTATTTGGAATTCCTTCTTTTTGTTGTTGACTGGGCTTTTGAAATTGCTGTCCAAAGTGCTGAGTTCGGGCCTGGTGTTCGGCAGTTTTGCACTCCCAAAACAGAACCCAAAGCTCCCTTACAGCGACCAACACAGTACCAAAAGATCCAACAGTAGCACCAAGCACCTCCATTTGTGAGAAGTTGGAAACCCCTACTAGCTATCGCTATCTGGGGAAAAATCCAATCCAAATGGGCGATTCAACTTTTACATTCCATCCATCATGTGTGCCCCTCTGCCATTCAGAAAGGGAAGGGAAGCATCTGAGTCTGACAGTTTGATTTCTTGGCAAGAATCTTGTACTCGGGATCGTTTTCCCACTGGTTCTGGTGCTCGTACACAACCGCCCAAGCCAAGCATTCACCCCATGGGCCCACAATGAAATTTGCAGAGCTGACTTCCGGCTTTCCGTGGCAATACTCCGACCAATATTTGCCATTGGGTGCTGCTGTCCCCAAAAATCCAAGGCCATCTCTGTGAGGAGCAGCGCCATGAGGAGCCTTAGAAGCCACAAGGTCAATCATGTTAATCGACGCGTGATAAGCAATGACGGTAGTCCTTTGTCGAAGCTAAACTTGCGCCACTACAAAAACGCACATGCAGGCAGCATCATGTAGGCAACAGGCGAAGCAAACGCTGTGTCCTAAAACTTCCAGAGGCTGGCTACAGGAAGGTTGGTGCTTGAATGTAGCTTCTCAAGGATGCATGTTAATGATTGATCTCCCGATTTCTTATCATGTCCTGCAAAGCAAGTGACTGTGTCCCAATATGGGTTGTGCCCATGATGGGACAGCTCAACGGATTCGTCGTCCTTATCTGCAATGATGGTTTTTCAGGCTGTTTCATGTTGGCCGAGGCCATCAAAGTTTTGCTCATTGTGATGCTAAGGTGGATTCATGTCGCTTGTTCCAAATCCTTGGCCCAGGCACTGAGGAAGATGAGTCACCAACAGATGTTGATTTCCGAACGCAGCAAAAAGCCACAAGGCCACACAGGCAGCAGCACGAGAGCAAGCTGGATGCCAACGTTGCCTTGAACAAACCAGCAGAGAGGGGTGTGCTCCCTCCACTGATGTGCTGCCATTCAACTCTTGGTCATGACTAGGAGATGGGAGCCTAGTGACATGCAGCCAGATTAGTTAAAGCCTTGTCTGATAGTCTGGGTGCCGAGTCATCATCACAATCCCAAAAAGGAGACAGAACCCCAAACAGCCTGGCTGCAGTCAGGCAAAAGACTTGACAACCACTTTGCTCTTGATTTCAATGAAGCTATATCAAGGCCACATGATTCACATGATAGGTTCATTGGTAGTCTTCCTACAGAGCGATATCTCCATGGTCATGTGCCTTCATCCAACCATGTATAATGTATCGATAGGATATTTTAATACTATCAATTACCAAATTCTTTGTTCGATAGTGATATAGCTGATATAGTGTGATATTGATACACGTATACAAAATATATAAAAGATATATATATATATATATATATAATACCTGCTTTACAATATAATCGCAAGAAGGACATATAGTTGCCCAGACTGTTGCGTGACGTCTTGAAAGAATCACGAAACCCCCAAGTTCTGCTAGCAACAGTGTTGAGTGCCCAGCTACTATGAAGCCCCCTCTGTGAGTTTGCTCATAACCCGGGCTGTAGCCACCATACTGCGAATATCCGCCATATCCGGCGCCTCCACCTCCAGCGTTGGAATATGTTTGCAGCGCGGTCAGAGTGAGAAAGACTTGCGGGATCGGAGGATGTGCCTGCAGTTTGCCCGACGCACAAATTTTGAGCTGCCAGCACATCAACATGATATTCAAGCGCAGATGAGCTAACGACTTTCTTTGCACAACACTTGGTTTCACTACTCTATAATCTAGCTGCTTGCAGATGCAACAAGAGATACAACTACAACCCACACCCACACACAAGCACAACAACAACAACAACAACAACAACAACAACAACAACAACAACAACAACAACAACAACAACAACAACAACAACAACAACAACAACAACAACAACGACGTCATTGTCTTCTGAATCAAAGCAGAGTTGCTACTCCTGGCGTTTGTGGAGAGCAAATAACCATAGGATTGAACTCGGGACCTCCTACACGAGTCACCCGGACTTGCAGCGGCCATTGGACTTGAGCTGGGGTGAAGCCAGTGCTCATCAAATCATCTCGTGCCGCATTGAACTTGGGAGAGAGCATGGCATTGCAGCTGTTCGCCCCGTACTGGTTGACACATGAACTGCAGGTGCCCTGCCAACTGCCTGAAAGTCGGAAAGCTGATGTACAAGTCCCTTACACAAAACAAACAAGATTGCAGGGCTCGACCATTAATGCATGGTGATGTATGGCAATGATGTCTGCTTTCCTGGACCTGCTGGGTATGAATATTTCTTTCGGGGAATTGTTCTCCACTTTCTCGCATATCATATGACGACTTAGCCACGGAGGACTTGCCTCGCTATGCAACAACAAACAATGTACAAATAGAAGTATCACATAAGTACAGTTGCAGCATCATATTGAATATTGAATGTGTCCATCATATGGTCCATACATGTCCATACATGTCCATACATTTTCAATATTCAACAATATTAGGAAAGTACAGATATTGGTTTGAAATGAATTGAAATTAAATATAAACAAACAGACAAACAAATTATATAATCGAGAACTGACACGGCTGCTTAGCTGCTGCGCCCGGCCCCACACCTGTAGAGCATGGCGCATTCATAATCTGCTCCCGACTGTAACCACCCCAATGGTGCATTAGTTTGTTTGCTGCAATGCCTGCCAGTAAGCCAGCTCCGCCAGCAAGGGCGATCTTCATGCCACTGCCACTGCCACCCTGATAGGCATTGGCGCCAGAATATCCATATGGGGTTGTCATCGGCATGTGCCCACCATAGTTCTGATACGCATAATTCTGGTTTGCATAGCCATACTTTCCCATGTTCGGGTGGGAGGGATTGCTGTAGTAGTTGCTGGTAAAGCTACTTCTGCGACGTCTATCACTGCTCGATATGCTTCTTCTCCTGGAATAAGAGACTGACGTTGCCCTCCGTCGCGGCGAGGTGACAGCTGAGGTGCGCCGCCTCGTATCCAACACGGCACGCCTGCGCGGAGAGGCGACCCGACGCCGAGGCGAGGACATCGTGCGGCGCCGAGAGTCCGTATAGGAACGCCTGCGAGACGAGGAGAAAGAAGATCGCCTCCGACTGGACAGCCGTCTCTCAGGTCTCCGTTCTGATTTAGACAGAAATCCCTGCTCTTTCATGTCTCCTGCGCTCGCAATTGACGAGCTGTCATTTGCACTCAGGCGCCTGCCATAATTCATTCCTGGATTGACAGGTTGCAAGCTTATTCCAGCTGATTGATCGGCGATGGTTCTACCAGATGCATCGCGAGCCATGAAACTTATGGTCATCCCACCGTTGCTTGTGCGGAAGACTGTAAACACATGTGGTTCATAGTCTCCACTGGGAGGTTTTTGCATGGTTATATCGGCAAATCCTCGGCAACTCGCAAGTGCCAAAGGTTGAGGCTATGATTTTATGCATGTGATTGCACCTCCATATGTCATGGGAATCCTCAGCTACCCCTTCAAAATCCTTCAAAGCTACTGGCACCAAAAATAAGGGCCTGACAAGGCCTTATGAACACAAAATGAGAGTTCATGTCGCTCCACAAACCCCGATTTCTTGGTTTGGCGGCTTTGGGCGAGGGGGCAGCTAGAATTCTTTTTGAATCTATTCAATGAATGCAACGTACAATGACAAATCACAAAGTTATATGTAAAATCTGAAATACATGTTTTTATTTGAATACAGTTATAGAGTACTGTAAATGGTAAGCATAAGATTGCTTGGCCCCCCCAAAATACATGTCAAAAGAAAAAGATCATATAGTGAATATAGTGCATCATATTGAGGAAATATTGAACAGCATCTGTATATATGCACTATATTCACGGTGTGTATAAACAGAGTATGTGATGTAGAATCAATAATAATGTTGTGAACATGTAAAATAAAAGAACAATAGCGTACCAAATATAAAAGAATATCATCATATAAATAGTCAATAATGTACATCAAGAATGAAAAATATATTCATAGATATTCATAGCATACACTTTCAGAAGTTTGAATAAAATACAATTCAAAATCAAGTAACATGTGAAATAAGATAGCTTAATTAATATATTCAACCAGAACGATATCCTTACAAATATTCAATGCAAGACAAATAAGCAAAAAATTCAAACGCCGACCACACACCATAATAAACACGATATAGGATGCATAGTAGGATGCATATATATATATACACGTAAACATCCAGCACTTATCTCTACTATCCTCTAATCATCCTCAACTCATTCGTCTAAGACCACCGTCCATGCGTCCAGGTCCGCCAGGGCAAACAATTGACGGCACATCAACGTAATGCCAAACTCCAGAGAAGCCAGGACCCGCAAGACCAGTTTGAGAAGAGCAAATTGTCAAAAGACCTTTTAGGCCCACATGCCGACAAGGACCATAGAACGACTTGAATGACTTGAATGACTTGAATGGTTGTTTATGGATGAACCTCCAATCTTTAAAGTAGCTTGGGATTTTGAGGATTGTTTTGATACGACCCATTCTGTGCACAGCCAAGATACAAGCCCACACAACCGAGGACAATGCCATGGCAGGCCCCACGCAGAAGGCTTTTGCAGTGTACATTGAGCGCCGAGGCAAAGTACCTTTTTCACGCAGTGTTTTCTTTTGAGTTCTTCGCATGTGTCACTTGTAGTAGCATGTAATTGTGTAGCTGTCCTCAGCTGTTGTGGTGCAGCTCAGGGCAAACATGGTAGGTTGCTTCTGGCTAGCATGCTCTGATGGCTATCCATTGGTTTCCCAGACATGCTTCACGTGGTCGTCATGTCTTTCTAAGAAGGCCCAAGGTGGCTTTGTGCCGAATAGCGCAGATTTGTGACAGTAGCTTGGAGTATCTTGTTGAAACTGTATGAAAGGGCCGTCTCCCATCATAATGGTGCTACACTACTACACTACTGGAACTCAACAGTAAAAGGCATCAGGAGCTTCTACAATGCGTGCATTACTTCATGTGCACACCGATGCAAAAAGAAGCCGAACCCATCTATTTCTCTCCTTGTCCGCAGTCTTGGAAGGTATGCGCTTTTGACACACCAGAGCATCTCAACTTTGTCCTAACCCCTTCAGTCTCTCCAATAAGGATTCACAGCGGGATCATGCACAACCTTCAGGATACAAGCTGACGACTGGTGTGGACTCGTGTGGCTTTACCTTGCCCTTCATGCTGGACAAATGACTCTACCCCTTTCCTACTTACAAGCATGTAGCATATTGAAATGACTTGACTGTCTTTGCAAGTGCAGCCCCACTGCTTGCATTTTCTGGTCAAGGCCTGCCCCTGCACGATGTGGCCCTGTCCCATCTCCTGATGTATAGGTGTGGTTGTGTGTGTGTGTGTGCGATGCAAATATCATCAGCCCTCATGACAAAAAATAATACAAAACATGTTCAAGGTTGATGTTTGACACACATGATAAACATGATACGTTCATGGTAAGTCTCATCATATCATGTAGCAAACAAGGACCACCTGTCAACATCTGTTCGGCCTCAAGAAGCATGCCTTGAATCTAAGTTCGATGACCTCCCACAGGTTTCAATACCCTGGCCTGGTGCTGGGGGTAGTGGCCTGGCTGAGCCGGTCCAGTGGAGAAGCCTTGTGCAGGTAGAACACCAGCCTTAGTCCAAGGATTCTCGAAGTTTCCTAAAGGAAATGTGGACAAACAAAAATCGTCGATGGATCACAGTTCACAGTTTACAGTAAATGACTAACCCTCAAATTCAAGATTCCAAATGACAACTCTGCCTGCACTTCGAGACATCATGCACAAGCCAGGTGCAACTTTGAAACGTAAAGGTTCCCGGAAGGTGGGCCGTCAATGTTTTTTCGGCAGCGTTCCAGCATGTAGCAGCAACCAAGGCAGGAACACAATAGAACCAGGTTGGAGAATACCTTGAATGAATTTGTGGCTCCGGCGTTCAGTTCAGTTCATTTCTTTTCTTTTCTATCTTGGGCACTTGACCGATTCAGTAAAGGTTGACTTGAGCACCTACTGCGACAATGCCCCTACAAAAGAGACATGTGTGCCAAGAGGTGTGCCAAAACAAGTGCTAATAGGTGTGCTAATCCAGGTCACAGTTGATGATCCCCCACGGTCGGCCGTGCCATACCCATACGGGTCATATCGATCATATCCTGGCCCGTTGCCAAGCATGCTGGGTTGCTGGCTTGGCAGGGCTGAAAGTGCAATAAAGAGATCCTTCATTGGAGGTGCTTTCCATGCCTGCCAAGAGATGCCAAGAATTGACAGCTCGACTGCACATGAAAGCTGAGCCTACCACTTACTACTCTCTTGACTGGCTCTGGCTGTCAGTCACATCAATTCTCATATTATGGCAGAGGGGGCATAGTCAAATCTAAAGTTTGACATGGTTTGACTGATCAAAAAAGGCAAGATGCGCTTTTTGCATCTGGATCTTCTGGGGGACAAATGGCGGATGGTCTGAAGTCTTCGCCCGCAATGTGGGTCACATTGACCACCAAAGGCCATGAGATCTCGGAAGGAACAAAGCCGGTTGACATCAGATCGTCGCGGGCAGCATCAAACTTTGGTGACACCAGGACATTGCACGAATTGGCTCCATAAGTTGAAACGCAGGAATTACACCTTCCCGACCAAGCTCCTGCACCAGGGTTGCCCTTCCTACGCATTTTCTAGAGTCATGACCTTTTGGTCTCCCTTTATGTATTCTATTTCTTCTCTTTCTAGAACCTGAAACAAACAGCACTTGGGAAAGCATCGTTCAAGGATTTTGTGAACATCCCAGCGGTCCAGATATACACTGCATCCCGAACATGTCAGCTTGGCTGTAACCATTCCAATGATGATGATGGTGTCCCAAAGCATAACCAGCCAGCAAGCCAGCACCAGCCGCCAATGCAATTTCTACGCCACTACTGCTTGAATACGCACTAGCTCCGGTGTATCCATAGGGTGTGGACGTGGGCATGTGGCCTCCAAAACTCTGATAGGCCCAACCAGAGCTTGGATAACCATAAGGAGCACTGTAAGAGCTGTAAGGATTGGAGTAAGAACCGCCAAATCCAGGGGTCGAGCGCCTGCGATGGAAGCTACTTGTTCCCATTGAAGAAATTCTCCTGCGCACCGAACTGTAGGATCCCCCACCGACTGCACCGGCACCTGCTCCGGTGTCACCTGTCGGTGCTGTTCCTCTTCGACGTGCTGCACCAGCTGCAGCACCGCCATACGCGGCTGCAGCCGCACCAGTAGCACTATAGGCTCGCCTTCTTCGAGGCGTGAACCACGACATAGGGTTGATGTTGATGGGTTTGATACTGCCTCGCCTTCTCATGGAAGTACTGGCACGGCGCCTCATGGAATACAATCTCCTAACAACCTCCGGACACTCTTTTCCTGCGCATGGCCTCAAAAAAGTCTTGTTCTCAGTGAGGTTGGACAGCTGAAGCTGCTCTTTTGTCTGGAGCCTTCGAGCATGCCCTTGCAAAGTCACTCCACTCCTTTGATCAGCTACGATGTTGTTGGCATCTTTGGCTACAAAGCTCAGCTGAACTGGATGTTCCGCCGTGCGGAAAACTGAAAGAATGTGCGGTTCATACTCTGCAGTTGTCGGCTTTGAAATTGTAATAGTGGCAAAGCCTGCCCAGAATTTGACCCATCATAATAACGAACTTGTTGTGACCATATGAATTATCCACATATGATTTGCAAGGACTGCTCGACAGAGCGATAGGCTGTCTTGTACAGTGTTGTTGTGTGGTGTTGTGTTGCGTGGTGTTGCCTTGTCTTGTCTTGTCTTGTGTCGTGTAGTGTTGTGCTGTGCTGTGTGGTGTTGCGTTTTGTTTTTTTCTGCTGTGTTGTGTTGGGTTGTGCTGTGTGTGTGTGTGGTGCTGTGCTGTGTTGTGTTGTGTTCTGTGGCGTTGTCAGCGAAGTCTTTTTTGATTCTGTATCAAGACTGTACCAAAGAATCACAGATATCATCTCACAACTGCATCTTGTCATAAATGCATCATAATCAATACATGTTCAATTCTATTACCAGCTAACGTTACCCCCGACAAATAAGGGCTTAAAAAGGCCCTACTGAAAGAGAAGGAAGCTTAAGAATCCATTTCTTGGGGGAATGTTAGGGGTGCAGCTTGCCTAGTGAAATCATTAAATTTAGGGTGATGTGCATTTGATACGTTGTCTTGCCGCAATCGCAATATTAAACACCTCTGCACACGCAGCCGTGTACATGTCAAGCGCCTCGTTGGCCCGGACAAACCACTGAGGGCACGTCTATTGAATGCCACACGCCAGAGAAACTGCTCGCCGACGAGGTGCCTTGAAAGCAAGACATGCCAAGATGAGAGGACTTAGAAAAAATTAGAATCAAATACTTTCAGGACTCCTAGCACTTGGTGTAACCATCCTCAGAATTCACTGGCTTCCGGTGAAAGATTTTCCTCTAGCCAACATATCTGGAGTTTTCTTCTAGTGCCTATCAGCAAGCACCAAAGCAGCATGGCCATGAGCTCAACACAGGCTCAACGAGGCTTGAGCCGCTTACTAGCGAATTGTCCTTCAAGGATTCGTGGCCAAAAAACATCAGGAAAGAAATGATTGCATCCAGTGAGATGATCCGGCGGCATTGCAAGCATCAAAACCGCAACTTGGATGAAGCACGAGAACCACGCTGGATTTTCGATCACATCTCCATAACCTTGCTCAAACCCGTGTTTTTGAGTCAATCTACACAAGCAATGCGAGGCTTAGCCGCATCAATCAAAGGCTGGCATCCAACCACAGAATTACAGTATATATGTTGGGTATAGCCCCTACCAACTAACAAAAGACAGATAATGTAGGACAAAGCGGGACCTACCTGGCAAACTTGCAAGAGCAAGCGAGACCCTTGCAAAGCTCTGAAGGAAAATTGGAGCGATGCTGTGCACAAACTCTGCTCCGCCCGCAATTGCTCTGTACAGTCAAAAGGCAATTTGCATCAATTTGCTTTTTCTCTGCATTTCTCTTGTATAGTGGATCAAACCCTGCGATTGATCAAAGGAAGCGGTTGTCCAGACTGGATTGCTTGCTGGCAGGCCTCCTCAAGCCTCCTTGGTTGACGTCTCTTTTGCATCAGACAGTCGCAAAGGGGTCATGTACGGGAAACGAGTTTTTAGAATCTGTCAGTTGTGGCTTGAAATGGCTGGAAGCTGTGGATGCAAATACATGCAGCGGATATGGTTGCGAGTGCCTTTGCACACCTTCGCAAACTCTGACATCTCAGGTCAACGGCCTATGAATCTTTACAAGGAGTTCCCTGGCGTAGGTAAACCTTGAAGAGGCCTCCGTCTGTGCCCATGAAATTGCTTGGCATTGCTTGACATGCCATGATATTCCACTAGACCCCGTGACACACGCCGAGAGTCTCAGCAGCTTCCACGACTTGAGGTAGGTCGGCAGGGTCTGCCTTTGCAGAGATCTCGCCGATGACTTGCCCAGCTGGACCCTCGTGCTGGAACCTGCCAACGCAAACAAGTCGAAAGATCTCCAAAACATTCAGCCCTCAGCACAATGGCAGCATGTTCATAACGAAACTATAGAGGAAACTGAACTAACACGTTTGGATACTATGGCGCCTCGGATCTTGATGCCAACCAGGGTTCTGCTTCTCATATGCCACGGCCCAAGCCAAACATTCTCCCCATGGCCCAACAATCAATCCATTGGAACCGACTGTGACAGCATGCTGTTGACACAAATCCGACCAACTTCTTCCGTTGGGCGCGGCAGTGTTCATGAAGCCACCAGAAGCACCAAATGCTGCGCCGGAGCCCGCCAGTTGTGGTTGACCGACAGGGCTTCCTTGTACCACGACTCCATGAATGGGCTGAGGCTGAGGCGCTCCTCGTGCCCCCCATGCACACAGACAATCCCACAATGCCCATTGCGATATGACTTTTGAATGCTTTTCTATACAGATCTGTACAGTTCAAAACCAGCAAGCACTTAAATTATATTAAATTGAATTTTAATGAATTTTTATATCTCTTGAAAGAGCATCGAGTTTTCTCCCTCTATCTCTCTGCTTCTGAACCCTGTTCTCCTCCTTGCCAATAGGGATTGTATTGAGGCGCTTGCGGCGGCATTTGTGCGGCATAAGGTGGGTGGCCTGCACTTGGATATCCATAGCCACCAGGTGGATGTGCATCCTCTGACCAGTCGGACTCAGAGGACGAGCCATAGCCACCATAGCCGCCTTGGCTGCCTTTGCACATCCGGAAGGCAAAGAGACAGAAGCAGCAGCATCCGCCAAGTACCAAAATTCCCTTGGGGCAAGGCAATGGCAACTAAAACCCAGGGTGAAGAGTGTTGATGCGTAGCGTGCGCATGAAGCTCAAGGAAACCGTTCAGCCAAGAAACTCCCAACACTGGCCACCACGACATAGCGGAGCTACCGCCGCCACTGCTTGCCTTCAAAGCAGACGAATAAACAAACACACAGGACACAGGCGCTAATCAAGAACGCAACATGCAGTACCATGCAGGCGTACTTGTGCAGTGCTGTGTCGGTCATCATTGACCTATGGAGCTGGAAAAGGCCGAAAATTGTGTGAGCCCTAACCTACAAGGAGCCTCAAACCTCATATATATGAATGCGTCTCAAGTTGCCTGAGGCCCTGAAGCAAGCTCTTGAAGAGTGGTGAGTGTAATGAAGAGCTGCTTTTGTGAAGGGCTCCAGTTTGGATCCGATGCATTGGGACAAACCTGGCTTGGATCAAAAGCCGTACTCGAGATCTTGGTGATGTTTACCACCAGCGGCCAAGCAAAGTTTGACGGAACGAATCCGGTGTTCAAAAGATCATCTCGAGTTGCATCGATCTTCGGCGAAATTTCCATATTGCAATTCTTCGCGCCATGAAGAGTTACACACGTGCTGCACAAGCCTGTCCAGGAGCCAGACCTACAAGGAAAGTTCATCATCTGCTCCCTGCTGTAGCCAGTCCAACTGGGGGTCAGCAACTGTGAACCTACGTAACCTGCCAAAAGGCCTGCACCTGCAGCCATAGCAATCTTTGCACCACTTCCACTAGATCCACTGTAGGCATTGGCACCTGTGTAGCCGTACGGCGTGCCAGTGGGAATCTTACCACCAAAGTTGCTTGCTGCAGCACTGGAAGTTTGGTAGCCATAGTTGCCAGCAGCTGGATTGGATGGATTATTGTAGGCCTTGTTGTCATATCCAAAGGTTCTTCGGCGAGACCCTGCCTGACCAACCTGACCTGTACTTGGAGGGCTTGGGCCAGTGGAGCGCCGACGTGGAGAGCTGTAGGAGGTGGGGGATGGTGGCGATGGTCGTGCCGGTGCTCGGCGACGTGGGGAGCTGTAGCTGGAGCCGCCGCCAAAACGTCGACGGGAACTCAGCCGCCGTGGGTTGCTGGACTGGAGCTCCGACAAACGCCGGGAGGTTTGCTGCAAAATCACCGACTGTGATGCCACCTCCTTGCCAGCAGAATCTGTGGCAGTGAAGTCCAACGTCACTGAAGCATTAGTGGTGCGGAAAATGGTGAAGATATGGGGTCGGCTGAGGTCGTCCGTCGGCTTGGAGATATTGATGACAGCATATCCTCACAGTGTCCCAGGCCAAAATAGAATACATCTAACATCACCCGAACAAACCCGCAACTGCAGTCCGGCAAAATGCTGTAGACAAATCTGGCCTGGAGCATCTGGACAAACCACAGACTGCACATTGACCAAATGCCACACTCCGGAGAAGCTGGATTGCGCCAGGCAAGTGACAAAGCTGAATGCAAGTACAGAAAACCTCAGCTAGGCTAGAAACAACAAGGATACAATGGAAATTGGATGATGAAGTGAAGTGATGCTATGAATTCATTAAATGTTCAACAACAAGTATGTATGACATGAAGTGATGTAAAATGAGGTAAACTAGTAAACACATGTGCTAATGTGATACAAGGAAGAATTTGCGTCTCCTAAATGGGACCGGGCAGCACAAGCATGGGTGCCATCGAAGTTTCACCAACTAGAGAAGTGCAATCCAAGCAGTCCAAGCGGTCTAAGTCGAAGCAATCTAAGCTGTTGAGTTTAAATATACACCCTTGCGTAAGCTGATAGATTGCAATGGTCTGACAGCATAGTGCTTGCGGGCACAGATCGACGGAGGTTAAAAACGTGTAGCTTTCCAATGGTGTGATTTCTCCTGGTTTCTCTCTTAGCAACCTGCCCAACTTTCTGCATTCATGGCTACATGGATGAAGATGCCTGAAGCCTGTCCTTGAGCATGCAAAGAGTCCGCAAATCCAATTGGACCGCTGCCAATATGATGAGTGAAAACATGTGACGACAATCTCAAATGACTCAAATGATCCAAATCCAACGAATGCAAGACACGGATCTGTCTTGATCATCTGATCTACATATCTGACATATCTACTTTGCAAAGCGGCAATGCCTCCCACCTCTTTTCACTTGCAAAAAGTACATGAGCGCATGCTAAGCAGTCACCTGCGAGCTACAGAGGTGAAACCAGCACCAGCACCGTTGCTTGTGCGGAGAATCTCATATTGCGACTTGTAGAATGCTCAAGCATTCTATGCCATTCTGCAGCTGGCCAACCCCACAGCTCTTAATTAGCCAGAGGGCTCCAAACATGCCGAAAGATCAGTTCTGAACACACCGTTCCGGCAAAGCCCAGGCAGATGGAAACCATCTAAGACTTCCGTTGTGCCCATCTTATCTGTGAGCCGTACTGATTTTACATCAAGTTCACAATTGCTCAGGATTGCTTCATATCGCTTAAAGCATGTTAGTCTCCAGTCATTATATAGTATTATTATGTATTACAGTATCATGTAGTCATGACTCATAAGTCAAAGTTATGCTGGCTGGTTTGGTATTCTTTGTGATTTCGGGCGCGGATTTTCGCATTTCAGAAACCTCTGCCGCTAGCAGGAAAGCTTTGACATCGCAAAGCCTGCTGACGGGGGAGGTAAACATGAGAAAAGCCAAGTCGAAAGTGAAGGAGCCTTTGAAGCAAAAGAATTAGCAAAGGTCAACTCACTTGACGATGCCCCTCACAGATTTGCGCTCTTCTCAGCCTGCCGCGCCAGGAAGGAGTCAACATCATCAAGGCCATATGCAAGTCCCACTTGCTTGGAATAGATGCTGTAGCTACAAAGAAGATTTGTCTCCAACAGCACTGCTCCATCCGGAGTCAGTCCAACATCCGTCCCAAGGAAGGGTACTTGAGGAAACTGGTCGTGAACCCAATTGGCCGTTGAGATTGCCTCCGCAACCCACGGAAGCATTATCTTTGTTCCGCTGCTCTGCAATGTGGCTGTTTGCTTCTCTAGATTCACTCGCCAGCATTCATTGTTCTTGCAATTGCTGATGCTGCCAGAGCGTGCCACTAGGAAAGCTGCATGAGTAGTTGGTCGGTTGAGCAACCAACGTCCCGTCCACACACGAAGTGTGCAAAGAGGAGCCCTCTCACCGACCACTTTCTCTATGACGGGGTGATTCTTCAGGACTTCCTCGAAGACCATGTGCTGTGCACGAGCTGGTGGCAAATTGGAAGCAGAGTTGGAGGTCATGACACAACAGTCCTCACCAAAGGCTGCAAGGCGAGGCTTCACAAAGACCATGCTCTCATCGCGACTGGAAGGCACAATGCGCTTCACAAAGGTGACGGACTCGTTCTGCTGCCTGCACCTCTCTTCCAGGAAGTGCTGCTGCTTGGTCTTGTCAGCGATGGTCATGTACAAGGACCGATTGCGAGGGCGCAAGTACACTAAGTCAAGGAAGACATGATGATCGTGACGAAGAGCAAAGAGAGCCAGGTACGGCATGAAGAGGTGAAGAACAAACGGCACATGCTTTCGAAGAAGTAGATCCAAGGCACATCCTAATTTTCCAGCCTGGCGGTTCACCATGTACTCCCAGGTGTGCTCAATCA
This sequence comes from Breviolum minutum Mf 1.05b.01, assembly GCA_000507305.1. NCBI lineage: Eukaryota > Dinophyceae > Suessiales > Symbiodiniaceae > Breviolum > Breviolum minutum. The sequence continues at coordinate 161,240 of DF239667.1, forward strand.
GCTCGTTGTCAGGACCAATGGTGTAGTAGTCTGTGGTTGCCGAGCCACATTCGCTCACAAAGTCCCTATAAAATTTTACAACATAGGGCCTCTGGTAGTACTGCCAACAAACTCCTGCATGAGCAGCAAGAAGTGCTGTAGCAATTACTGTCAGGATCAACCGTCCTGCCCAGAAGCTGTATGGATGAGTCTCAACGGTGGGCCACCAGCGGGCACTTGCATCGGCAACCGCCACCACCAGGACCAGCCACACGACATTCATGGCGGAGGCGCGCATCCTTCCTAGGCCGATCCGCTTTGCGCTTGAACTGAGTAAGTGGCTGCAGGAAGATGTTGCATTAGAACTAGTGAATGATTCCAGGCGAATACACAAAGGCGCGGAGATGCTTGAGACTGAGTACAATGCTGCCATTCTGCCTCACCCAGAGTTCGACCCTACAAGCCAAAACCACACAGTGAACAGCTCCTCAGAGTGTTTTCCGCAACTTGTGACATTGGTCCATGCAACTGCTCGCTCCAAAGTGCTTTGCTTGGAAGTGTTGGTGTGAGCCACTTGCGCTTCGTCCAAGCTCATGGAAAAAACTAAACAAAAAAAGAACACTTCAGCGAAAGCGAAAGTTGACTGAAAAGTTGACTCAAAAAGATGCTTTTAAATAGATGTCCCATGTCCCACCGGCTGGAGAAGTGGACGAAGTGGACTGTGGTCACCGACTCTTGTCCAACGGGGGCTGTGCACCTCTTGCGGTAGAACTGCGTTGCGCACCACGCACCGCATCTAGCAAGGCAGTGGAAGCTTAGCATCTTAGCTGAGCTGCCTCAGTTCGCCGCATCTTGGACCTGATTGCATGTGTAGCATGTGTATCATGTGTCCGGGATGCGGCATATGAATGCATATGTCACATGTCTGTTTCCTTCTTTCCTTCCTCTTCAGACTCAAGGGTGATTGGTTGGGACTCGGCAGGCATGCCTCCAGCTGGAACTTGACTGCAAATCTCCCATCACCTCCAAAGCACGACAGCGTTTGGAATGTAGAATTTAAATAGATGTGCCGCCGTAGCGATTCTTGTTTCAGGCTTCAGTCCTTCCCGGGAATTATTTGATGTGTCGACTGCTCATGATAAAACTGGGTCAAAACAGCTCAGCATCACACTCCGCGTCGCCGTCACCTCTCCCATCAAGAGGCGATAGCAGCATATGGCAGATGATAGCAACAAAACTCCGACGTGCAACAAAGGGCAACATGCAACAGCTCCAGGAGACCCGCCTAAATCATCTGACCCACTGGAGGCATCATCTTCACTCAGCTCGTCATCCTTTCCAGTCACCAGTTTCGTCAGATGATTTCATAGCTGTCTATGACTGTGACAAATTGGGGCAGCAATCACGACTTGCATAGTTCACTTTTGACTGCCTCGCTGGCACCTTGCTCATGAAGAGGGTAGTTCCTGAAATGCTCTAGTTCAACTGACACTATGACAGAATGGGTGGGCAGCACATGTAAACAATTCCAAAACCACTTTTTACTGGCATTTGAATCTTAGCGCCTTGAAGGGTTTGCGATCCACCTCGGCAGGAATGGAAAGTATATTCAAGACAATGCCTTTACAACAATGTCACTTGCACATTGCCATGAATGACGTGAATTTCCAAGAAACCACAAATCTGGATTGACAAACCCGTAGAGGCCGTGTGGGTATCAACATTCCAGACAAAGTGTGAAGTACACAAACACATCAAGACTGATAAATTGCACACATCATGCGCCGTCTTCGAAATACGCGTCCTGCATATTACGCCATGCCGCATATCAATTCATTCAACGAATTGAAGTACTCACTTGGCATCATCATATCGATCTTTCTGCTGTTATACACATCAATCTATGCGCACATCACTTGAGCACTTAAATACATGCATCAAATAGGGGACAATCTTACGTATCAATTTCTGTCTGTTTTGATTACATGGAAAGGTATTTGCACATATCAAGTTAACATTATTCAAATTCACTTGTTTATTTTCAGCCCAAGGTACCTGCGGTATCACTCATATGGTTACCATGTTGTATGGTACCAGGGACATGTAAAAACTCACTCCGGTTGCCTTCCGTTCTGTACACTCAAGGTAGGCATGTTTTGCATTTCCGGAATGCTTTGCCACCCCCATGCATATGATTGCAATCGGGTAAGTGGGAACAGTTACCATGCGAACCGCTAGCCACAACCACCATTTCAGGCGCTCGGGCGAGGTTCAACCTTTCTTGTAGATCTCGTCCATGGGCAACTGCATTCTCGTAGCGCTGATTCATCTCTTGAAGCTTCATCTCCTTGCCGTCAAGTAGGCTCCGTAGATCTTGTAGATCTCCTTGCAGGCTTTCCACATCAGTCTGGTACTTCGTGATCTCGGTGTTCTTCGCTTCAAGATCTTCACGTAGTTCTCGCATCGCGTTTTGGTGCAAAGGAGACATAGGTAGACCTTGGAGTGCGAGGCGTTCATACCTCTCATTGATCCTCGCCAGCTCCTTCTCCTTCTCATTGTACTTCGTCTGGAGGTTGCCGAATCGCATCGCATTCAGCCTTGTCGTTGCCTCTCTCTGGCTCAACTGTTGTTCAAGCATCCTGATTCTGTTGTGGGCTTGAGAACAGTTGTCGTTCAAGCGGTTGATCTTGTTGTTGTTGTCATCATTGGATTCTTCCAATTCATCACTTCTCATCTGTAGAGATTTTGTGAGCTCGCTCTCTGCTGCACCAGAGTCTCTGCGCAAATCCTTGATGTGTTGTTCTCGTTCTTGTAGACGACGAAGTAGTTCGCCCTTCGTAGCGCCACCAGTGTCATCAACATCCATGTGGTTCTGGTCCACATCCATCGGTTCCACCGATGAGGCATCGCTGGCCTTCCGTTGCAACTTTGGAAGACTCGTTGGGTCAGGAAGCTCTGTCTTCACTTCCATCTTCACCGTACTTCTCGTCCACCAAGTAGCCATCATGCCGTAGGTCTTCGCCACGAACATATTGACGTACTTCTCCACCATCAGCGCCAGCATCACCGTGATGAAAACAGCCACATAGACAGACATGTAGGAACCATTCACCGGCTTCTCCTCCATGGCGTCACCGTCCGCAGTCACAAAGGAGACGAACGTGAGCAAGGTCTTGAGCCGAAGGTCTGAGGTAGTCGACATCGTCCGACATGTAGTCTTCTTTTCACCTGCTTGAACCTTGTGTTTCACCTCTTCATCTTTCAAAAACAAGTCATCTTCTGCGATTTCTTCGAAAACAGGTAGTGTCCTAGAGAGTACTGCATGGTCCTTCTCATTCTTGAACATGACAATCCCTGTGGTAAGCAAGAGCATCATGCAATCACTGACCATTGCTTTAGTTAAGCAATCTGCTGTCATGCTTTGAGTGGGAACCAAGTTTACATAGCGAAGTCTGCCGGACAGCCTTGCTTCTTTCACTGCTAACACGTAAAGTCTCTGAGTCTTATCCTGAGGTAATGTTCTCTCCCCAGTCACCAATTCGAAAAGATCTCTACAGTCACCATAAAAATCCATAGGCAAATTGGGATGCCCTGACTCTTGAATCTCTATCAGGTCTTTCAAAGATGGCTCCTTCTTTGGGTGCATCATCTCTGCCAGTCTCAGCAATACATAGTGTAGCCGTTTCCAAGCCGCCAACCATTGACAAAGTCTCAGCATGGGATGTAGAATACGAAACCCTTTTGGCTTTGCATCCATGAGCATGAATCACATGCATAGCACCACCATGCAACTTCACCTGGTCCTCGTCAGACGTCTCCGCCGCGATGTTATCAACGAAGTAGTCATCAGCGACCGCAACAAGCACACCTTCTTGAGCATAGTTTCTGCCCTTCGAAGCTGAACTCGCATCGTGTATGCAAACCAGCCTTTGGTTCTTCGTCTCGAATCTTCTGTAGTGAATTCCAAGCTCTTTGTAGTCCTTAGCCTTCTGGATCACGTTATTGGTCTGCTTGAGATCCTTGATCTGCGCAGTAGTCACCTTACTCTGCAGAAAGGATACTTCAGCAATGAGGTCCAATCTTGTACTCGTCAACCACAAAAGTGCTCCAAGTTGTGATCGAAACATAGTCACTTCTTCCGGCTTCAGCTTGTCTTCGTCAGGCCTGTTGGGAACCACCGTAGGTTGTAGTCGTTCCGTGAAAGCCTTTTGACTAATACATAGCCCTTGATTTGTTTCTGAGTACTCAGCTCCACAATGCTCAAATGGCATTGTTTGCCTCGTCACCTTCTTGAACTTCTTCACCATCCGTTCATAGAGTCCATCAAGCCACTTAGCTTCTCCAGCAATTGCTAGGTCATCCACATGGCAAGTTAAGACTCCATAGATACTGTCAGGTACTTCTTCTTGTCGCCACATAAAGAAGTTCTCATCCATCTTGCTCGCTGTAGCTCCTTCAGAAAGAACATATTCATGTAGAACCAACTGCCAAGCCAAGGGAGCATCATTCAGACCGTGGATGGGCTTCAAGCACAGAAGTCCATAGTTGGAGATGTTGTCCTCTCCAATGTCAAACTTGGGTCAAACTTTGCGAGATGTCTCCAAACATTCGCAGGAGGATAAACCACAACTTTTCTCTCTGGTGCCTGTATGCCACGCTTCTGTAGCGCTCTTCGAATCGCCTCGAAGGAGTAGCCTTTGAGAAAGGCTCCGCCAATGTCCAGAGATTCCAACTTCAAGTTCTTTCTTGCTGCAGTGGACACAGCAAGACGTTGCGACAGTTTTGTCGCAGTTGTTGATCTCGTCGTCAACTGATGCTTCTGACTGTCGAAGCATCCTCTGGCACACATCCTCGACTTCATCTTGAGTTCACCTCCAGGATAACGTTTCTTCTTTCGTATCCAGACACCATCTATCTCAATCATGCCTTCCGAAATCTGCATTTTGTGAATCTTCTTGAAAGCCTTTTCCTCCGCAAACTGCTTGATCTCCGCTTCATCTGCCGAGTCAATTTCTTTCCATAGTTTGGGATCAATGCTCTCTTCCTCAATGTTGCTCGTGTCACTGTCCACCTTGTAGATTCTTGCCGTTCTCAAACACGCCAGTGCTTCACAATCGTACTTATAGTCGATGTTGAACAACATAGGCAGTTTCTTCTTCTTCTCGTTGTAGTAGTGAATCCGAAGTGTTCTCATGCTCTGATAGAACAATTGGCTTTCCTTCTTCCACGTATCGGGAAATTCTAAACCGATCTTTCTTCTCCGATTCATGTAGTAGTGGAACTCCCGCAAGTAGTCTTCAATCTGGTTGTTCTCGACGTAATGGATCTTCTAGAACCACTGTTCGGGAATCAGGTCCTTGACGCTTCAAACTTGCTTCTGGTTCCTGTTCTGTCATAGTATCGTCAGAAACTGATGATGACTTTGGTGTAGTCGTCATCTTCGCGTCATCCTCTTTCTTGTCCATCACTTCGGTCTCCACATTCGCCATCTCGTAATAGTAGAAATAGAGTGCACAAACTTCTTCACGTCGATAGTTCGAAATCTTCTTCATCTTGACGTGATGATCACTATGGTGTTGCTGAACTGCGTACTCCGTTCCACCACGTATCCAAGTAACAAGGATTCCTTTTGTTCCATGAGGGGGTTTGAAACTTCTCAAAGAAGATCCCATGAGAATTCCATGTAGCTCTCGTTTCGTCATAGACTTGGAGACCTTCTCGGCCTTTGCAACTATTTCCATGACTGAGGAGGCGTTCTCAGGCACATGTGTCCATTTCCCATTCTTCCGAAGTAGCCAGCCAACATAGTGCACCTTGTACTGTGATAGCTGCTCCACATACTTCAAGAGTCGAAGTAATGAATGTTCCACAGTAGCCTCTTGAGTCGTCACCATGAAAATTCCTCGGTAAGGTCTGATATGACGAATGGAAACCAAGTAGGGTCGTCCTTGATATTGGATGACTGCCGTACCTTCTTCTGCATCCAATCGTAGTAGAAGAGCTGGTCCTCGCCATCCACCAGATTCACCTTGTACTTCTCGATGAAATTCAACTTCTGAAGTTCCAGCCACCAAGTCGTGAGCTTCAAGTTGTCGGGGTCTGCTCCTAGCAGCACGTGCAACTCTGTCCTCAATGATGGCCTGATGACATTGAGCAAGCGCAGCCTGTCGAATGCGTGGTGCTCGTTCAAACGTAGAGAGATCTGTTTGTAGAGCTCCTGTAGTCGACATGATGCCTCTGCCATCGGATTCATAAAATCCTCTTGGCAATGTGCCGAACACACACATGGCCGGAGTGACTCCACCATAGTTTAGAGTCAGATTATGGGCCATAGCCGCCTCACCAGAAATTTCAGAATCTTCGAGTGTGATGCCTTGACGAGTCATCTCCGCCTGGAGCTTCAGCATAGTTATCTTGATGAGATCCACGTGACGTTCCACCAAGCCTGTGCCCGTATGTTGAGCTGCAGCGTGACCAGAAGTGGTGCCCTTCGGAACTCTGGTGATATTGAGGCGCTCGAACTCAACTGCAGATTCGTGGGACATAAGAGATACCTGTTGGTCCATGATGATCTTAGTCGGAGGACCAAACAAGTATATCCAGGATTTCAGTAGAACTTCCATGATCTGCTCAGAATCCTGTCCTGGTAGAACCTGGCACATTTTGTACCTCGTCGCTTCGTCAATCATCAGGAGGTAGAGAGTATCTTGTAGATGGAAGATGTCAATTTGAATGGCGTCTCCAAAGGCTATAGCTCCACCAACTCTTGTTTGAGGTCGATGAGGTAGCCGGGTGAACTTCCGACATATGCTGCATTCCTGTACTGCTTCTCGAGCAACTTCCAGCACATCAGAGTCCATGCCACACCGCCGTAATAGGTTGAGGTAGTCATTGATTGGAGAGTGCCAGAGTCGTTCGTGAAGACCAAGTAGTAGTCTCTTCGCTTTCGTAATGTCACCAGCAGCAACAAGTTGTGGAAGCTTCTGAAGAACTCGTCGAAGATTGTAGTTGGGTCTAATTGGGTGAACCTTCTTCGCAGCGTCACTGGCTTCAAACTCCTCATCATCTCCTGGTACTTCTGGAGGATCATCCTCATAAATACCACCAACGAGTTCGGGAGGTCTCTTGTCCTCGGGTAGGTCAATGACGTCGGGAAGATCAAAGGTGTCATCTTGCCGTGGAGGTAAAGCGGGTTCTGGAGGTCGTTTCCGATGATGTCTTCCAGGTGTTGAAGGCGATGGTGTTGCAGCCACATCTACTCCAAACACTGTAATCATCCAGTCTTCCACGTCCAGAGCTTCATTGACTTGTGCCACGGAAAGTTCTCGTAGATCTTCAAGAGGTCCAACTGTCCAAGACTTCACAACACCGATGATGGGCAGCCGTAAATACGCCGAAGTCGTTGTAAGCTGAGGCTCAGGTTTCACCTTCTTGAAGGGATGAAGGGAAACATGAATACCCTTCACCTGCATAGTCTTCTTGAAGATGTCCTTGAAGAGGCTCATGTAGAAGACGCTTTCATTCCAGTGATCCACAGACTTCTTTCTCTTGTGTGTCTTCAGGGTCTCGCTGACCATTTCCATCAGTAGTCGCTTCAAGCAATGTAGATCTTCTTCAGAAAGTAGTTGTTCAAGCTTGTAGTCAATCTTGATGGCGTCAGCGTTTTCCAACCTTGCCTTAGCTTTCCAACGTTGCACCGGGTCTTGTGGTGCATTGCTCTGTTGGGATCTTGGTCCAGTTCCTGCAGCCCATCGTCCATGTCTGCACTGACCAGGAATCAAGGTATGTTCCAAGTCTGAAGGTGCTGATCTTCCAAGCTGACATTTGGGACAGTCGTAGAACTGCTCCATCACGTGGAAGGACTTCGGCCACGTCTTCACCTTCAGCAAGTTGTTCTCATGAAGAAACTTCAAGATATCCTGCTTCATCTTTTGACACATTTCTCGTGGATACACTGCTGCCTTGGCCGTACGGGCCAAACCATCGGGAGCAACTCCTTGCAAATGTGCATGAGGTCGACCTTTATGTCCAGAGCATCTAATAGCAGTCTTCTTCCACTTCACGTTACTTCCGAAACCAGTAGCTTTCTGAATTGGACTGCCTTGTTCGTCTCGAGCTCCACACATGCACTGATCGCACCTCTGACGCTTTCGATGTCCATAGATGTGGGAGAGTCTCAATGGACATTCATCATCTTCTTTCCACATTGCACTTCCTAGAGGTTGCTCAACGTTGTATCCTCTGCCGTAGTGATCCTGTTCTTCAGCGGCTTCTTGAACCAATAGTAGAGCATTCCGATCACGTCGTCGATCTTCTTGGCGTAGTTCCGGAGGTCTGGTGTTTCCAGAAACTGACCATGGTCCACAATCAGGACTCATATGGAGAACTCCAGGTTGAAATTCACGTTGAGCCATTCTCAGCATATCGGCATGAGCAGGATTGTTCACATCCCATCCATAGCGAAGGTCCACAGGAAAACCAACGATCAAGCCAGCTGTCATAAGTAGCAGGCTCAATCTTCCAGATCCTGAGAACCACTCCCAAACATGCCAACGTAGTCCACGTCCTCGCATCTTCTCGAACCATTTGTGAAAGTTGTTTGGACGAACAGGTCGTAGACCACTCTTCCGATAGAATTCTTCAGGAATAGCTCGATATCTTTTCTTCAACTTCTGGTAGTACTCATAGTCCAGGTTGTCCGGGAACTTGTCCTCCGTGTACTTGTCAAAGTGCTCGACGTCCTCGTAGTAGTCCATCATGTCCCTATTCACCGCAGGTTCCATTGTCAAGGGGTCGTAGTGTTTCTTGGTGTCGTGTGATGCCATCTCAGCACCATTCACAGCCAGAGTCTCATCATCCAAAATGGACTGCTCAGGCTTCTCATCCTCAATCATCTCCTTCATGTTCTCCCCGATGTAGTTCTTCACATCCTTCTTGTCCAGGTCGTAGTCCAGGATCTCAGGCTTGATCTTTATGGTAACCCTCTTCTTCTTCTTCTTGTCATCAACCAGAAAATCCGTGCCTTGCACAGATCCACTCCGGTTACCTTCCGTCTGTCCCTCAAGTTTACTAGGCTCCTTCGTGATGAAGATTCTCTTCACATCATTCCACTTACGAAGGCAATGCTCTTCAACTTGATGACCGAAGAGGGTAACACGGCGTTGGGTTTCCTCAGCAACCTGATTGTTTCGTGCAGCTTCGTCCGTAGGAAGAATGTAGTGACCACTGTCGGTGAGTAGCAACCTGAAGAACTTCATCTCGTTGACATTGACGAAGTTGTAGGGCCCAGTAGCCAGAAGACCATCACCGTTCTCAAAGAAGTCGGAAAAGATCTTACCTTTGAGCTTTCTGAGGGCCGGGTTGCTCACCAATGCAGGACATAACGAACCAGGTCCTCCAATCATCTCACCCTTGAACTGTATCGCCTGGCCTCCTGTGGTGAGAGGGAGAATTACTTCGCCAAGAGTCTGATCAGCTTCACCAGAAATCCCGCTGACCGGAGTGCTCTTGTCGTAGCTGTACTTGATGTCATCCTGCTTGCCATGGGGAGCAATGCAACTTTGAATCATATCTCTCAAAGTCTCCGTTCCGACAAGTCCACTGGCTGCACCTGGGTCTACAATCAAGCCACGTCGTCTTTCTCCACGAACTGTGAAGAAAACATCTTCAGGTTCACATGGTCCGGCAGTCCGTGATGGAAACATGGCAACAAAGGACAACTTCTTGTCTCCTGGAGTAGTCGTGGTAGAGTGGGCCTCAACATCCTGATGATGCTTGTTCGCCAGAAGTAGTTCTTCTTCAGACGATGAAGTAGGAATGGATTGATGTTGAGCACCAAAACCAGTAGACGTCAAATGTTGTCTCATAGTCGAAGATCCATCCGGAATGCCATCGGAGATGTCCAAACCTTTCTTCTCCTGAGGTGAGGCATTGTACCAACTCCAGCTTCCCTTCTTGCCGTAGCCCTTCTTGCCGTAGCCTTTGGAAGGGTATTTGCCTTTTCCTTTGCCTCGTTTGCCAAATCCTTTTCTACCAAATCCTTTTCCTTTTCCTTTACTCTTTCCACCTCCTTTTCCAAATCCTTTGCCTCTATCCAGCGGTGTAGACTTCATGGGGCATTCATTAGACCAATGCCACTTGCTGCCACAAATAAAGCAGCCTTCATCTTTCTTTCCTTTTCCTTTTCCTTTTCCACCCTTGTAGTAGTCTTCAACAGTGGAATCCGCTGGAGGCTGTTCTTCAGCAGGTTCAGGTCGTGAACTTTGGGTATCCTCTTGCTCGTCCACATACTGTTCATAGCCTTCTGACCATTGCCACGAATCATCCATGTCATAGTCGCCGTAGTAGTTGCCGTACTCGTCAAACATGTAGTCATCGTAGTACCACCAATCGTCACCAAGTCCTTCTTCTCCATAACCTGTCCAGTCATCGTAGGAGTCACACCAATCACCTTCGTCCTCATAGCCAGTCCATCCATGGAACATCTCGTCCTGGGAGCTTCGATTGTTCGAGAGACGTAGTGCCAAAGCTCGAGCATCTTGGTACCTCGTGTAGTCACCGTTCACCTGAAGCTTGATACTGTCAATGTCCCGATTCGAGAGTCCGGAGTTCTTGAAGAACAAGTAGAAGCGACCAACATCGTTGACTTGAAGTCCTGCTCTGTCTGCTGCTTCATCCATCCGGTTATCAAACTCCGCAGCATACTCAGGAAGGCTCATCTTTCCACGGGTAAGGGAGAATGCCTTCTCAAGGGATTGTGTAGCCAGATCTTGGTCCTGTTGTCCAAAGGTCGCACGTAGTTGGTTCATCAAGGTTTGAACTCCGCTAGGGATATGTTGTTGTATCACAGCTCCAGTAGTTGGGTCCGTCACTTCGTCCACAGCAAGTCTCACCAAAGCAGCGTCTCCGGAGTCGTACCCGCCATGTGGTCGAGGTACTCGAAGATTCATAGCTATGCGAGATGCCTGGCCGTAGAGACGGCCTGCCACTAACGGTCCAACACTCTCGTCATCTCCATTGTAGATGCGGTACCAAATTCGAAGCTTCTCCATGTAGGACCGCAAAGAGTAGGATGAGTCGCCAGGGGACCATCCTGGTGGGATATCTCTACGATATTCTTGCAGGGGCAATGCGCCAGATCCAGTAGGAGCGTTCATGAAGACGTCGTCCAGGAAGTAGCCAAAGAGATCTGCAAGAATGTACCGGTAGATCAGGATCGTGTAGAAGGTCTCGATGATCTAGTAGCCAGAAGCAGCGAGAAAACCACAAAGTGTCGGCTGCTCCCAGCAGCCAGCGCCAAAGCCAGGGCTCAACTTCCAAAGTCCTGGAAGGAACCTACAGCAGCAGCACCCAAGCCACCTATGGCGGTGGCACCTCTGCAAACAGAGGAGTAGCCACAAGTGGAAGCACGAACCGCGGGGTGCTACAGTAGTAGGGAGCAACAGTGCTCCGCTACCAAACTTGTTTATTTTCAGCCCAAGGTACCTGCGGTATCACTCTTATGGTTACCATGTTGTATGGTACCAGGGACATGTAAAAACTCACTAATTCACTTTGTTGTAATTCACTTTGTTGTATAGATTTGTATAGGCACCATCAATTACACTCACGCATGCGATACAGTAGGCAACTTGCAACTATACGTGCAAACACATACAACCTTTGCATGCATGCCGAAATCTACGCATTATGTTTTGACTACAAAGGATACACTTTGTAAAACATGTTTGTAGCTACTTTGGTATTTTGGCAAAACCACAGTTAGCAAGGTCCGAAATGGTCTGAGCCTACCTGAATGCCACATGAAGATACCCGTTTGGGCTCAAGTCCTTCTGGTCCTGGCGGCAAGATACGGCAAGAAAAATTGCCAGCAACCAGAAAGCTCAAGAATTTTGGCCTGCCGTGCAAAAGTCTGGTGAACAAAATGCTTCTGGAACCGACCTTGGCAAACAAAACAATGAAAACTCATCTTGGGAATCCTGTGACCAGCCAAAAATATCTATCTTCTGGGATCAGAACCTTCCATAACACAGGTATCTCCATGTGACAAGGTCACTTCACTGATAGTGCCTGCAAATACGATCAAATATGATCAAATACATTCATGGTCCATGCTCTTCGGCTACATTGAAAAGTTGTTGAGACCTCTTTTGAGTTGAGGGTCAAGATATCAAGATATGTCAAGAGGCCTCTGACTGGATTCTTTCGCGCACCGCAGCGTAGACCTGCCTCAGGACACCCCCACCAACGGCACATGATAAGAAAGCGCATGTCACACTGGGAGCGCTGCTCGGAAAACTCGTGGCCCGCCCAAGGCGATGTAAATCACATGGATGTCCTCAACACAATTACGCCGCCATATGCCATAAGGGCTTTCGATAAATTTCAACATTTTCAACCAATGCTGCATTCACGGCATTTCACGGCCTGACCTGAGTTGCACTTCGAAAGAGGGCTTCATCATCCGAGAGCCATCCTCAAAACATGATTGCTGATGCTCCGAGAGGTCTAATCCTGAACGGCCATGTCCGTATTCGCAATGAACACTCAAAGCATGAAGTCCATTGAGAGCTACTGAGGTTGTAGCGGTTGTAGCTTGCATCGGCCGCATCATACCACTTCCTTGGTTCATTTGGGTTCCTGTTTCCAGGCACTTCGATTCGGCTCCCAGCCACAGCTGATGCTGGCCAGCTTCACTTCAATGCAGCTTGGCAATTCGTTGCGCTCGAGGTCAAGCACGCTAAGCCACCTCCATATCCATATCCCAAGACAAGGAAGTGTGAAGAAGCTAGTGAGTGCTACATTGCAGGAATATGAAAGAGGTGCATCTGAAAGACCCTAGCCTCTCCATGAGGCTTGACCTGGCGTGATATATGATGATATATTGTAAAAGGATGGAGTCCGATCGAAGAACAGTATCACATGGCCTGCAAATGGAAAAGGATCTTGAATCTTGAATTTTTGATCCCATATACACCAGCAAAGCAAGGAAGCAAACACCCTTTCTTTTCCCACGCATTGGCTCCACGCCACACTTCCACTCCTTCCACTCCTTCCAGCTCCGAGTTTGAAATGAACCCGGCGCAACTGCGTTCAGTGCCAGGGTTGGAGCTCAGGGATCTTTGCAAATTTTCGCGGTGTGAAACGGGAATACCGGGAATGAGAAAAGAGAAATACCATATGAGCAGCCAGGTCAGTTTGGTGCGCAGCGCCTGGAAAACTCAGAGGTGGGGAATCTATTTTCTGGCACCATCGCGCTGATCATGACCCATCTAAGCTAGTTGCCTATTAATCTGGCTCATCTAGACAAGCAACATAGGAGTGTCACTTACAATTTCCTTTTTTTTTGGACACGCAGCAAGATTCATTTAAGAGAAAAGCATTTGTACTTGTATAGTATGAAATAATCGGAATCGGTCGAGGAATTGGCAAGGGGTTGATTTATGTATAGATAGTGATCCATCATAAGCACATTCACGTACATCCATGTGCAACCAATCCATTCACACCATGTGATTCCATTTTGCATTTGTACTGATAGTACCGTGGATGCTTCTTGAAAGTGAAACCTTTATTTTTCTGGTGGTTACATTTTAAAAAAATCATATATCATGTATTACTGTATAGTATATAGTAAATAATATATAAAAACGTAATATGTAAACATAAAATACAGTATATTACAACATATATCATATAATATATAAATTGTATATCTATTATTATATATTTATTTACTTATTTATTTATTTATCTATTTATATTTATTTGGATATCTAGGACCTCATGG
>DF239668.1:0-174514 GCA_000507305.1 Breviolum minutum Mf 1.05b.01
GTATATATATATATATATAATATATATATATATATATATGGGGTGTTTCCAAAAAATAGGGATACCCCCAAAAATGGATGGTTTATAATGGAAAACCCTACTAAAAAGGATGATTTGGGGGGTACCACTATTTTCGGAAACATCCATATATATAAGTCATCAGCCGGATTAATACTTACTCCAGTTGAACCGTTGCTATTCTAAGTTGGTTTTATAGTCATAAGCCACTTAGGTATTTTCATTAAATATGATATAGCCTCCGTGAAACTAACATAGCCCCTGAAAATAGGCGTTTCCAAAAGGAAAGTAGTCTTCCAACCATCAATTTTCTGGGGATATGTTCGTTTCAGGGAACGTAAGTAGGTTATAAATAATTTAGTTGTGAGCCGGAATCACACTTGTAATGTGAATATAAATGTGCGTTATAGTTGCAAACTATTTAGGTGTGACTTCCTGCGAAGTCATAGGAAAGTGTCTGGGAAGATCACGTTGGAGTTCGAACTGGACTGACAAAAATAACAAAAACATATTCACTGTTGATGAACAGGATAAAAAACCTACAGGTCATGGGCCCCCCTTAACCCTAAGCTGAATATTTTCCTAAACAAAGATGATCTGGACCTGTCAGGTAATGGCAGGAAGTGACCCGAACAGGTGACCGAGTGGAGAACTGGTGATCCGTAGGGGTGGCTACAAGGCTGGAACCGGTACAAACACGTCTTGACTTGCTCAACATACTGCAGCACGATCCCCCAAAAAAAATACAAGGAATGTGGGATGAACGTGAATCAACCGCCATGATTCCTTACATACTCAAAGGTTTCAGAATGTTTCTTAACCACTTAGCAAATTTTGCCAAATTAAAAAAAAATCCTGCCCATATACCACCAATGTTGAAAACTCAAGTTCTAGTTGGAGGTTACTACCCTCACCAACCTGCCCTTACCATTTCCTTCTGGGGCAAGTTGTTTCTTCCAGCCTTATGGGTTTTCGAAAACGTAGGCACAAGGGTCGCTGCGCCAAGAGCGTCACGAGTTCCTACATGCTCTCCGCTCGATTGCCATTAATGGTGTTTTTTTCAAATAACGGATCACGGGTGCCCAAAGGGGGTAGCAAATCTGTTTTGTTGTTATTTGTGGGGGGAGTTAGGGGTTGTTTGGGGTTATTTCATGATTGTTTGGCGTGTTTTTTTGCCGGGGCTCATGATGTGTTGTTTGATGCTTCTTTGATGAATGTTTGGACATGTGTTTTTTAAGGGGAGGATGGCAAAATACTACTGTAAACATCCAACAACATAATGATGGGTATGGTAACCGTTGCATTAAGGGCTCCCCTCATTTTGGGTGAAACACTGCATTCATGCATTCGAATTGTTCCATTCATGGGACATATGTCAAAAAAGTAGTACTATCGCAAGAGTAGTTTGGGCATTGCATTGAATTTCAACATAGAAAACACGCACCCTTTGAGAGACCCCTCATTCTTCCAAAGTTGACTTGGTAGATTCTCATGAAAGAGACGAGGTTTCCACAGCACATCTGTTTCCACCAAACCAGTGGTCTCAAAATTACGCCGTCTCCAGCACTACAGCATGGCTCCCCCCTAGTTGAAAAGGAGATATGATATGAGCGCAGTAATCAAACCTTACTTAACCCTAATTGCAAATGATGAGAACTGGGGATACTCCTATTTGCAACATCTGGGTTGCCTCTTCCTGTAGTTATCTACTGATCTCTCGCTGTCCTTTTTTGGAGGCCGCAAAAAACCTTATGAGTTGCAACTTGATTTTTTATCATCCCAAGTTATGATGACTCCAATGTAAATTTCAAGATGCATGTTACAATGCTGCACCTGCCCTCACCAAAAAAAAAAACGGAACACCGGAGAATGAAATTAAAATCTTCGATTACAATAGACAGAGGTGCGGATAGAAGTTATTCATACAATTCAATAGACTGCTGCTTTCAAAAAACTGCACAACTGCTCAACGGCGGTATAAATCATTGCTTGGGCATGGCTCAACCCTTTGGGCACCAACAACCAACGATTGGGAAAAACGCCATGAGCGTGTCTCGCTTTTGGGCCGTTACTTGTACATGGTGAGCTTTGCAACGACAACAAAACCTTGTCCCATCCTAGTCTACTGGCTGGATCATACCTGATAACAATTAGTTGTAATTATACTCCCTCCGTTTCAAACATTCATCAATTTCATCACTTTTTTGGTCCCTGCTCACGTGTGAAAAGCTCCCCCACCCACTCCCCAACCAACCTCACGTGTCAAGTGGTCCACATTGATCCCATTCGCCGACAAAAGGACGCTGCCAACGGACACCTTGGCAGAACACGGACTTGAATGACCAAAATTGGATCACAAAGAAACCGATTTATAGACTAATATAAACTAGTTGGTGGTTTCAACCCATTTGAAAAATATTAGTCAAATTGGATCATGTTCCCAGGTAGGGGTGAAAATAACAAATCATTGAAACCACCAACCAGATGATATTTTCAAATGATGATTAGGATGTCCAATCACCTTCGAAACGCATAGTATAAAAGGTTCCAACAAACAAGTCTCAGAAGGTGATTGGATCTCTGGTGAATTCATGGTTCCTCAACATCACCCCAAGAGTTCGAAAGCGGCTTAAGGGGGATAACAACAATTCTTGTTCAATTACAGTAACACCTTGTACAAGTCCCCATTTCTGGAATTTATGTTGTGGGGTTGTAGGTTGAAAAAAATGCTTCATCTGGGAAACCAATGGCTTGGAAGCTCATTCAAGTCAAATTCAAACCCAACAACAACCAACAACCAACAACCAACAACAGCCAGCAACAACAACCACAACCTTGCTGGGTTTCACGAACGCTGTGAATCACCAAGGGTGCTGTGTCTAGGATGGACTCCACTTGTCTTGGCCTGGATGCTTCCGAAGCATCTGGAAGCCATGGATCTGGAGTGGCTGCGGAAAAAATATGATAAAATATGATAACTAGTTACTACTGTTGATGGAAGAAATCCTGCACCACCTGGGATGCATAAAACCCCGAAAATAATGATGGGATATTTACCATATCAACTGGTGCAGGATTCTTTCCATCAACCGTAGTTGGTGGTTGGTTAACCCTTTTTGAAAAATATGTTCGTCAAATTGGATCATTTTTCCTGGGGTCGGGGTGAAAATAAAAATATTTGAAACCACCACCTAAAAAATCAACACCCTGGAAATTTAACATGGACATCAAAAATGATGGTTTGGAAAAGGTATCTCCATTTCATCATTGATGGTCGTTTCGAGTGTCTATTTTAATTTTCGGGTGTATATATTTGAAAGTAGATGGTGTTTGCCACTCCCAAAAGGTGGCTGGTTTTGTAAGGTGCCATGATAAACCAATACATGCGAGTCGCTAGCATCGATCCTTTCCAGGTTTGTAGGTTTAGCAAAACTGTAGCATATGCACCTGGAACCCAAATGACCTCTATTTTTGAAGGTCAACCCCCCAAAAACAAGGCCCTTTTCAATCAAAACAAGGGTCATTTGGGTTCCAGGTAAGCACATGTAGCATCCCGCGGGCTTCTTGTCACCTGACCATGCTCTGTCTATTCTGCGACTGCATGACATTGAGGTCGATTTATTCAGCTTCATGGTTGTTTGCAAAGGGTTCAAATCTTCATGTTAAAGTGTTCCTTAAGTGGAAGCATGCCCAAACGCCATAATTCTGACCGTAAAAGGGGTCAATTGTGCAGTTGGGGGTAGCATGTTTTTAAAAAATTGCACTTGTTCAAAGAGTAGCCCCGAAGATCCCACACGTAGGTTTTTCACCACATTTCAAGCCACAGGATTTTTTTTCAACCCAAAAACAAACCTTCGGCGGGTGATTTGTGGCAATTTCCCAAACCATCTTTTTCAGGACTTCCCAATGTTTGGATATGGGTGTTTCCGAAAATAGTGGGTAAACTCCCCCCAAAATCATCCATTTAAATAGGGTTTTCCATTATAAACCATCCATTTTGGGGGCCCACCCCTATTTTTGGAAACACCCATATGAATCAATCCGCCATGCCCATCAGAATTTGTTGGATCAATCCTGCATACCCCTCCAATTATATGACATCCCCGATCTTTGAACCCAAAAATCATCCAAACCTAGCCTCAACCAAAAAAAGTGCAGGCGCTTGCAACTGTCCCTTAAAGTGTAGATGGAGGTTAGTCCGGAATTCACACCTACAATGGTTCTTGTATATTTCACTTTTGGATTCAACTATAGCTTAAACCTATAAAGAGAGAAGCCACTGTGTTCATGTGTGTCAGACTGCAAAGTGGATCACCAGGTTTAGATCAAGCAGCCAACGAAACAAATTTCTTCCTTCCGCATCTTCGCAGTGTCTTTGCACATCTGACATGCGTCCCGTCGTCGATTGTGGACACAAAACTGCAGACCATCACAGTCACGGCATCGTTGCCTGGGCTTTTTATGTTCACAGAAATCTAGAGACGCAAAGTTGTCCACACACATTGGCAGACCCTGCGCATGCCACCCGACACGTTTCCCAAATCGTTTTCGACAAGCTGAATGACCATGTGCTGGCACTAGCACATGAGCCTTTCCTGTACCAGGGTGCCGCCAAAACCAGGTGCTCGTCATTGTTTCAGTGCATTTAGAGCAACTGAGCTCAACCTTCTGTTCGGAGCAGAAAACGCTGTCCAAAGTTTTCATCTTCTTGCTTGGGTGATACACACCATTGGATGAAATAGCCATCTCTGCGCGTTTCCTTTGTTCCTTCTCGAACTTGTCTGAAGAAGTAGCCAAACCTGATTGTCTTGCATGAATCAAATCATATAGCCGTTGCCATTCTCTCCCTGCGCTCGTTGATTCAGTCATCTTCAGCAGAGCCGATTCACTGTTCCCAACATCTAACTTCTGAAGCAACTGGGCCATGTACATCAAAGCCATTTCAACTGCCTGGTGTGTAATGAAATCAGTCAAATCCAAATGACTCAATGCTGAAATCAACAACTGCCTCACCCTTGGCTGCAAGGCAATGTAAGAATCAAAGGTGCCATTCTCATCATTATTTTCCATGGCATCCATGTTCCTCTTGTTTCCAAAAACAGGAACATGAAGCCATCCGGCAACACGACATACCAATTTGCACATCGCATCTCCATCCACATCAGCTTCACTCAACAAGGAAGAAAGTAATTTTTCAGCTTCCTGGATCATCAAAAGTCGTTCTTCCAACTCGGCATTTTGAAACTTGCTCATGTTGTACTGCAACTGCCTGGATTGCTTGGATGATTCCTTATCTATCTTCTCATCTTGTCCTTCAAGTAAAGCCTGAGATCCCGGGACCCACCCGACCTCTCTGCCAAGCTGTTTACCGGGCAGCTGTTTACCCTTAAACAACGACCTCTCCGAATTTGGCAAATCCATTGTTTGAGGAGATGACTTGACCTCCTTTTCGTTATGAGAAATGTGAGAACTGTCACTGCTAGGAGTTCGAAGATCTGATCCAAACGATTCAAAAATGTTGCCACTTGAGGGTGGTTGGATCTTGCTTGGACCTTTCTTCAAGATATGTTTTAGGTTGAAATTACCTTGGGAACTTGTTGATACAGAATCGGAAGAAACTTGGAGATCAACAGCTTCATCCTTGCCTGCATGTTGATTCAATGAGAAGAAGACTGCTTGACCAATTCGCAAGTATGGTGCCTTCACAAATGGCACTTGCAACCAATCACCTGACACACTTTGATAAAGCAAAGTTCCACCTCCTTCATAATGCAACTGGCACACCAGCCCAAGCATCTTCACATCAGAAAATGCAGGCTCCGAATCTGTCTCTGAAGAGTCCACTCGCAGCAATCAGGCAAGCATGGCGGCATATAGATAGGTTCCGAGCACCCTTTTTTAGACTGCTTTATGTATATGTATGTGTCATGTATGACATGTCTCCACCAGTATCCTCCCAGTATAGTCGTTTCTTTCGTCTTGAAAGGACTTGCAATTTGGGTAAACTATATTGACCTGAATTGACCCAAATGTTTAAGAGTTCCCCTGAGTTTTGACTATGTAACAACTAAATACCCATTCCGTAAGGTTCATTATGTTATCTTCATCATCTCTGTAAAAAAAAAACATCAATGTTCACAAAAAATGCCGAATCTTGACCCTAAAATTTCCATCTTGCATCATTCTGGATAAAAAGAATATCATGATTTTACCAACTTCAAACCAACCTTTTGGGGGGCACAATGATCTCCGTCACGGGGCTTAAACGTCTTCCATCATTCGCTGGAGCAGATTCAGTAAATTTCTTGGTGATGACAACTCAGACCCATCTCTCCATCCCCAAAACTGGGGCCATAAAAACCCAATTGAAACATATGCTCGTCAAATTGGATCACTTCCCCAGGTAGGGATGAAAATAAAACATGTTTAAAACCAGCACCTAGAAAAGGAAGCTTTTTTGAAGTTGCAAAGCTTGGTTTAAAAAAAGGCTGAACAAAAAATGTCCGCACTTTCGCTCTTTTTTTGTGCCAGGAGGTTTGTTCAACAATGGTTTAGCAGTTGATTGAAAACACGTAGGGGATCGATCAGTTTGCTGCCTCTCCAAGGCATTTACCAAGCAGGTCAAAATAGATGGCTTGCCGATACCAATTTTGGTAGGTTAGTATATAAAGGGTCTTAAATTCAACCAATATGTCAGGGACGGTTAGCCATCTACGTTTCAAATTACTGTAACTAGCTTCGGAGGGATATCCTTATCTTCCAGAGAAAAACCCTCAGGCTTCACTCAATGGTTGGCTTTGCACCTCGTGGGTGAGAGAACAAGACCCACTGGCCCACTAGCAGTCACTGTTACCTGCATCCGGAAAAGTGGCAAGACTTCGAACACTTTTTGAAGGGAAAAGGCATTTGAACAATGCTCTAAAACCCTTATGACATACAAGTATACTGATTGGTTCATAGGGATTCTTATAGGGGCTGATTGTAATCCTTATATAACTAGGTGGTATAATCCTCCATATAACCCAACCAACCACGGTTTTCGGTCACTGCTCAAACGGTGACTTGATGGTTTTTTGTAACGTGTTGAAAAGACCTATTGAAAACCAATGTCCCAGGAGAGTGGGCTCCTCTTCATTTTTCATAATACTACCCTCCGGGATCCACTAACATAGCTGGCTGGGAAATCCACCATTTGAGTCGATGTATCTCCGAAAAAAAGAATGGTGGTTTTCCAGCCAGCTATCTTAGTTTACCAGGAGGGTATTTGATATGCAGGGCACCTCAAGCACCTCCTTTTTTTGGGGGGTTATAACGTTATTACCCTACTTAGAGTCAACATGAAATTCTCACCACCTCCGAGAAATTAGAAGCACTAAGGAAACCCTGGAGGAAAATGTAGGAAATGTCCACCACTTTTTTTTTGCAAAAGGTCCCATAGACGAGGACATCCGAAGAAAATAGAACCCCCCAACAAGTTGTTACTTAAGTAACTGCTTACCGTGGTGGTAACAAGGAGCAAGACTGGGAAGCACATCTTTTCCTTTCAAAGGTCCATTCTTCTTGGGGATCTTCATTTGTTTCCTGAGCTCCCAACAATTCCTCCTCCCAAATTTTACCCAGCTACCTGGGTTACCTGGAAAACCTTAAGAAAGTCATTACTAGTTGGTAGTTCCAACCCATTTGAAAAATATGCTCGTCAAATTGGAAATCATCCCCAAGTAGGGGTGAAAATGAAAAATATTTGAAACCACCAGCTAGATTACCATATTTTTTTAAGGGATCTTTAGTTGATGGAAAAAGTATTCACGCCCCAACCGCCGCCGCCGTGTCGCGCCTCATACTCCAAGCGTTTCGAGGCCCACATCTGCATGAAAACCCCCCCATCGAGGGCCCACTTTCCCGAATGTTTAGGAAAAACCCATGGGTTTCTGCCGCTTCTTTTGTTGTGGTACCTTTTTTTTATTAGCCAAGTTGCCATCAAAAATTACATGGGACCGAATCCCAACGGACCCCGTTTAGGAAGTTGCGATCGAGCTATTAGATACTCAGGTTTTTTCGGGGTCCGTTCAGTGGGTCCTGTTGGAGATTTCTTGGAGTTATGTAATAATCCTGTTCTGTTCTTGGAGAAGGTCAGCTAACAAGAACAAACATATCATAAATGTAATCTTCTGTGCGTATTAAAAAATCTCTATATGTATATATATATATAATACTAGTATATAGTGTCTATATATTCTATATCATAAAGTAACATAAATCAAAACTAGCCTACCCTAGTAAGTGTCCATCTTCAACAGGAAACATCAACTCCTCCCAGTTGAGTAGATGGCCAACGCGAGTTTGAGCCCTCCAAAAAAAGCCCTCGAAGAGTTGAAGACAATACTTGGGTACACCCTCCTGTCAACTAGCCTAGCCATAGAAAATCCCCATCTTTCCTGGTAAATACCATCAACAATGCTGGGATTTTTCCATATAGTTAGTTTACGGGAGTTGTCTCACGTGCATCTTCGGGATTGCAAAAAGTCAAAAAGTGAGCTGATTTTTCGCATTGACTTCTTTCATGACTCTAAGAAAAACTGAGTCAACATGTGATGTTGATAAATGATCATTGATGAGGGTCACACTATCCAAGAATCTACCAAGATTGATGACTCAAATAATGAAAGATAAAAAAATGAATGATCATGACCATTCAAATCATAAGTGTTCTTCGGCACCCTTAGAAACTGAAGTTTTACTACTGAAATCAAGCATTTCTGGTCCAGAAATCCTCACAAAGCCCAACCATTCTTAAGACACATCCATCCTCGGCCTTGTGAAACTGTGAAACATCTAAAGATCATCAAAGCAATCCACAGCAATCCCAACAAAATCCCTAGTAGACCCCCAAAGTTTAACAGCAAAAAACCCTGAAAGCCATGATGTCAGTACCCTTTGGGACCCAAAATCTCCACGAATTTCACGGGCGAAAGGTTTCACATTTTTTGAACCGAAAAACCATCACCTAATCCATGGAAACGGAATTTTTCGTCGAAAAAACCAAAACCTACGATATTGTTGGGGTTTCAAGGGGTGTTAATATTTCCCAAGGTGCGTAGGTAAAACTTCAGGTGGTGGGCACACTCCTCCCTGAAACTAACAAAAAATCACCCCTGAAAAGATAGGATCTCCCAAAAAGAAATGGAACCTTCCAACCATTGACTTTCAGAAGACTTTTGCGGTGAAAAACTTCAATTTTTCCGATTGATTTACAGTAAACCCTGGAATGATTGACACTCCTTTGAATCCGGGTCGGTTGATATAGGGATCCATGTCATTGGCTTATGGAATACCCTCCCGAAGTTTAACATGGAACCATGGAACCTGATGGGTTTTCCAAGTTTGGAATCTCCTATTCCTATTGGTGCCATTTTCAGGTTCCATTTTTTAAAACTTTAGGAGGGTAATCCCTTTATAACCCAACCCAACCAGGCTTTTGATGCGGCGAAGATTTTTCCTGATCGCATTTTTTCATATTTTTTCTGTGCGGCTGAAACTCAGTCTGTCACTGGCTGAGACAGAAGACAGGCAAAAAAACATCATCCGCCGAGGAATTTGCTGAACCTCAATATGTGTCTATATATCTATATACGCATATCCATAGGTCAATGATATTTATGACATATCCATATCATATACTTTATGTCAAATTCCAATATTTGTTTGAAAGCAAGCTTTATAATATAGTATTATATCAATATTGAGAAGTTTCATGAACAAATACACCTTGAATTTCCAGGTGGATGTTCCAAGCAGCCACATTCAATAAAAAGTTCCTCTTCCAATGCGTCATTTTGAGTACCTTGTTACCCATCTGCAAAGACTCTTGCGGCGCCAAATGCTTCAGCCTGTATTACTGATTCGCAATGGCTCTGTGGCTACGTGGATTTCGAATCGTCGAGATCAATTGGAGTGTGGATTCGGTGATATAGATTTACACTAGATAAAAACTATCACACCCCTTTCCATTCATGGTACAGTTTGCATTATATTTTGATATATTTTGCAGGATCAATCTACTTTTTCAAATCTTTTTGGACAACAACAAAACATCCGGATGACTTGACATCTTCCATGGGATTCCACACGTGATTCACCAGCCTCTCAGCTGATTCCACCAATGTAACGAGAAAATTTGGCTCTGGCTCCAAAGATCATGTTGAAGTCTTCCTGCGTGCTGAAAAAACCAACAAAACGACCGAACCGGGGTGTAGTTGGCTTTCACGGGTTTGGATACCCTCCAGGGAATTAACATATCCCACCAAACGGGAAAAGGAAAATCATCTTCAAAAGTGCCTTTCTATGGGGGATATGTAAGTTTCCTGGAGGGTAAGTGTGTGGGTTTCAACCTGCCAAACAAAAATCGTACCTTCGTCAGATTGGATCATTCCTTTCGCCGGGTGTGGGTTCAGTGAACATGTGCAAAAACATGTTGTGAAAGCACCACCTAGCTTAGTGGTGTGTGATTTTGAAAAGGATGAAAAAATACGGGTGGGTGAAAAAAACGAGAAAAAAAAAGAGGAAAATCATGGGATGTACGCAGATGTGTGTTTTCAAAATCATCTTTGCTGACGTTGCTTTCCAAGATGTATGCAAAGGGGAATCTGCAGCCGCGGTTTTTTTGTGGTGTGTGGTTTTGAATGTTATGTTGCTCACTTCAAGGTGGGCGCATCATGATACTTAAAACCACTTGAAAACATATGTTTGATAAACATAGGTCTAAGTATTTGTGGCATAAGTTTAGTGATTAATCTAACATTCAAAATTCAAAAATAGTATTTAAGACAACAGACTATATTTCAAACATTATATCATGGATTCTTGACAAATGATACGTGGCGGGACTCACACAAGTCAAATCCTTGTCTTCAACGCCGATGACATCTTGCCCCTCATGTTCAAACATTCAGAATACTCACATCCATTTGTTTCTATGCCTACATATGTACACAAAATATAAACATCTTGATACACAATCATATGATATGTATATATATATACATACCAAAAACATTCTATCAAATACATTGTATATTTTCTAAATACAACTTCTTACATACTACAACTCAAAAGTCACCACGTCACCACTGGTGTCTCAGCTTCCCTGGCCCCAGGGGCCTTGTCCAACTCTTTTTGCAACTCCAATACCACTTGTGTCTCATCCTTGCGCTGCCCTGTGGATCTCTTTTCGCGGATGATTTCGAACTCCTCGAGTTTTAACGGAGGAGAACGAACTCACGGAGAAGTTCGAGAAAGATGCAACCCGGATTTTTTTCAATAGCTGTTTCGATGGTTCCCTTATATAATAGGTGGATCGGTNGTGGGATCGGTGGTATATAATCACCCAATAGGCAAGGACTATAAGTGGTATATAAGTGGTATATACTGCCAATTGGGGGATTATATGGTACCTACCACCTATTAAGGGAACCAGGAAACTCCATTGATTTTTTGTTGGAAACGCTGAGCAGATGTCTTCTTGATAACTATGACTAGGGGAAAAAAAAACACGGTACAGAATATGATAACTATATGGTGACGAAGACTTGGTCTGACTTAATGGCAATGGCTCTTGACATTTGTCAAATAACAACATATTTCACCAACCTGGAAGAATACATGGAACCAACCTGGATGAAACCGTGTGGTTCACCACTTGTTTGGTACGAGAAATGTGTCATTGATTCCTCACTACACCCCCGAAGATTAACATAGAACCTGAAAATGATGGTTTAGAAGATGATTTTCCTTTTGCACGGGTGTACTCTCAGGTTCCATGTTAATCTTCCGGGGTGTATTTTTCGCAGAGTGCCTTGTCTTGATTACCAGGAACTGAGTTCAACCACTTCATCGAAGTAGACGAGATTTTCCCCAATGTCCATCGATGCATGGTATTTTCCAGCAATCTGGACAGTGATAGAGTACAAAATGAAGGTTTAGGTTAGGATCCCCTACAAAAGACGTAATAATCCTGGTGGTGACTGACTGCTACAACATGTGTATGTACACATAATCATATGTCGTTGGACATGTTCACCTGCCCAGAATTTGCCTCATGTCACCTGGCCTGAGTATAACATGTCTTACTTTGGATGCGTGATGTAACCCTAGCCTACCAACAAATTTCAAGCAAAAACAACGTTTTCAAATCTCAAGTCGTCCCCTTGACTGTTCCACCAAACCACATGTGGCCTGAAAAAAATCCTGAAAGATCACCCCAAACAAACACCTTCCAAATGTTCTGCTTTTCATGGCTATAGCTATACCAATGAAAACCAACCTTTTCAGCTTTACAATTGCATCAATATAGTTACAACCTCTTATCTTTCACCATCAAATCACATTTCAATCTATGCAAGTCTCTTCCAAGAAAAACCTCACGCCCAAACTGCAAACTTATAAACCTTGGGCCATTCACACCGCTTCCCAACCCCAACTGCCACCACCAACTGCCACCACCAACCCCGACCAAACGGATCCACCTGATTCAAACGATCGAAGGCATCAGCAATACGCGAGGCTCGATCCAAATGTTGTTTGGCTTCTGCTATCTCACCTGCCTAGGGATGAGGAACACCCCTGAAGATTAACGGCTGGAACATGTCCTCATGGAGGTTTGGTTCAGATCATTTTCCTTGACAAAAATGGGTGATTTGTAGGTTCCATGTTAATCTTCCAGGGATGATACTGTTGATTTTTCAGAAATCCGGCTACATACCCACCGGGATGAAAAAAAGTCCTGTAAATCATGGGGAAACAACTACCAACCTCAACTGGTGATCGCCGGATTTCTGAACCATCAACAATGAGTGTACCGACCCATGGGTTTTTGGTTAGGATTTTTTTGGTGGAGGTTTGGGGAAGTCAAACAAAAATCATTCAACCAAAACAGCGCATGAGAAGGTGGAAGGTTGAGTGGAGGTTGGGGTTCTTTGGTTGTGATCTGGGGTTTTCAGTTGAAAAAAGCAAAGGGTTTGGCTTCCAAGAAAAAACATCCAAAAATGAGAAGTGAAAGTTCTTGGGAGGATTTTTCCATCCCACCTGCGAAGTTGCTTAGGTGAAGTTGATGCAGCGATATTTGAGTCAAATTGAGAGACGAAGTATGAAGGACGTTTTTTTGGGTTGGGATTTTATCATCCAAGGGTCGCTGCTATGATTTAGTGTATATCAAGAACCATAAATCATAAATCAAATATCATATATCAAATATCATATATCACATCTAAGTATATGATTTCTTACATATCATTGCATACATGGCTGTGTCTCAAGAGAAGTTGCAGCTATGATTTTGATTTTTTTTCATAACATGGACCTTTTTTTGCGAGTTCTGAAACTTCATATTCACGGATAAAAAGTGTCCAAGATTTAAGGATATAAAAAGGTATGTATATAGGTGCATGACTATTATAAATATGTAAATATCATCAAAGAAATCCAAAATTTCTGGTTTTTCACAAAGATCAGGAACTTGCCACTTACTATTCAATTACTATAACAAGAACTCCAAATGGGTGTTTCCTTAAATGGTGGGACCCCCAAAACACCCCAAAATGATCATTTTTAGTAGGAAAACCAAGGGTTGTTGGGTACCCCCCATTTTAGGAAACCCCCAAATAAACAACCTGTTAGATTTGTCATCCACCAGCTGGCCCATGGTTTTCCCCGTTCCCTCATCCAACCCTGAGGAATCCCATTGGGTGGGACCCAGACGTCCATCAGCACAAAGGCCTTGCGAGTAAGTTCTTCCTCAGCAAACAAAAACATGGGTGTTTCCAAACATAGGGGTACCCCAAAATGGATGGTGAAAATAATGGAAAAGCCTAATTTTTTAATGGATGATTTGGGGGTACCCCTAATTTTGGAAACACCCACATACAAAACGAGCGGCCTGTTGAGACCTCGTGACGGAAGTTGTGTTCAGAAGATTTTGCGATGGTTTTCCTCCTGCTAACTGGATCACAAAAATTCAAAAGATTTTTTCCACCGTGGCTCAATATATGTATCAAATTAGGGACCTTGTAGTCTCTACAGTACTAGGGTCTCTTTGAAAGTTCAACGATTCAAGCTTGTAGGAAGCAAATAAACACTTCGGATCAAGATCCCAAGTTCGGGGGGTGAATGATTATATTTCAGAGTTAGATTTGCCACACTGAACTACCACAAGTTGGGGAAGATTCTGCGAAACCAAGCAAGACCTTAGTAAGTGAGCCTCATTCCTTTGTTCCTTTGTGATTCATTCATCCATTCACTTTATGGATGATGTTTCCACCAAGACGCAATGAGATCTGCCCGTTGCACTTCCGTCATCTCCAGCAAGTCCTTCAAAAAATCCTGGTGATAGAGATGGCAGAAGGAGGAAAGGAGACAGTTTTAATATGGGTTATGTATACAAATGTATAATATTTATATATTATGTATACATATCTATACATACAACATGGATGTATCAAAAAATGAGGTACACCCCAAAACAAAACAAAAAACACCAAAAGTAAACATGGTTGTATTGTCAGTAGAAACTGATGGATTTTTTGGGGGGAAGGCCAGCATGAGTTACAGTGAACCAATGGTCGGTTGGTCGCCCTTTCTAATCCGGGATTCTAGGATAGGTTATCAGCTATACATGTACTACTGTGTGTACAATAATTAAGTACTATATTCGTTGATACTGTATCAAAAAAACATTACATATAAAGTATTATATTTCAATGGTAAAATACAACAAACTATATATGTGCATCTACACATGTCTCGAAATTCCTGTCCCCATCACACAAACCACTGTTGCTCACACCAACGCACCATTTTTCTTATTGGATATTGGGGCTGACTACTGAGACCTTTCCATACATACCCTTTGCAAAACCAACACAGAAAACCAGGAAAACTGGACTTTAAGGATTACACACCCCAAGAAAATGATTGAAACATGTTTTCTTTTTGGATCAACATTCAGGAGCGAACTATCAAACTGTGGAGGTTTATACCTTGTAACAAACCTTTTCTTTCTGCATCGTCGATCCTAACCAAAGAAGTTTGTATGGCACAGGCACGGGCCAGTGCTCAAATGCTAAGACATCCTTGTGGTTGATTTCTCAAATGCATGGTGGCTGGGGTCAAATCGGGATTCGAATTATCTTGAAAGCAACAATTTGCGGGGAAAATGCGCAAATGTCACATCAATCGCAAGCCTCGCTTACGGTTTTTTCCAAAATAAAAATATACCTCCAAAACCACGCGCGTCCTATTTCGTTGAAACTGCAACCGGTCTTTTGAAGGCAAGGTACTTGGAAAAAAATGACTAATTTTCCAGGTATCATCAAACACAACTCCACTTTTTGAGGAGGCGTGACTTGTCGTTCAGGCCCAGCTACAAAAAACAAACACCCTGTCGAAGCACCGTGTCCCAACCTCATCCATATCCTCTGACTCAGCAGCGACCTGCGATGTCGGAAGCCCGGAGGGTGCGTAAGAAGGTCTTACAAAAAAAACGGTAGTGGCAGGAGGAAATTTCATCACATTGAAGTGGTAAATCAACCTGAAAATCAAATGGCTGGTAAATCATGGCTCAATTTACGACTCCTTCCCCGGCAAGGGTTTTGACAAGCTGCCTCCTTCATGAGCTCCTCGGGATCCTTCACGTTTTCTCTTCTGCGCACTGTGACCTTGTCCTGCACCACAAGGACCGTGGCATTCATCAAAGTCAGTGGAAGAATGATCAAAACACAGTTGTCCGTTGGCATTTAGCCACTGCGACTGACTGACAGGAGTAAACCTCAAAGTTAAATGACCCTTTAAACACCATCAAAATGTTCATTTTTACGATCTGAAAAAAATAAACCAATCGTTTTGAGTTCGGCCTGCCCCCTAATTTTGGGGGAGACCGACTGACAAGGACAACACCACCAAAGCCAAAGTAGATTACGCAGCAGCACTACTACTACTAACTAGTAGTCGCAACGGAAGAAGTAACAGTAGCAGCAGCAGTAACTTGCAGCAGCAGTAGAAGCAGTAGCAGCAGCAGTAGCAATAGGAGTAGGAGTCGCAGTGATAGTTGTGGGAGAAGCAGTAGTAAAACAAAACAAACACAAGCAACTCTGAGAAGCACCCGCTCTGGCGAACAGCTGCGCCTGACATGGCAAACATACACGGGGTCTGCACATTCCAGCGTTCAATCACGAGAGGCATTTTTCCATATTGAACAAGGTTATCTCCGCAGCGACCACATGGTTTGCTGAGGCCAAAAAGCCTCGCTCACGCGTCCTCCTCCAACATGCAACTCCATGTTCGTTGCCTTTGGTTTCCCTCAACCACCACCGAGTCACCGCGTGCAGCAACGAATGGGATGACTTTTTGCTTCTCAATGAACTCCTCTGCGAGACCCATTCAGAATGTGTCCGAAACAATTGAAGAAATCACGATTTCGTCACAAAATCAAAAAACGCCAGTTCTTGAGCAACTCCCATACCCCAGCTACTCCACATATATGGTTTATTTTGCCTACCATTTGGGTAGTTTTGGTGGTAAATGTAGGTAAATACACACTGGAAGATTAATATGGAACCTACAAATCACCAATTTAGAAAGGAAAATGATCTTCCATAACCATTGGTTTCCCGTAATAAGGCTTTTTTTAACCCTTGTTCTTGCAGGGGGACGTTAGGGGGGTAGGTTGACTTTGCCATGAATATACATACGTCCCGTGCATCCAACGGGATGTATATCTCACTTTATCTCATTTTTGAGGCATTTTTGAGCCATCTGGGTTTTTGGAACCCCACTGATCTATCTGATCTATACCCCACTGTTCCAGGGTATCAACAAAGTTCGTGAAAATAATTTAAAAATATATATATATATATACCTAAAATGTAACGTATCCTCTAGAACTGAAACTTCGTTGAAGCAGAGATTGCTTTACAGCTGGAGAGTTTTGGCCTACCAATTTTTTCCCACTGCCACCTTTTTTGTTGGACACGTTGTTTTTTTGCCCCTCAAAATTAGAGGACCAAACACGGGAGCAAATTGCCACACCATTGGGGGCGGATCAAAAGTACCATTTCTCATTTGACATTTTTGCGTATGCATATCATAAATAGACTACCCGAAAAACCAAACAGTTTGCACCTGCCCGAAAGCCATCCCAAAAGGAAAGGATCGTCTTCCAACCACCCATTTTCAGGTGCGAGCTGTTACTTTCAGGGAGGGTAGGCAACATCTATCAATCTGGAACATGTTTCCATTGCTGCCAGCGAACCTGAGGGACGGATTGTTGATACTATGAGGCTATCACCATAACAATTTTGAGCTTAGTGGTGGATTATGACAAAATGGCTCTGTTTCAACATCCCGGTCCCAACAACTCCCCAAGTGAGTTCCTAAGAACAAGCCAATTCAATGGGTTGCATCATTAATTGCAAGTCAACCTACCCTTATGAAACCCTTATTTTTGAGCGGGGTACGTTTAGGAGGGGTAGGTTGACCTCGCCAAGAATCATGTTGCGGTTGATCCCGAAGCCCTGAAATGGGAAGTTTCGCACGGCCATAAAAAACAAACAATTCATTTGCACTAAAAAAATCCAGTTGGTGGTTTCAAGCAAAACCCTGAGGTCCCTTTGAAAGATATCCTAGAGAACCCAAACGACCCCTTGTTTTGGATTGAACCCATAAAATAGGGTCGGTCAAACCCTAAAAGATTGGAGGTCGACCAGTTGGGTTCTAGATATATATATATATATATGTTCACAATATGTCAACCAATGGGCTTAAATCAATGTTTTTTAGCCAATTTTTGGGATGAATAAATCAAAAATTGTGGTGAATGTCATTGGAATTTCCAGCATTTTTTGGGGAAATGATGGAAAATGCTCCATTTCACCATGATGATGTTTTTCTCTCTAGCTTTCCTTATGTCCTTGGCTCCTCGAAACTTGAGGCGGAAATAGGATCATGAATCCAGATAGCTGGGATGGTGGCTATTTCACCCGTCCTAAATCATGATTGGCATTGTTTGATCCCCTGAAAACGGGGGTGTCATTGCACTGGGAACACTGAAATAACGACTTTCTGCAAAGTGATAAAACATGAGCTGGGATTCTGGATAATTGCCACATCAAAGAAAGTCTTCGAAGTGCGAAATCAAGAAATCATTTGCTCACAAAACACATCCCTAGTTGGTGGTTTCAACCCATTTGAAAAATATTAGTGAAAATGGGAATCTTCCCCACATAGAGGTGAACATGAAAAATATTTGGAAACCACCACCCAGCATCTCAAGATGTCACCATTTTTTTTGTGGTGGGTCACCAAACCCCCCAAGCCGGTTTTGGGCATAGGGTTTAGCCGGTTTCGCCAAGGTGACCCGCGAGAGGGTCATGTCGTCATGTCAAGTCATGTCGTCAGATGTCCTTCTTGGAGCCACTGGCTGAGATCAATGGTTTGTTGAGATCCTGTTTCACCTCAAGGGATGTTTTTCGATGCCATGAAGCCGGAAAATTTCAGCCGGTGAGAATCTTCCCTACAAAAAAAACTTCAAACAACAAAGGTGGCTGGAAGAATCCTCGTGATTTTTGCTGGTAAATTTGCACCATCATTTGATGAGATGGATTTTTTTTTTAAGGCGATGTGCTGGTTTACAGGAGTGTATACTATACAATACTATATACCTCTTAGGTTCCCGCTAAAACCCAGGATGCAATTGTCACCAGCAGAATCAGTCCATTCTTAGGATCGGGAATCCTGAACTAAACCGTGTTACTGGGTGGGGGAGGAACCCAACGTACACCCCTGAAATTGAAGATTTGGAGTTCCCAGAAAATTGTATCTTTCAATATGTTGAGGTATGGAATGCTAAATTTCGGGGGTGTTCCCTGCCGGGATCAACTACATTCTCTAACAACTAATGGCTGGTGGGCTTACCGTTGAAAATCATTGGAAGATGAAATCTCCTTTTAGGATGCCCGGCATATGATGAAGGGGCTTTTGCTGTTGGTTTCAGGGAAAGTATGTCCTACTAACAATGTGGATTTTCCACCTTTATACCCACCTTTCTAGGGGTCATAGAAAAGGCCACCAACCCAAACTTCATTCGCACCATCAGGGAGGGTAGCATGACGGCAAGCCCCGTCTACGACTCTTCATTCATGGATGTTTTAGAGTCTCCATGGTTTGTTGGCTAATAACGGAGTACAACTACAAAAATCCAAGAATTGATGGATAACGAGGTGGATTTTGTTATCATTCCATGGCCTTGTGGCCAAAGATCGGCTTGTGGGTAAGTGAGATGGTTCATGTATGGAAACCTCCATTGTCAAAAAGAAAGGTTCCACCTTGACCTCATCGATTTGTGTGTTGAGTTCACTTTGGGAGGGCCCCCAACGGTGTAGCCAGTGCCCATGTCCAGCATGGTGATGTTTTGCGGATCCGATTTCTTCCGAGTCCTGAGGAAAGTCACCGGGGTGGCACCTGATGAAGGTTGCCCAAAGGCTCCATGGGACTGGAAGTTTTTAAGCCAAAATGTAGGCAAATATTTCAGTCCCATGGAGCATATGGCTTGGAAAAAAAAACTTCAAATATCCTTCAAAAAAAAGTACAGTACTTCCCTTTCTGAAAACTACTACTTGGTGGTTGAACCAACCCCTTTGAAAAATATCAGTCAAATTGGATCATCTCCCCAAGTAGGGGATAAAAATAAAAATACTTGGAAACCACCACCTAGAAAAGGTACTTCCCTCTCCGAGAACCAACATGGAACCCTGAAAAAAAAGACCCCCTTTGACTAGCGGAAAAAATCCATCTAAAAATCACACCAAAAAAGGACCCGGAGTTTCGGCTGAGTTCCAAGGAGAGAAAAAAAACACCACTGGGCAAAGTCTTGGTTGCTTGCTTTTGGGGGATTTTTCTATCCTTGGAGCTCTAGGGATTTCCAGTATCCTTTGATTTTAGGTTCCAAGGATAGAAAAATCTCTGAAAGGTTGGTTGATTTTTGGTGGATTTCCCCATTTCAGATACAAATCACTAGGGGATTTTTTATTGTCCTCACGGGGTGAATGTGAGCCGCCTAAGTTTCATCCACATGACATGTTTCTTGACATGTTGGTCCTCTTCAAATGTTTAATTCGATTCTTTCTCAGGTCGAAACTATCCAATTTAGAGGAAATTGTCCCTATCCGCTAGTGATGTTATAATCCACCTATATCTCTTGGTAAATTACTATAAATCCTTAATCTGAATTAAGGACATTTTGGGTAGGATTCCCTTCCTAAACCACCATTTAAGGTGACCTCGGCTGAGGTCGCTATGAATTGCCTAGATATATCTTGGCAGTTGAAACTGCCAAGACCGCCCAACTTCCAAGTTTCCAAACCACCAGGTGTCCCCAACGTGAGCTGCCGTTGTTCTGCATCCGCTGGTTGTGACTTTGGGTCACTGGTAGCACTTCTCCGAGCAGTCTGCGGTGGGAAGCGTGTGTATTTTTTTCCAGTTTTTCGGGTTGGAAGTTTTTGGGGGAGTTCTTGGAGGGCCATCGCACCAAAGATTCGTAAGTCGTTGTGATCACACCCTCATTCTTTAAGCCTTTCAGGCCATTTGGAATTCAGAACAACCCCAGGTCTTGGGGACTTAGGATCACCAGAGTTGCGAACTACTTACTAACTGGGATGGTTTCTCCAAGTTTAGGTCCATTCCACGCTTGGGAAAACAACAACTAACACCGCAATTTTCTGAAAAATGGCTACGAGCAGGCATGTGAAAACAACGCGAATCCTCCTTGCATAATAGACCTTGCAAATAACTGTATAAAATAATGTTCAAATCAAACATCTACTAAGAAGTATATCAAAATTATGTTCGGAGTATTCCATTTCAAACATTTTCAAACGATGTCCAAGTAGCATACATCCACCAACTAGAGCATTGATTCAATTTATTCATGTATAGGAATTCCTTCAGTCTACCGCCTACCCAGTAACAGTCACAAATGAAGGCCTAGGTTGGGATTTCCTACTAAAAGTGAAGTAATCCTATTGGTGACTGTTACTGGATGGGGGGTAGTTCCAAGGAATTCCCAAGTTTTCAGTCAGTTTCACCGGTGAACTTTGAAACCGACGCCTTACGCCCTGCAAGACACAGAAGTGCGAGGGTTGGAAGCCTCGTTTTCGCTATGCTTGTCTCCCGTCGGATTTGGTTGAAGAAAAAACGCTTGGAGGAAAACAAACATCTTTGGAAAAACCTCGATTTGCTTAAGGGGCGTGGAAAAAATTGAAGAAATACTCTCCCAAATAAGGAGTTCATAGTGAGTTGTCATAATAGCCCAAAAAAATGAAGTAATATGGAATGCATGATATGACTTGTATCTAATGTCAATACGGGATTAATTAACCACTCCATTTAGGCTGCCCCTTTTTGCCGGAGGCCAGGTTTTTTGGTACTCGTCCAAATTTTCCCCTAGTTAATAAGGGTATGCAACCCAATTAGAGCCCACCATTTTGGAATTGACCAGTCACAATAGTTTTCTTGTTGAGTAGTAGGGAATATACCACCTGGAAAGTAGATGGCGCAACTCCCATGTATTGGTTTATCATGGCCCCTTACTAATCCACCTTTTGGGGGTTGAGCCATCTACTTTCACTACGGTGTAGTTGTCCCGTTGTCCTCAGGCCTAGATGTCTCTTTATTTGGGGGGAGATTGGTCAAATCAAAATCTCTCACCTTCTGGACCTTCTGGATCTTCTGGTGTACCTTTTCTAGTTGGTGGTTTCAATCAATTTGAAAAATATGAAACTGTCAAATTGCATGATTTCCCCAGGTAGAGGTACAAATAAAACATGGTTTATAAGGATCCCTTATCATGGTTTATTTTACTCCCTATAAAACTGGGTAGGATTTATTCCCCAGGTAAAAAAAAGAACATATTCTAAACCACCACCTAGAAAAGGTTACTTTTCCCTCGAAAACTAATGTTTTCGAACCCTGAAAAATAGACCCCTTTATATAAACAGGCGGGAAAATCTATCTGAACCACACCTCCCCAGGTAAAAATAAAAAAATAAACCACCACCTAGCTTTGTACTGTTGGTTTATAAGGATCCCTTATCATATCTTATCATGGTTTATTATACTCCCTATATAACTGGATAGTATAACCCCATATACCCTAAACCACCACCTACTTTTTCTTGATGTTCAACTTCAAGTACCTGCAACTTCTAGGATCGACGATTGATTTTCGTCGTCATGCGGGGAAATGTGAGGTTTAAACCCACTTCGCAATGTCGTTTGAGGCTCCAAACAACAAAAAAAACATGCTGTAAAAGGGAAACACATGTAAATGTAAGGGTGAACAAACCCATCTCATGGTTCTTTACATGGTAACAAATAACCTATGGTTAAATTCTATGGTATCTAAATGTATCTTTTTTGTAAACCATCTAAAATCGTCAAATAATTAAACATAAAACCTATGCCTGGAAGCTTCCTACTTGTTTTTGTTCGTCGTCAAAAAAAATGGGAAGAAATATTCCAGGCAGCCAAGTGTTGTACTAACCCATAGGATCCATGTATGCTACATTTACCTAAATTTAACCCAAATGTAGGTGAATATACCATACATGAATACTATAATTTACATTGTTTTCTCTTTCCACTCACCCCACTTCCCATTTGTTTCTGCAACCCCTGACGTTGGACCAGCATAGCGGAAACTTCCACGTCTCAAAGATTCTACCTGGCAGAGCCGGATCAGCAACATTTAGATTGCCAGGAATATGAGCGACTTTTCACAGTGGGTGAGATCTTTACTTGCTTGCAACAAAAGTTAGTGTCCATGGAAGTGATCCTAACTAGTTTGTAAGTTGGGTTATTTCACCTATTTGCGGGACATATCTAACCTACTTATATAGGGGTTAATTAT
Organism: Breviolum minutum Mf 1.05b.01; assembly: GCA_000507305.1. Lineage (NCBI taxonomy): Eukaryota > Dinophyceae > Suessiales > Symbiodiniaceae > Breviolum > Breviolum minutum. The sequence continues at coordinate 22,970 of DF239668.1, forward strand.
CCAATCCATTTACTAAGTACCAGCAGGACATCCCAGTAAAACAGACCAACAAATCTACCTACCCCCTGAAATTTAACTGATAAAAAGATACCTCAAAATGATGCCAAAAATGTTTGAAAAATCCGGAGATGACAGATTTTCCAATTCCCAAAAAGAATTGGAAAATGTGTTGAATCCGGAGATAGATTTTCCAATTCCAATTCAGATTGGAAACTTGGTCAAATCAACTGTCAAATCATTGATTTTTGTTCCTGGCCATTAAGGTGATCAATATCAACTAGGTGGTGGTTTCAACCCCTTTGAAAAATATGCTCGTCAAAATGGGACTCTTCCCTAAATGGGGGTGAAAATAAAAATATGTCAAACCAGCACTGTTGATGGAAGAAATCCTGCACCACCCAACATGCATGAAACCTTGTAAGTAATGGGATATTTACCATATCAACTGGTGCAGGATTTTTTCCATCAGCAGTATGAATTTTGGTATGGTCTTGAACTCCCCAAAAAAAAAACAACCAACAGCCTGCCTGTCGTCGTGCTTCTCTTGGAGCAGCCGCGCTCAACAGCTCCGGCCGCCTGGAGACGATTTGGGGTCATATGGGGAGTGAGACTCGAAGTACTAGTTGGGTATATAACTTAAACTTGGGTATAACTTTGGATATAATTCTGGGTATTCTTTAGGGGTGTTTTATACATTGACATGGATAAAGCTAGCTGTAACTTTTCTGCCAGTTGAATTGGTCATTTGCTAGTTGGTGGATTCAACCCATTTGAAAAATATGCTCGTCAAATTGGATCATTTCCCCTAAGTTCAGGGTAAAAATAAAAAGAATGTTTGAGTTGCCACCACCTAGTTTGCCACTGGCTTCCATCATCCAATCAGATGGACCCCCTACCCATAGGATCCCATTTTGGCTGGTAGATTTAGCTTGGATGGGTCGATCTTTTGCAGGCAAATTTGTAGGTAAAATATCAGCAAAACCTATAGATCCTCTTGGGCACCAGGAATCATCAGCTAAGCCAATGAATGTTGAGATATGTTCAGGATACAAATTTGGAGAAAAAAAAACTTGGGGCGTTTAGATTTTGAGATTCAATCTACCTTCCACTATTCGAACGTAAAGGGTGGCAGGTAGTATATAATCACCCAATTGGCAGTATATATAGTATATACCGCTTATATACCATGTATATTGCCTTCCGGGCTATATAGTTCCTACCGCCTATCACCAGAACCAGAATAATTCATTAATCAAATTGATTTGAAAAAAAAACATCAAACGATCTCCTTTTCCAAGGGTTCATTTTCAGTTTCCGGTTTTTCGTTTTACAGGACTGCCAAAAAATCCGAGGAGAAACTCCAGGGTCCCCCAACTGAAGGGATGGCACCACCACAGGCACAAACGCCACCGCCATTGCAAGCTTGGAAAAAAAATCTTAGGAGAAATGTCCAAGCCAGGCAGCTTTGTCGGATTTCAAATTGATGCATTTATTTTTACTTGAAAAGATTCAACTTTGAAGGATGATGATCTATAGATCCTGATTTATTTTTTCTGTGGAAAGCTTTAGTGGCAAAGAAATCTTCATTGTTAATGCCGCGAAAATGATGAGTTTTTGAAAAACAGATGAATGTGCAAACCCTTGCAATACTGTTTTTTTTCTGAGTCAGAATGACAGAATGCGCGCCAGATGTGAAAATGGCTGATGAATGTCAATCAGCAATGAGCTCAAGAAAGGTTTGTTGAGAGTCGTAGTGTGCTGGCAACTAGGAAACAGAAATTGCAGGGGAAATTTGTCATGTGGCCAATGTTGAACCGCTGCAATTACGTGTTACGCATCTTGATATATGGAGCAGCAGGGATTGCTGTATATAATATAATATAATATAATATAATATAATATAATATAATATAATATAATATAATATAATATAATATAATATAATATATATATAAATATACGTATATCTGTATCTATTCAAACAAAGTATGATAATTCACAACCCCAAATCCAACCCCATTTTTTTGGAAGGTACCTTGGTCCCCACATCTATCCTTAAATGAGGTCGGTTTTCAGGTCGGCTAACAAGGGCTGCCCAGATTTGCCGGGGGACCACCGGGTTGACGTCAGTTTGAGGATCCTACCCCTGCTATATATACAGGTTCAAGCTGTTCAAACCCGGTCCATTGGAGGGTCCAAGATCCTTAGCGCAGGCGGGAGAATCAACATCAACCAATCCATTTGGCCTGTTATCTTGCCATTCAAGTGTCTTGAAACAAATAATTACACAGGTTAAACGTGTGTACACATGCATATGCGCCATGTATGAGAAAAACCCACCTTTTTGACACCAACCAAGGGAAGAAATTCACCAACCAGTCCTCCCCCCCGGAAAACGAGGCCATAGAGGTCAGCCATTTCATCAACCAAAAAAATGGTCGTCGACTCTTCCAACGTCTGGGAGTTTCCTAAAATGGTGGGTTTCAACCAACAACCCATGGGGTTTTCCCTACATAAAAATGATCAGCACGACTTGGGGTGGTTTAAATTGGGGGTATATACCCACCATTTTTTTCGGAAACGCCCATCTTACCAATCATCAATTTTCAGGGGAGGACATGTTGGTTTTTTCGGGCGGGCAAAAAACCTAAGATTCACCCCCATTTTTTTCCACATCTTTTTGACCACAGGTTACTGGGCTCTTGGGCCTAAGAAGTTCGCTTCGTGCCCGGAACTCGTCGTCATCACGTTTCGGCTGGAAATGCATGGTGTGATTTTTTCGGGTGATTCCACCAGTCACAGGCATCACAAATTTGAAAAAAAAACGTCAGATTGTTTGCCTTCGTTTTTAGGGGGTTTTTCGTTGTGGTCTTAGACCGATATCTGCATTGAATTCTCATATTGAATATTGATTTTTTCACTTGATACTGGAGGATCACCCTCAAGGGGCGTTTTCAGCCATCGAATTATGCCATGCGAACGGTTGCTTATTCATTCAGATAGGAACCACACTTTTAAAGAATTTGTTCCAGGTTTTCTAGTTCCAATCAATTCCCATGGCGCATCCATGGGACTGGTATATTTACCACCTACATTTACCCATATTTTACTTATTAAAAACCAACCATTCATGTAGGGTTTTTATATCCCGTTCGTCAATTTTGGATCCGTCATGGGATTTGAATTCTGGTTTGAGGCTTCTTTGAGCTCCCCAAAGGTTTGAGAGTGAGTTTCCCGACGATGAAAACACCACTTCACTGGGGATAAGAAAAACACAGACACACACACAGCAACATGGCAAAAAAACCGGGGATTTGCTTATATAACCTCAAAATATCAATTATATGTATATATATATATATTATATATACTCATGGATGGCAGAAAGAGTTAGTGTTGTTTTTTTTCTTAAAATAAAAACATGCAACAAAGTACAAACGCTGGTATGGTTTTGACGAAACACCTGAGTTTTGTTTCAGGATTCAAAACAGGGAGGTCTCTATATTTTGAGATTCGAGACGACACGTAGGGAAAAAGATCATGTCATTCATACTACGTACCTGGAACCCAACTGACCTCTATTTCTTAGGTTTGACCTTCTATTTTATGGGTCCAATCATGCAAAATAAGGGCCGTTTGGGTTCTGAGTACGACTAATTTCATGTTCCAAATCTTAGTTGTTGACATGTTGTAGTCTTGATGTCCCAACTCTTTTCGCAACAGGCTCTGCAGATTTGCCACGGTTTAATTCGAATTTGCAGGGTGCATTGGCAGTCTTGGATGTGTGAGATTAACCAACGACTCAGTTGGAAAAAGTGAAGCAAACAAAAATAGAATATGTCCTATACCAACATTTGAGGTGGAAATTAGGATCAATGATTTCGCTTTTTGTTGGGTGAAATATGCCCACACTGCTCCTTTGTAGCCTGCATACCCCCCCACTGCGGTGATGTATGCCCATTTTTTGGTTGAAAGCTGATCCTGATCATTGATCCTATTTAATCTGAATTGGGTGGGGAAATGACCATTTTGTAGAGACATTATAGTTTTCCAAGAGGGTTTTTTCAAGGGGGATATTTAATCCTATTTGACCATTCCAACAGGGAAGTCTTATGACAGCTGGTTTGGGCAGAGAGAATCTTGAACAAAAAACAAGCTCCAAAAGGAAGCAAGCTGACAAGTGTGCCCCCCCAAAATTCAATATAGATAGCCAGAATAGCCATATTTGAAGCCATCATTTTTCGGTATCTATGTTAAATTTCTAGAAAGACGTTCTTTCTGCAACATTAATGCGCTTGGTTCCACTGTGGAAGTCATTCCGGGATGGGCCCCGGATTTCCTGCCACTCAGAAGGTTAGATGTTTACAGTTTGTAAGTCAATGATAGTAGATATATATATATATATACATATATACCAGGTTGGTCTGAGTGGCCTTAAAGAGGTGGGGGTGAATCATGACCTGCATTTGGGTGACCAAAGCGTACCACCAGCTACCAGCAGAGTTGGATCACTTCAAAGATGGTACAAAGGGCCCCTTGGAAACGACTTTTTAGAGATTACATCCCCCCGAGTCAGCAAAAACGGCGAAAGAGGGCCCGAAAAAATAATGGGGAACCCAAGGTACCAGGTGACGTTTCGTAACATGACCTATTTTTGGGTATCCATTCGTCAAATTTCTGGGGTGTAGTTAACAGTTTCAAGTAGACAACATTCTCCAGAGATCCAAGCCCCCACTCCGAGAAGAATTGGACGACGACAACGGGGCGTGCGAGCGTTCCGACGCGAATCTCAGGGATCTTCCAATGCCTGCGGGTCGGGAACGGCTGGGATCTCGAGTTCACTAGGTGATTTCCCCGGATCTACGGGGTTTTTGGTGATTGGAACTGGCTGAAATCATTGTTTTCCATCTACACAAGGTATCTGAAAATAAATGGTATTGATATCACGCTTACTAATCATTGATCTTAAGTTCTAAGAGGACATCCTAAGCTTTTTATTCCAATTTGTCACCGACTATTCTAATCTACTGATTCCGAACCAGTTGATACAATCATAATTTCTGTGATCTCCCTCCGTTTTTTTTGTTCGTGATCCCGTCCCGAAAATCGCCGCAAATCTGCTCCAAGCGCAATGCATTGTTTTTTCAGAAAGCCAACAATTCGCATAACACTCCTGGGTCCAAACGTTCAGCTGCCACCTTGTGCTGAGGATGTGGGATGATGTTTTAACAGGACGTGGGAAAAACCACATCTGGGACACAACGATGGATGGTGGCGCAAAACGTGTGATTACAGTGGTTGATGGAAGAAATGGAGGAAAAATACATTTGTTGAGAAAAAAACCTTTGATACAGCCTAGGTGGTGTAGGATATCTTCAATCAACAGTAGCCCTTTTTAGTATGATGATGCACATGTTTATTTCTTGTAGGGGTGGCTTTGGGGAAAAAAATAGGATATCATTTCTTGTTGTAGAATGTCTCAAATGCGTTGAAGTCAGTTACTTGCTTTGGAGATCAATTTTTTCCTCCCAAAATAACTGCTGTCATATTGATCTATCTATGGCTTGGGTCTTCAAAAGCTGGGGGTCCCTAAATTGAACTTCAGAGTTGACATTCATCCTGGGTTAACAATAAACGCTCTAAACTCATGGTGAAGCTTTGAAGATCTCATTTTGAGATTCGTTACTGAGATGTTTCGTAAAGATTTCACCCGCCGCTGTGAGTAGTTCCACTAAAACATCCTACTGTTGATGGTTCAGAAATCCCAAACAACCACCTGAGATGGTGCTAAAACCCCGTAAATAGTGGGATAAACTACCTAATATCAAATGGTGCAGGATTTCTTCCATAAACAGTACTAGTCAACTGACTCTGACGTTCACCCGAAAAATAACAGGAGATTTCCGTGAGAAAAAAGCAAGCATGAAAACCACGCAGTCAGCAATAGTAGAAACCACCTTCCAACCCCAACCGAGAAATAAAGCCTCTTGCTGCATTCAAAAAATATGAACTGTATACTACTGTATACCAATACATGAATGCTATACTTACAATCAACATATTGTTATTTTCGGAAAATCACAATCTCCACACCTTCCCTAAAATCAAATTCTCCTTCTTTTCGGCACCTGGTCACAGGTCATGAAGACACCTTGCAAATTATGAAGGCCCGGAACTGTAACAATCAGCTCGATGAGAAGCCGCTGCCTGTTGGATGTTGGAGTCCACTCCCAACAAAGGGTTTGTGGGTTTTTTTCCGAAACGATCCACAGGGGGGAAATCTTTGGGGTTGAAACTTTGGGATTTATGGGATTTACTTGGGATGTATGGGATGAAAATTAACATCTTCACCTAAAAATCCATGGTTGGTTCAGATGTAATTTCCTATTGAAATAGTCCCCTTTTTTTCAGGGGGTGTAATATTGTTTTAATACCGCCTTAAATGTGTTTTTTGTGTAAAGTGTATAGGTGGGTTGGCTGAGGCACCTTGAAGTTAAATATCATAGTGAACTAAAAGTACGTTTTTGCCACAGGAGGTGAAGCAAAAAGAAAATGGTTGAAAACTATACCACCCTTGGATTTGCTTGTTTGGTGGTTGGAAATATTCCCCAAATGGTGATTTATATACGTCCCATGGGATCGAATCCATAAAACAATCACCAACTCAACAAACAAAACTGTTGGTGGTTGAACCAACCCATCTTTAAAAAAATGAGTCAAATTGGATCATTTCCCCAAAGTTCCGGGGTAAAAATGAAAAATGTGTTGAGTTGCCACCTAGAATAAAGCACCTAGGGACCTTCAACTTATCCGGCATCAACCTTCTTCAATGCAGGTATTGCGAGTCGAATTTCGCATCTGACACGGCTTCCATTGGAATCCTTATGTCATGGTTTATAGGGTCCTTATTGGTTAATAGGCTTCATATAGTTGGTTAATGGAGATCCTTAAAGCAGATTCAATTACATCCCTGGTTGTTTTCATAGAGATCCTTATGTCATGGATTATCATAACCGGGTATAACCGGGTATAACTGGGTAATATTTCATCCCCTACATGCCCTAACCAACAAGGATTTTTTTTTGCTTCAATCTCTAGATTTTTAAAAGAAAGGCCACTAATGCTCGGAACGTTTGTTCAAACATACACCCACACCCCAAAGTTTAATTAACGGCTGGTTCACCTGAAAAAAATGATGATCTCCAAGTTCGGAATGCTCCTCTTTCCAGATCTTCAGCTTCCAGCCGCGGAAAACTTCTAAGGGGTGTTGCGTGACCCGCATGGGCGATGTTTCTCCCATTTTTTTTAAGGGATCAAAAATGACCCGAAAAAAAACCTACAAAATCCAAGGCATAGATCTGGTTTTACTCCATTTGGCAAAGCTAGAAACTCCACCAATCGAAAAGAAACTTCATCAACAGAAGAAAAAAAACAAACCTGGTGATTCAAAGTGACCTTTTTGGGATGGTTAAGAGACCCTTTTAAAATGGTTAAGTGACCTCCAACTGGGGAATAATAGGGTCGCTTTGAATCACCTGGAACACTTAATTTGGTGGTTTCCAATCCATTGTCATAAAAACATACTCATCAAAATATAGGGAACATCCAATCTTTTCTCCCCCATGTTCAAGCAAAAAAATAACGGAAACACAATCTTTGAAACACCATTGTCTAATAGTCAACCAACCACCCCTTTCGATGGCTGACCCAGCTTGATCCAACCTTTGTCGTGCTTCTACTTGGAGAGCTTGTTGGCAAGGACCTTGCAACTTCATTGCACCCATCATGCGAAGGTCAAAGCCCACCTGGTGCGGTGAGGGGAAGGGAGTGAGAGGTGACGTTGGGATGGATGTTTCAAGGGAGAAGGACGGGTGGGGCCCTAAAACATCTTAGCCAAATGGTGTCGTTTATGGTGATTTACCACACATTAGTAGATTCTTTTGAGAAGACCCCAAAAACAAGAATTCCAAGCAATACTTTGTCTTAGTGTTGAAGCCTTCAAATGTTCATTGAAACCTTTCAACACCCTTAACAACCAATGTCCCCTTTGGAACCATTCAACTTACCCCGTCTACCAATCATCCATATGAATCATATTGAATCACTGATATGTGCTGGGCGAACAGCTGATCATAACATCAATCTGGATGCGACGCTCAACAAATAGCCCATGGCTTGCATAGATAGCATATTATATTAACAACCACATTTTATGTCGTGACGTGTCATGTCAAAATTCAACTAGATGTATGACCAGTGGCCAAAACCCTGGTTATTTGCTGCATATAGGGGATTTTAACTATCCAGTTCTGTAGGGATTATGTTTTTGCCATGAAAGAAGTATCCCTCCCTATGAACCAACCAAGATTCCCACCCCGGAAGATTACCATTTCAAACCCCCCAAAAAAATGGAGGTTTGGTTAGGTTCAGATGATGTTCCTTTTTCAATTGGGTGATTTTGAGGGGAACCAGCCGTGAATCTTCACATCCAGGCGTTCGCATGATGCGATGTTTCGGCTGGGAGCCACCGAGCCCACCTTGACGTCCAAGCGCTCCTCCGTACGGTTTGTCACCTGCACCATGGAGTTCAACAGGGAGAGCTACGACTGGATGTCCCGAGAAAAAAGTTAGGATATATTATATATATAAATGGTTTGGTACATGGGTTATGTTATTTCACCTAGTTATAAATATCGGGGTATTCCTTGGGGTTATGAAACGCCCACTGATCCGATCTACCCATTTATATCCATCCACTTCCTTCCAACGGGACATCCAGTCGCAGACACTCATCACCTGACTAGGGGGTGGTTACCCCCTTCAACCCCGGCTGGGAAAATATGCGACCGGACCAAAATGGGAATCGCCATGAATCGCCCATCTTCCCAATAAGAAGAAGACTGTTCGACCCCGGCATGAACTTTCAGATGTCAGGGATGAGCAAGTGTGACTGGCAATTTTCGGGGTGAAAATATAAAAATGTGTTGAGTTGCCATCACCGAGCTGCTCGTTTGTGGCTTAAAAAATGATGGTTAGTACTTCAATGTAATTCGTCCACCTTGGAACTTCGATTTGCGACTGTTTGTTTGGTGGCTGGACAAAAATTATTCCCCACATATGTAATGGTTTTAATGGTGAGTTTCATCCCATGGGATGGAATCCCTTTAAAATCACCCAACTCAACAAACACAAGCTAGTTGGTGGGTTGAGCCACCTACTTGAAAAATGGGAGGCCGTTATGATCCACATATTCCGATATGAATCAGTCATTGCTAGCTTATTTCAAAGCTCCCTAGCCGAAAATGATGAAAAATTCTAAGAGAGATATCTGTTCCCACAGGATTTTTGGTTTTGCATGGATCCTATGGGTTCTATAGAACTAATCACAATTAAACTATCCGAATCCCCCTTTTTTTCAGAAGTTGAACTCCTTTTTTCAGCTCTCCTAGGCTGACGTATCTAAAGCTACCTTCCCTAAAACTGACAACAGTTCGCACCTGAAAATAAGGCGCTTCTCAAAAAAAGGAATGTATACTTTCCGAAAACCACCATTTTTTTTCAGGGGCAAACTTGCTGTCTGTTTTAGGGATGGTACGGGATGGTATACTTCCTTCCTAGTTCTTGTCTTCCAAGACAACAAAAAAACACCCGAGCCAACCGAGCTGGCCGACCTGCAATTCCAAGTGGAAGGGACGTTCCACGTCCACCTGCGAAGGACATTTCACCACTTCCAAGTCAAGCTTGGACACCTCAAGAGCCAAGCGAGGCTCGGATGAAAAACTGCGAAGGCTTGCTTGGGATGCTGTTGAAGCTGGGGATTCTTCCGAGTGGCCTTTAAAAGGTGGGTCTTTTTCGTGACCCTTTCATGGGTTAAGTTAAGTGACCTCCATTTTTTTCGTGATGAAAAAGGGTCACGGATGGAAGAAGCTTTTCCGGGTTGCTAATTTGTCCACTTTTCTCATTTTCTTGTTGCTTCGTCCAAAAACGGGGGGGGGGGTGTCCAAGTTGGTTTTGGCACATGGTTGGGCCAAGTGTATCCTAGAAGCACTCTATATGTCAACAATTTGGAAGGAATCCACTTTCATGACGGAAAAGAGCTTGAAAGACGAGGGGGCATTGGGCATCATCATATGTAGGGAATATCACCTCTCATTTCTCCTTGGAAATTTCGACATTAAAGAGATCACAACCCGATGTAGATATCCACAATATCAATGATGATCAATCATGACGAACATTCTTTAGGAAAAAACAAATGCTACCTACCCCCAGAAGTTTGACATAGATGCTCAACATAGCCAGTAATACTTGTTCCAAAACAGTCCATCCTTTTCGGATGTTTTTGGCATCTTGATCTTGCTATGCTGCAATAATCCTTCCCACAACAGCAACACCAATTCTCACTTCCTCACAGACCCAAATCCACCCGAATACCTACATCTGAAGATGGTGTTTGGGCAACCTTCGTCTGTTGGATGATTGGACCCCTACAATGGAAGGTCAAAGCCTAAAAATAGAGGTCAGTTAGGTTCTAGGTGTGTGAATATATATATATATATAAATAGATATAAATACTATATTATAGATATAAGTCACTTTACCAATCTTTTGGTCACTAAGGTATATACGGTATACCTGTTTAGACCTACAATTTCTTCTTACTTTCCATTGTTCCTTCCACCCAAAAAATGCGCCAAAAACCAACCCAAATCTTCGCCAATCAACCCATCCCCACCTGTAGCGGTTTCACCTGTATGGGATGTCTTAAGAGACCACGTGGACCATCAGGTACTTGCCATAGCAAAGCTAAGGTTCCAAGGGATTCCATTCCACTCAACGCCGCAACCTCGGAAATTTGCGCAATCTCCGCCGTCCAATTTTTGTTGGTATTGAGTCATTCATGGTGACATGTTTTTTTTTTCAGGGGCGGCGTGTTGCTTGAGTTGGGGGTTCTTCATTTGTTCATTCAACAAACAGGAAATGTATCTGGGATGTCCTACCACACACTCTGCAGAGCCCCGGAAATGTTCAAGATGGCGCTTCAGAGGAAAAAAAACTCGTGGAGAAGTTTTAACAAGGGGAATGTTCTGCTAAAGCAGAGCTGATCGAATCAATTTTCTGAGTTTTTGTGGGTGATTTCAACCCATTTCAGCGGGTGATGTATTTCAAACCAGTTCTTAACCATTTAGATCCTAACTTCCTGGTTTTCTTCGGATTTGTGAATGTTCAAGAGAAGGTGAGTGACTTTTCCAGTCTCCAATATTATATAACAAAAACAGCCTAGCAAACGATATAGCTGGGTGTTTCCAAAAATAGGGGTACCCCAAAATGGATGATAATGGAAAACCCTATTAAAATGGAGGATTCAGGGGTACCACCATTTTAGGAAACCCCCAGCTGGTAAAATGTTCTTAGGCAAAAAAACATATTTTTTATCGGCCGATCTTTGAAGTGAATCCACCAGCCCTCACGAGGACCTTGAAATCTTGAACATCTAAAATGACTTCCCAAATTTCCCAATGCCAGTCATAGGGCTGAAATGTAGGGCAAATCACAACATGAATCTATGACTTTCTTTAAAAAAAAACGTTCCATCCTTAGAATACAATATGTAAACCTTCTTGTTTATGATTTCTAATCAACCTATCCATGATAACAAGAATGACTATCCACCAATGTCTCAACCAACAACCAACGGCATCCATGCAGAAAACTCCACGGTCACCCTCCACTGTCCGTTTGTGGGTCTCCCAACGGCATCGGAGCTTTCTGTCAACTCTGTTGGTGGAGTGAGGCGAAAAACCAGCGAGAAGCACCCTCGCTGTTTCAACAAAGGACCACCACTCCCTGGTGGAGGTGACGTGAGTGTCATGGGGAAGGGTGAGAGATGATGATCGGTTTTTTTTGTTGGCGCTCATATTGTAAAGGCAAAAAGGAATGTATCTTCCCTGATACAAACAAAATCAAAGAAAATGTTTGAGAATGCTTAGATGTTTTTTTGTTCCAAAATATTGAACACAATATTGTGTTTTTTTGGTGGTTGATGGTGTGTTTTGCCATGGTAGAAAGTAGAAAAACCACCAACAAATCCCAGAGGTGCTTGTGGTGATTTGAAGCTTCTTCAAGGGATGATTCTGAGGGAAAACCACCCACCCCTTAAAAACTTGGATGGCCCCTTTGGAAGCTGTAGGATCAAAAGTGATCGGATCAGTGGGTAGTTATAACCCTAATGTATATATATATATATATATTGATGTTTCCGAAAATAGTGGGTTTTCCCCCCAAATCATCCATTAAAAAATAGGGTTTTCCATTATTTTCACCATCCATTTTGGGGTACCGCCTATTTTTGGAAACACCCATATATTATTAATATATCCCATTTATAAGTAGGTGAAATAATCCAGTTACAAACCATTGATCCTCAATTCCTTGGGACATCCTAGTATATACTGTTTTTGTTGTTTTATGCTTTTCAGGCACCATGACTCCATGATCATCATCCATCATCCCGGACCGCACCTTCCAGCGGATCCGTTTCGCAAAGGCTCTGCAAGCCTTCTGCACAGTCTAAACGCCAGGAGGACCTGAGTATGCTCGTCCGCTCCGAGGTACCAACCCTACTGGTACGAAGGGTTCAAGACTCCGGGCGAGAAAACCATCTGAGAGATATGAAATCCCTATACAAAATGGGGATAAACGTAATACCAAGCTCAACTGGTGAGTTGAGTTTACCGGATTTCAGGAAACAACCACAGGTATCCCGATACGGTGAAGTTTCTTGATGTTTGAAAAGTTTTCTCACCTTGGGAAGGTTGGAGCCCCATATCCTGGGTGAAAACACCTGGACAAACCCCACCAACAGTGACCACTGTTGGATGACGGAACTTACAGTTTTTAGGCTCGGGAATCATACCGTAAACCTTTATTTGCCACTGGAATCCTGAGTGGGTGGAAGATACAAGACACGTCCGATATGTTTTCAAAAGTATCCATCAATAAAATCAAAGTTTCGCCCTTCTTGGGGGGAAAAACCTTGCAGCTAAAAAAAAATCCCCACATTTTTCGAGCTGAACATCAACCAAATTTGAAACGACCACCTGACCTGAATTCACTCATTGACAAAATTACCCCCCGCATCGCCAGAAAGAAAATTTTCTCACATCCTTGAGCCTAGGAGCAAATAAATGCTACCTTCCGTGGAGTTTTCAATCAAACCTCGGCGGAGACATTTCAGGTGATTGGGCAGGCGATTCGAAAACATGCTTTTTCCCAGAGAACCAGGTGGAGAAAGAAAAATGGGTTTTACGCCCCCTTCCGAGACACAGTCTTTGTGTGGTTACACCCTGGAAGATTAACATGGAACCTACAAATCACCCATTTAGAAAGGAAATGGATCTTCCAAACCTCCATTGTTGTGTTCCAGCCGTTAATCTTCCGGGGTGTATGGCATTTGTCTTGTGGCTTCTGAAGGTGACGGTGATTTGCAAAACCCAAACGTTCTGATGCTCCAGGGTATCGGTAGCTGCCAGGCTGCCAGATGTTGAGGTGTGAAAACTCCACCCAAATCAGTGTCGAAAATTCGTGGGTTTCTCGTTTGTGGTTTCAACCTAATTGAAAAATATTTGTCAAAATGGATCATTTCCCCAGGTAGGGGTAAAAATAAAAATATCTGAAACCAGCACCCAGGTTTGTTTTATTTTGTTTTTGTGTTTTTCCAACACCCCAAAGTTTGATGATCTGAACTGCATGCTCCACGTGGATGTTTTTCATTTTTTGTTGGAGGGTGGGGGGGCAAAAGTTTGAGTCGAATCCCATCATTTGAGGCGGTTACACAAAAAGCACTGCGGGCCCATTTTTGACCCTTCAGAAAAAGCTCAGCTCGGCACATTCAATCAGGAGCTGCCCATCCTCAAAGGGCGCAACTTGGGTCCCCGGTCCCAAAGGCTCTCACAGTGAGTTACACGTTTCAAAAAAACGCACCAAATTCACAGGGGCTCTGCGGCGTTTCTTAGGGACTACCACAAAGATTTGCCAAGGTTTTTTCATATCCCAAACCCTAAAAACATACAAAAACCCTCTGGAAAAACTGACAATTGGCTACAGGAAAATCACCATGTTCCATAGGAAATACATCGACCCATTCCGGGTCCATTTTCCAGCCAGCCAGAGGGATACGCCAGGTAATGAGGTAAACCCGCGGAGCAAGCAAACTTCGAAACTTCCAACAAAAAGGATTCAGGTTGATCTGGAAACTCACCCGGAAATATGTTAAAATGGTGGTTTCTTTGACAAGAGGAAGTTCTTAATGAATCCTAATGATGGATTTCTCACCATGCGAGCAATATTTGTTGGCCCTTCAAATGAAGCCACGCAGTGTTACATCCACTCATCATGTCTAAGGAACCAACTTTGGCTTCAGTAGAACTTGCGAATCTCTTATTTGGTGCATTTTGGGTGTGCTCTTCATTGCGTTGATAAAAAGAAACCTGGCGAACAAGAACCACCCAACGGATGGAGATGGATGGTATATAAATTTTTGATAACCCCCTCCTTGAGTAATTAAAATCTAATGTGTTTTGACTCACTATTGCTGCTTCCCGGCCGTTTTTCTCTTCACCATAAACAAGCATTCATAGCTATCTTTAAGGACTTCAGCCCACCTCAAAAGGTCAGTCGTTATACACCCAGCCAAACCTGAGAACTCAAGGGGTGATTCCAGAATAATGGGGACTCCCCCTTGATGGTAAGCTTCTTCCCATACGATTCCCATATAAAGATATGGGGATTCTTATGAGAGTGGTATGGGAATATAGTACGGGTACCGGGTACCCATTATTGAGGAGGGGTCCCTGGAAATCTCACATGATGATACTGTTGATGGAAGAAATCCTGCACCACATGGGATGGATGAAACCCTAAAAATAATGGGATTGATATTTACCATATCAACTGGTGCAGGGTTTCTTCCATCAACCGTAGTACCCCCAAATCTAATTCCAAGCTTCCAGTTGCACCACACGTTGTGAGACTGCAAAAGGTGGTAAAGCAGGAAAACGATACGAACGCTTCAGTTGAGCCTGAAATCCGAGAGATCCAGTTGAGGGACCAGGTAGTGAATATCCCTTCTTGTTTGTAGGATTTTGCAGGGTTTTATTCACCATCCCAGGTCCGGTGGTTTTGAACTCGCCGGATTTGGATGAACGAAACGAACCATCAACAGCAAAAGGGTGGTGTGAATTGAATCTCAGGGCTAGGAACTCTTGACAGTCATGTTGGAGAAGATGTGTCATACCTGGAATGCCAAGTGTCCTATTTTTTTAGGCGACTTTACCCCTAAAACCAGCAACTATTGCCTTAAAAATAGGGCACTTGGCTTTCCAGGTAGTTGTGTTTTTGAACTGAGGATTTTACATGGATGTTATTCTCATGACTATGAATTACATGCGTCAGATGACATCTCATGACTATGATGTTCAATTGAGTACAACTACACTTGAACATAGCCGCTGAAAAAATTACAATCCCACAAGGAAACGGCTTGTCTTCCGCCCAACTTTTTTCGATGCAGGTTGTAAACTTTCCAGGATATTACAAACCATGGAGAAGCCATTTGTTTCATCAGAACTGTTCATCACAAGTTGAGCTAGCTCAAAATTTGGGTACAGTAACCACTTTGACATCGCAACACAGGTCAACATTTAGTATTCCAACCCTCAATCTTGAAATCATGTTGATTTCATCCAGGTCAAGAAACACCATCCACAGAATTTTCGGGCCTGTTCACCATTCCAGCTGTAGTACACCACACACGTCAACGCCTAAAATGTAGAGAAGAAAATTCATCAGAGAAGTCGGAGGAAACCTAAGAGCTATAATATGGGGGTTTCCTCAAATAATGGTACCCCAAAATGGATGGTTTATAATGGAAAAGCCTATTTTTAATGGATGATTTGGGGGTACCACCTTTTTAAGGGAACACCCATATATGATAAGCTTAACCAAGGATACACCCCCCGGAAGTTTAACAGCTCGTCCCTGAAAAATGATGGTTGGAAAACTACTTGTATTTTTGGGATGGTACATTTTTAGGGGCGATGTTAAACTTCCAGGGAGTAAAGGTTGTTTAAACACTCTGTCGAATTTACAGCAAGCTTGGGTAGTGCCCAGGAAGAGTAACAACATACATTGGGAACATTGGTATTAATAATGAATATTAAGACTCATCAATAAGCTTCGATTTTTGGTGTGTCTCAAGTCTCAACATTACGAGTCCCAAGTTTCTGCAGGTTTCCCCAGAAAGTGAGTTATTTTAAAGAAATTTGGGGGAAATTGTTCCTAATTTGGAGTCATGCATGGGGGTATTCGTGCTTCAAAAAACAGACCAAAAATATAACTTCAAGAGTTCACATCTCCATGTTGCATTTCTGTAACAATTTCTCAACACTTCCCCAATCCTTACAACCACAACTTACAAGGCACCTTGGTTAAAAGTGTGCACACCCCAAAAAAATGTCATCTCATGCCCCAAAGGATCCAACCAACCTCTTTTTGGGTCAAGAAGACAGAGCTCAAAATAAAAGTTTGGTGATGCGAATCCCGATTTTGTCCAGGTGTAATCGTGTCATATGTCAGGTCCAGGGGCATATGTGCCAGCAGCATTCAGCGCATGATCCACCATAGCATCCAATGATTCACCTAGCAAGCCAAATAACCATTGACAGAGGAGAAACGAAAAACCCCTGGTTGGTTCACTTCTGAGTGCGGTCGGATTCAGTTTTTTTTTTTGATGGCCCCATTTGTTACATACGGGTTTGTTTGTAATGCATGAATCTGCTCATACACCACGACATACAAGAAGCTGCTTTGTTTATTTGTTGTTGAAAAGGACAGGTGTTGACCTATGAGTTTGTATGTATGGGACTCCTCAGCCATCAGCCAAATCTATGATGCCATAGCAGTTATTTCACCCACCTCAAGCAGTCACCATGTGATGACAGACCATTCGTACATGGAGTTTTTTTTCAGCCAAATACGAAATGTCACCATTGATCCCTATCTGACCCTTGGCATGTTTGCAACATTTTATATAATGACGTTTTTCAGAAATCCGGTGAGTGTTTCAACGAATGAGTTGCCTAGAAATTGAACATACATACTAAACATGATGATTTGACTGGGAACACAATATATATCCTACAAGAAATATAATGATGCAATACTAGAATGACTTATCTAGGAAACTAACATACCCCACCGAAAGAAACTAGTAAAATTATCTTCAAAAGTACCCTTGGGAGGGGGATATGTGGATATGTTAGTTCCACAAGATGGGCTCCTATCAGTTGTAAGTACGGTAGGGTTATAAGTCTTGCTAGGTGGTGGTTGAACCAACCCATTTGAAACAATATGCTTGTCAAATTGGATCATTTTTCAGGGATCCGGGATGAAAATAAACAATATTTGAGTTGCCACCACCTAGTATAGGTGTGAAATCACCCCAGGTCACCCATTTATTTTCGGCCATTTGTAGGAGCACC
Source organism: Breviolum minutum Mf 1.05b.01 (assembly GCA_000507305.1). Classification (NCBI taxonomy): domain Eukaryota; class Dinophyceae; order Suessiales; family Symbiodiniaceae; genus Breviolum; species Breviolum minutum. The sequence continues at coordinate 40,510 of DF239668.1, forward strand.
AAAACTCCATTTTGGATCCACTACAGGGTCCAGGGGCCCATCTTGCAGGAGGGTTATTTGAGTTGAAGCCAGAAAGGGCAGTCAAGGTGGAGAACATCAGCTGATGTGTCAATCTTTGAAAACTGTTCGGACGAATGACTGGACGAATGCTGAACCCATTTTTCACGAGACCTCGGAAAAAGCGTAATGTATGTGAAAACTGCATGAAGTCTCGATATACAGTTTTCTTCCCCAAGTCTAGCGCCTGTTTGTGGCACCAACTGTCCAAAGACCGATGCGTTTTCAGCATATGATGGATGCGTTTTCGGCATATGGGTATGAGTTTTTGGCATTGTCTGAAACTATGCTCAAAAATCACCAGTGCGTTTTCAGCATAGGGGTATGCGTTTTCGGCATCTGGGTATGCGTTCTCGGCAGTGTCTGGAACAATGCTTAAATTCCACATATGCGCTTGTGGCATCGGTCTGCGAAAACACCAATGCGTTTCCAGCATTAAATCTTGCCCATGGCTCTTGATAGAAATGGTTGGTGGCATTTTGACACAGCAACTGGCAACACTCTGACAACAACCCTCGAAAGATGGCATCAAGTTTGACCAACTGCCAAGATGAAATGATCGCAGGTGTGCGAAAACTGGCCATTCATGCTTTCTAGCGGACATTCTGTCAGTCCCAGAAGTCTAGAGGGTTAGGGTAATGGGGTAGGGCAGTCACTATCAATGGGCCTGTGTTCCCCATCTCTGCCGCAAGGGCTGCGCCCCGTTCCAAGGAGTCAGTGTCTGCCAGGAGCGCAGTGAGATCTGTGGTGTTTAGAAATAGTTGTTGGTGCCAAAGGTAGCCATCAAAATTGTTAGCGCAGCGCCAATTTAAGAACCAGATCCTGTCGCTGGAATATGGGTTCTTGTCAGGGTTGGCATTGTCTACATACCAATCCGGTGGTAAGACGTCCCGAGTTCCATCCAATCCCACCCACTCAAAACTGCTCTGGCTGTACTTCAAGAGCGGCTCCTCGTCATAATCCCCTTCCTCAAGGTTGTCCACGTCCAGGAGGTCGTCCATGCGGACCTCATGCGCAGACATCCAGTCCTCAATATCCTCCGCCTTCAAAAGCCACCCAACGCACAGCTTGGCCTCCTGGAAAACCCCCATGAGAGCAATGCGGGTCATGCACCGGTTCCTGCTGTTCCTCATGCGCGGCCAGCTTCCGCAAAACGCGTCGCCACATATCCAGCGTGCCCAGGGCTCAACCAAAGCAAGCGATGCCAGACATGGAAAAGCAACTCGAAAGGAGCGCACTGACAAATGGCGATGTCTTGTTGTTACGCGCATCCGGAGGAATTTGCCTTACTCCAGTCCTTGACCCAAAACATACCTCCGAACAAAACCACGTTGATTCATAATCAACCATCATGTTGGACCTTGTTTTGTGGAGAGGGTGTCGATAAGACATATATAGCGACACACAATCAACTTAGAACATATTTAGGAAAAACAAGCAACACTTGCAAATATGAGGTTCTACATGCAGGGTTTCAACATCTTGGAAAGCATGGCTTAGAACATAGGAGATGATATGACTTAGAACAAAAGGGCAATTCAAGGCTTAGAAGATATCCATATACAAAAACATTATAATATACATCATCTATGTTTAAGTGATTGTCCGTCGCTATGGGGGTGTTTGTGCGCTAGGCAGTGGATGCATGATGCAAACATGATGTCATGTGAAAAGCCAACGTATTCCGACAACCTGCATCGCTACAGGTCAGTTCTTCAGTATGAGAGTCGGGTCGACAGCGTGTATGTCCCAACCTGTCTTTACATATGGATGTTCTAAGTGCAGGTCACCCATCATGGGAACGGGGGAGATGTGAACTTCCAACATGAAGCTGCTGATGTCATCGGACATGCAAAAAGCAAACGTATGCCGACAACTTCAATAGAAAGCCGGATAGATGGCGTTGATGTCTCAACATATTTATTTACATATATGCATCTTCTAAGTGCAAAATTTCACGATGTTCTTAGCCTGATGCTGGACATTCTAGGCGTGAATTCCGGAATGTTCTAAGGCTTGGAACAAGGGTTCTAAGTTCTAAGTGTTGAATTTAATTTTGGGCACTCGCACCAAGGTTATGAAGACATCAATTTCTTGACCTTCTTGGAGGGACATATTCCGAAGGTTGAAGCAGAGAAGGGTTCGGGGTTAGTCAATCCACTTTGCATTATCATTATAAGTCATAAGATGTAATAAGTATAGCCGATGACATTATATACTAAAATCCTGCAGCAGTTGATATGCAGCTGTAGTTGATCCCATTGTTTACAGGGTTTTTTTGCACCTGGAACCCCAAACAACAATTTATAAATGGATGTTTGGTGAAACAACCATTTTCTATATCAAGATTTGGAGTCATCCAATTGAAACAACCATGTACAAATGGTTGTTTGGGGTTTAATACATCCCAGGTGGTTTTCTCGCCGGACTTCTGAAGCATCAACAGTATCATCCAAAAACTTCACCCTTCCAAAGGATTGTCTTCCATCGATGTTCAGGTGCATCAATTATACATCTCAAGTCCATTCTATCTGGGTATATAAATTGAGAAAATTCCTTAACATAGGGGGATTTCCCCTTTCACCACCATTCCCCAGCATTCCACACAACACATCATCCCTTGCCTGGCGCCAGGCTTGATCTCTCTGTGGCCTGAGATTGCTGTTGGTTTTTTTTTGGTGTTCGGTTCAACTGAGATGCGGCCCACCATAGATACCCAGTTGGAACCTAAATAACCTCTATTTTTATAGGGTTTGACCTTACATTTTATGTGTCCACTGATCCATGACAAGGGTGAATGACCATGTAAACCACGGCTGCAAACCATTGATGCTAAGTTGACATGATGCTTTCACACCGCTGAGTGAGGTCCTGCTACAAATTCATATCATGAATTTGTATAAAAATCCAAAGCCATCAGACTTCAAGCCGGAAAAATCCCATCAAAATAGGATTCAAGGTATGCAATACTTACCTCCCGAGTCGTCAACTAACGGCTGGATCCTGGTCCCTGTACCCAAAATGATGGGCAGGTTTGGTATCCAGGTATCTCCGGCTCTAAATCTGACCATGTTGGGTATCAATTCGTTAGATTTCTGGGGCGTACTGACCGAATTTGAATGGTTGATGGGTGGAGGAATTTCGATCCATCTTAAGCATGTACCCCCCAATGGTAGGACATTGATTGCTTGTGGTATGGTATGGGGATCTGTATGCTGCTACTGCACGTATACCCTCCAGTAAATTAACATGGCAATGAAATATCTCCATTTTCAATCGGGAATACATTTTCAAATGGGTTCATTTTCCAGCCAGCTATGTTAGTTTACTGGAGGGTATGTAGGTTCAATGAAAATCCTCCAGTGATGCGTAATCCTTAATCAAACTACCACTATTACCGTTCAATCCATGGGACCCATCTTGATTCCTCATATACTTGGGGGAGTTCGGCTCGACTCACCTTGCAGTTCTTGGCCATGCGAAAACACAGAATTTCACCATCCGAAAAAGACCAAAGGCTGTCCATCCTGCCAGTAATGCTCTCCGACATACATCGCTGGATATTCTCGCGAGATCTTCAGACCCCTCATCTCTTCACATTTGTGAATGTATCACCCAAATGCTCCCCCATGCATGGAATTTAAGTATATTCTCTGGCTCCCACTTGGTGAGCAGTAGTGAAATGGTTCTGGTACATATTGCCTGCGTGGAGCAACAGATGGCTTACATATTGAAGCCCCTCAGAGTCCTAATTTGACAATTATTCTCAAGGTTTTTTTTTTGGCGTACAGGCCATACCCTTTTAGTAGGACGTTATAGGAGATGCATTCAGTGGACTGCTCATGTTTGCTGCCGTAGGTTTTGTCACCTTTGCTTCACCCTTCAAATCACCTACCCAAACCCCAGTTTTGCCCAAGGCTCTCCAGTGTTCAGCAAAGTAAACTTGGAATAACCTCCCGGAGAATCCAGGACAAAAAATCTTTGGTGATTTCTTTAGGGGGTCACTTTGGCCTAAGCATTATGGTTTAGTTGGGAAAAAAGTTCATGTGCGAGTTGACGATTAATGATTAAACATCGTCGACCCTCATAACAACCACTTCTCCGATCAACCATCACACTGATGTCACGGCCACAGCTTTGTTTTAGGGTTGTATGGGGGATGTAAAACTACCTACTGATTATATAGGGATTGTTTAGTAAGCCTGTATAAGAGTCCTATGAACCATGGAATGTGACAAACACATGCTGGAGCAAAATTCGTTGAATTGCAGCACTGGAATCTACAGTAACTATAAAAGCTTGGGTCAACACACAAATCCTCAATTGTTTTTCTGGAAATACGTGGTAGGGATCCTATTCTAACCCGCAAACCAAGTCAACACCTGGTAGATGGGCGATTATGCTACCTAACACCTATAGTACCAGAACCCGAAAAATCAATTGACGCCCCGCTGATTACCACCAACATCTGAACACATAAATCTATCAAGATTTCACGATCAACTCAAAATCCATACCATCCATGGATTCACATTTACCTACGTCATACATGTTCTGGGATTTATCCAGGTGATGTCTGGGAGACTTTCTTTCGTCGCCATCATCATCGTTGTCATCATCGTTGTCATCATCGTTGTCATCATCATCATCGTTGTCGTCGTCATCATCATCATCACCATCACTTAAATTTGCATAAGATGCGCGGAAGAAAGTGAAGAAGATTTTCCCAAATGCTGGTTTAATGCTGGTTTTTTTTACCATATGCTAGAATTCCGTCAAAAAACTTCACCAAAGAAACAAATCCAAGATCATCATCATCATCACATCGTTGAGGAAAGTATTTCAAGGTTTTGGTGCCCTAATAGGAAATACCCACAACATTAGATTTGTTTTGTTTGATGCTTGAAAAACAGTTTTATAAACCCAACACTATTCTCCAAATGGATCTGGCCAAAATGTGAATAATATTTCACCAACCTAGATTTCCTTGAACTAAGGGGCACACATCCCTTCCAAAACGCTACCTTTTGAGGTGAGGTCGGACCTGAGGTCGCTATAATTTGACCAGAAATGATGGTTTCTTGGTGATTTACTATGGTAGAGAGCAAAAATCTCCTACACAATGAGAACACATTAGCTAACGAAGATTCACCCCAATAGAAATTTGCTCATGTTCTCTTATCCAACCAGTGATTCTGGAAGCTTCTAGGGCTCAAACGAGCTTCCAATTCTAAGTATACTAGCAGCATCCCCCAAAACTATATACAAAATTCACCTGAAAATCATCCTTTTAGAATGGAATATATGCAAACATCTTCAAAACATCCAATATATACTTAGATTTCGGGGTATACACACATATTATACATTTCTACTACCAAGCTCTAAATCGCAACCACGAAACCATTGCAAGCCCGTACTATGGCATCCTCATACCCACTGCGCAACAAGGGGGCGACTTGCCAAGGGTTTTCCTTTCAAAAATCTCGGATGCAACAAAAACGCCATCCCCAACGGGTCAGGGCCCAGCACCTACATCAATCTCCACTCGAAGACCGACATTATGCACCGTCTGAGTGCTGGAATTCGTCACATGCAGATATCCAGTGAACTGCTCTCCAACCAGACTTTTTTGAAGGGCCTCAACTTTGCACAACAGTTTTTACATTGGAAAATGGCCAGCTGGCTCCTTTTTCAGGAGTAAAAACGGAAAATATAAAAACGTCTTGAAAAAAATCGTTAAAAGGTGATGTTTCGCGAATTATTTAAGATGTTGAAGCTATAGATCTAGTTTCAAGATGTTGCAAGTTGAAATTACGACAGCAGGGGACAGCAGCATTGTCTGAAACACTTGTTCACAGCTATTACACCACACGGAAAAAATAAGAAGTGGAGTCAAGTCTAGAGCTGTTTGCTTCTCAAGCCACAACAAAAAATGTATGGGCTTGGCAAACTTGATCTGGTGGTTGATATTCTTTTTCCAATACCCCTCGAAATGGATGCAGAATATGTAATGGATGTATCAACAAAAAAGGAAACTAAATCCAAAAAAGAATGACTCATTGCACCATTTTTATTCTATCTACTCCAGGATTTTCAATAATCCTGCATGATCAGGCCATTTGGAAGATGAACCCCAATCCTACCCTATCTTTTGGAAAGGACATCCTACCCCACGTGGTGATGTAATGCATGCCAGAGATGTTTGTAGAAATCTTCCAAAGTATGGCATAGGTGACGGCGGTGACGGTTGATATTTCTCCTGATTGAAAAAATATCCGCATCAAAATGGGTGAAAGTCTTCTCAATTTTTGATGGTGAAAATTGAAAAAACACTTTGAAACCACAATGATGAAGCGAGTTTCACAAGAGGTTAAAAGGTGCCATGGCAACTGTGAGATGGTATGAACCCTCGATTTAGTAGTCAGTCACAAAGGCTTTCTATCCCTATGCGGTCTACTAAGTGGAGGTGTTTTATTAGCAACCACTCTACATGCAAGTTATTTTGTAGCACCTAAAAAAAAGGATACAAGTCACTTTGGGTGCATTCCACTTGATTTGCATTTGTCTGAAACAAAATCAGTGGTTGTGTCATCACCTTTGAAGTGTGTTATGGTCAAGGGAACGTGGCCATCATAGTCCCTCAATAAAGCTAGCTATGCATTCAGGCTATTCCTTGTAGTGGATGGGGAAACCATAACACGGCACGACTATTTGAGGGCCAACTGGGATCAAAAACCCGGGTTGGTTGGGCTTATATAGGGAATTATATGGATTATGTGTCTCAGTACAATTCCCCTATAATGGATTAATTCCCATATATGGATTGATTATAATACGCCATACCAACCAGGATTCAATCTAAAGTCACAACAAGTTTGTTGATCACATGCTCACATCCTTCATTCCAACCACGTCACCATGGGCACCAATGCGGTCGGCACCGCTGGCCCACCGAAACGTGGCACTGCTTCTGGTGCTTGCATGCCAGGTTGCCGAAGGCGCATGACCTCGGCACTTGGGTAACCAACTAGCACCATCCGGCCGGCAGCATTTTTTGATGGGGCCCCAATACTTCCAAAAGAAGGGGTCAGTCATTTCAATTCTAGGAATTGAGATAGGACCATTTCTATGGGATGTGTCCCTTAGTAGCCTTGGTGGAGGTCGTGTGATGACGGCCATGAGGCACAGAAAAAAACGGCTGGATACTTTCCATGAGTCATCCTGGTTGTTGAATAGGGATCCTTCTAATGGTTTACTGTACTCCTAACATAACTGGGTCCGGGTATGAGTTCCGATAAAACCTCAGCAGCCAGGGATTTTTCGCTGCTCAGGTGAGATTGTGTGGGATAGATTTTTTTCCAGGAAGTCTAAGTTAATCAAACTTCGCGCATTGGTAGCAAGGAATCCTTCACATGGTTTTTGTTCTTCTTTTGGTCTTGGACTCCCAGGGTATTTATATCCTCGTTTACATGTAGGGTGCTGTTCGGCCGATTCCTAACCATGGATTCTACCATCCTTGGCCTGGACGGCACATCCTTAATAGCAACACAGGTAGTTGGTTCCTGCAAAATGGGCCCCTGGTTAGAAATGGAGTTATTGGGGTCCCTATAAACGGCCGAAAACAAATGGGTACATTAACTGGAGTCATACTTCCCTATAAGTGAAGTCATAACCCTACTTATAACTGGTTGACGGGGCCCGCTTTGTAATGAATTCATAGGAAAAGGGATTTGTGACGGATGGGCTTTCAGCCACCAAATTCGACCAAGCAAGGCGGTAGGAACCCGAAGGGGGAAGGCATACAGAAGATTGGACTGAACACCTTAGTGACTTCCTGGATACCTCCCAAAAGCTATACGTAGGGACGTGCATTCAACCCCTGTTTTTTCGGGCCGGCTCACTAGAGTTACCAAGAAAAAGTCTCAAGAAACAAAAAAAGGCCAACTAAGTCATCCTATAGTTTCTTCATCACGAGGGTTTCCAGTTTCACTATATGCCAATATGCCAAAAGAAGGTTCTTAAACCAAGTGGGAGCATCCTTTTCCCTCAACCAACCCCTTCCGTTCTTTACATCAACCTACCCTTCTAGCAGGCCAACCAGCCTTGAGAATCAGCGGTTCTGGCTGCGCCATGATTCGCTGGAAAAACCAACCGGTTAGGTTAGGATATAACTGTGAGATTCCGATGGTTTTTGGGAAGTATTCCCTTCAAGACAAAGAAGGCACAAGAGATCTTAGCCGTGAAAACATCCCAAAGCTTCCTGAAAATTAAGAAGATTGTTTTTTCTCCACTAGCGGTATAATTTGTTTCTGCTCGTGCCGTGAATGCATGAATCAGGTTGGCTAAAATATGTTGTTTATTTCCTCAAATAGTATAATGATGCCTTCAATCTGTCTTTTTTGGTGCGTTCGTAACTACTTTCGTACGTAGAGTGATTTTTCACCCCCATTGGATCCGGGGACAAATGTCAAGGTCAGCTTGCAGGGATGAAATGGTTTGCCAAAACCAACCGTTCGTTGGTAACTAATCACCATGAGCCAGGTTAACTAGTGAGTTACCCGAAAAAAAAAAAAAAAAAAAACAATCCACCGATAACTGGCCTAAAACTATATATACGAGTGTTTCCAAAAATAAAGGTACCCCAAAATGGATGGTCTATGATGGAAATCCCTATTAGAATGGATGATTTGGGGGTACCCCTATTTTTGGAAACACCTATATATATATTTATTATAGAAAAATGCGAAAGTCCCAGCTTGTTGTGTTGGATTACTGGAAAGTATTCTGTTCGAGACAAGATCATGGAAAATGAGAACAGCTCCGCGCATGTGTGTTGTTGCCGAACTTCTTACTGAATAGGATCTTTTTACGCTTATCACTTTCTCAATTTTTACAAAGATAAAATAACATCCTTTCAGTATAGAGACTTTCACCAAATAACTGTCGTGTCCAACGCTTAATTCATTTAAGAACACAGGCTTCGAACGGTTCCAGTTTCATGAACAATAATAATATGCGGCGGCCAACTCTTTGGTCATGTCGTGCACTATCTGCCGGTGACACGTTGAATGTTGAAATGCGATTGAATATATCATGGGCTTCAAACAGTCACATCAACATGATCTGGGCAAATTATAATAATTAACCGACCTATGTTTCCCTGAGATAACGAGATTTCCCTTCCTTATAGCTACCTTTTGGTGTGAGGTCGTCTGAGGTCGCTATAATTTGGGTAGACATGATGACATGATTCGATCATGATCTCAATTTGTAAGACCTCTCCAACTAAGCACAAATGACGCAGTGATTGAAAAAAAAATATGTGGCAGTCTCATCCGCTGATCTTCCAACAACAAAAATCACAGGTCTCTTTGGGAAAATACCAAAATCGATGAGCAAAGGAACTTATCCAGAAACATATCCCAACTGCTCGATGCTGCGATGCCTAACGAAACTGATAGGATCAATGGCTTACCCCCCCGAAGTTTAACATAGCCCCTGAAAATAGGGAATCCCAAAAGGAAACTCATCTTCCAACCATCCATTTTCAGGGGCTATGTTAAACTTCCAGGGGGTAAGTGGATAGTAATCCCATTTTATGGGTCATAAGCCAGGTACTAGGGGCTTGCCCCTAGCTTCTTGGGACATCCTAGTGAAATATGTTCATGTGGCATCTACATGTTGTATCACAATGGCATGGAAATGCATTAGTAAAGATTCCCTACATGGAGAGATTGGATGTTTAATTTTTGTATTTGGGTCATCTATCCAAAAAACAAACGAAACAACATAAACCTTCAAAACCAACCTTGAATCTTCCCCAACTCAGTGAATCTATCTCACTAAAGCACTTCGGGTTGTTGACGACTCAGCACGCGAGCAAGCCACTTCCTTCAAACGACCTTCGTCTTGTGATTTTTTTTGCGCCGTGCATCCCAACGAACCCCCATGGAAATCCTTCGGATGTCGCACGGAGGCCGTTGTTGAGGCTCCGCCAACTAGTTGGTGGTTGATTGACCCATCTGGAAAATAGGATCATTTACCCATTTCAGAGTATAAAAAATGCCCAACAAAATCTGTTGAAAATCCACCACTTAGTTGATTCAAAGAAACATATCATCCCTGTATTTTGTAAAGGTATCTTTGCTTACATTCCCCACCAGCTTTGACGTTCAAAATTCTTTGCTTACATTGCTTTGACCTCGTGACACAGCTCGAGGTGATGACACGGATTCTGACCACTCACCCCCAGTAAGCATGGTCTCGATCTTTTGCAGGCGATTGTACCTAAGCCGCAAGGCAGGCTCAAGGGGTAAGCATAGCATATGGTGAGGCACTTCGTTGGATCTGTTTTTTCGAATGCCCACTTACCAAAAATAGTCCATATATAGATGGCTGTTGTCAGATGCCGAAGTTTAGCTAAATTAAAGGGTCGTAATATAGACCCCATTTTTTTTTGGTGGGATTGTTGTGCCATCTACCTTTTGAATTACTGTAATATGAGGTAACAACAAGAAAACAAACAGTACGTACATCAATGGGGTCATGGGGCCCCTATAAATGGCCTTGTTTCCGATGTTCCCCCCACCTTGTACCCCACTTAACAAGGGTGAACTAACTCGTGGAAAGGTTTTCGATAGATATCGCCAAAAAATGTATCTTCAGTTGTCATTTTTTTTCGCAACAACTCTGTGGAAACAAAGTCGTCATGTTAAGGTCTCAGATGTCCCAAAAACTAACGTTATCAAATCAAAAAAAAAGTGGCACCACATCGTTTTACTGGTTGGTGGTTTCAACCCAATGGAAAAATATTAGTCAAATGGGATCATTTCCCCCAAATAGGGGTGAACATAAAAAATATCTGAAACCACCACCTAGTTTACTATTCCCAGAAAATCCATCCTGCTCCAAATGCATTCCAGTATTTCAAACACTTCCGGAGATAGTAGCGGGGCTGTTTTTTTTGCGGAAAGTTGTGATCTTTCGCAAACCTAAATCCATCATCCCCGCTACTTATATATATATACACACTCCCTGAAACTAACAGCAAACGCCCCTGGAAAATTCCAGCCATTGATTTTCATGGGCGAAAATGTTAGTGTCAGGAAGGTATATATCGCATTGGACCGCCATCCCATTTGTTGTTTTTAATGAATCCCTCGTCCTAGCTATATGTTCACCCTTGAACCAGAACTCGGCTTCAGGTTTATATAGGGATAAAAAAAACAAGGGCTGCTTGCACTCCCTGAAGAACAATTGCAGCTTGCACTCCCGCGTTCAACCCAAAAATAGACCAGAACCATCGTCTTCTCCAACTATTTCAGGTGTGAATTTTTGGAAGCTAAAATTACCCAAACAATGCATCAATGCGTCCAACCTTTTGGAACGAATCACCTCCTCTAAAACCCACCGGCCTTATTTCCTGCAGGGGTGCGACTGGGGCCCTGAATTCCCATTTAAACATTCAACACGAATCACAAATACCTGGTTGATCAGATTTCTTCAACAAAAAAAAACGTCAGCATTCGACGAGGCACATGAATTGAAAGGCTCTTCTTTGCTCTTTGTTCATCAAGTGAGTTGTAAACATCACGGTCTGCAAATCGATGCTGGTGGCAGCACCCTTCATGCGCACACAGGCATTTGCAAAGGTGATTGCATCTATAGTAGGCTCACCTTGAAGTTCAACCAACATTTTGAAAAAGGTCTCCGCATTCTTGATGTCCTTCAGAGAAAAACTAGGGAAAGGTGCAAAAAAGGATGAAATCTTTGAAACATTTCAGTCATTATGGTCGGCCAAAGTGACTTTGATACTTCAAGTTGGTGCCTAAACATTGTGACCGAAACAGATGGCTATCCAACTAATCATTCACTGATGATTTTGCGTGCTAGATCATGCTAAAATCATAAGAATGTTCAACAAAATCGGTAACTCTTGATCACTCGGGTTGGGTTGGTGTCTTGGAATCAGTCTACAATATCTCATGGCTAGGCCCTGTCCACATCTATCTTGTAAGAGTATACAGCACTTTTGCCAGCAATGCCTTTTTTTCCAAAACACGGACATGTGTTTCGAAAGATAGCAATAAACAATGCACCAAAGAAGGGTATCCGTTTTCAAATTGGGCTATACGAACCTGATTCAAGCCGTGACCTTTTAATATTTGTCATCCTCTGGGTGGGGTGAATGTTGAGCGTATGTACTGATGCAATTTCACCATGAAAACCCGCAAGTTCACTACTGGTTGACTAACCAAAAATCATTGATTCCCCAACTCAACAATATTGCATATAATAGTATACAGTATAAATATATATATAACTTAGTAAGCAATGATTTCACCTATTTTCTGAAACAAAATATCTGCACTCCGGAATTTTGTTTCCTCAACTTCAAACAAAAAAACTTCACAAGAAAAAAATTCTCCAAGGGTCAATACCTCTGGTCTGTAAGTAGGAGCGAAATTGATAGGTTTCCAATAACCGCTGGAACTCGGCTAACCTTTTCGATGGGGGCAGGCTACTTGGATGTCCCAGGAAGCTAGGATCAAAGGCTAGGATCAGTGGGTTATAACCATAAGATATCCCATTTATAAGTAGGTGAAACAACCCAATTTCCTAACCATTTACTAAATTCTGGGGACATCCTAGTACCTTCATTCGGGGCCCTGTTGTTTTCTTTTTGGTTGCCGGGTGTATAACCGGAAACACAATTTTTTGGAGTTTGCTTTTTTATTTTGTGTGGAAGTTAGGATTTTGTTTGGGAGGGGATTGAAAATTCCACTTCATTCTGGTGGAAATCTCTGATTTCTGGAAAAAAAACACCAATTGTTTTTTGGTAAAGTTTTAAAGACACGTCCATTTTGGAATCCAAAGTATGTCCCCTTGAAAAAACATCATAGTAAGGTTTAGTTGTCATTTTCAGCTGTAGGAGTTATGTTCAAAATTCTCTCAAAAGAGAAATTCATCGTTCAAAGAAACAACTATCAACAAGTCAGCCTTACATGTTCTTTGATTGATACCGGCAAAGTATGTTTATCCCAAAGATTGCTAAAAGAAAAAGCTGCACATAAAAAGTCCATCTTTTAACGAGGATAAAGTCCAGTAAAGTCACCCGACTTTATGTTCACCTTCATCGTCTATTTGCAACATGTCAGCAAAGAGCTGTGCCAACATTTGCGTATCTTCAAAATCACGCAGTTGTTGTTCCACCACCAGGAGATCAATATCCGGTTGCGCCAATTTTAGGGCCTTCTCCACGAACGTACTTGTCACCTGGATAGTTGTGGGGGTTTCGCTTCTGGCACATGTCGTTGGTGGACCGGTGGAGGGCTGAGAATCTTTAAACAAAAATATGTGTAACTGGGATGTCTCAAAAGGAGACATAAACAGAACTCTGAGTTCTTTTTTTAGAGGGCGCCCGGTAAAAATCGAAACATTACCTATCTCGTTGTTCACAAAAAATAACACCTTTTCTTCGGAGGTGCTGTTTGCCTGCTTGTGCTGTTGTGGTTGGTGGGCTCAACCAAGCCACGCCATCTGAAAAATAGGCACGCTAATGCGTCGAATTGGATTACAGTACCACGTTTGGGGGTGACAAATCTGTTTAAAGAAAAAACAACCAAAGCATTTGAAAGCACCAACCCTCGGTGAAAACAACATAGCTTCTGAAATGAATGGTTGCAAAAATTTCTTCCTTTTGGGGCCCGGCCTATTTTCAGGTGCGAATTGTTAGTTTTAGGGAGGGTAACCTAATTTCTGGCTTCAACCACTTTGCAGGTCTGTTTTTTTGAAAAACGGACAGAACATATGTTCTGGCAGCCATGGGCTAAGACTAAGACCTTTTCAGCGTTGGGCTTGGATTAAAAGGCTTGTCAACTGTGGCTTTCCCGAGTATTTAATCTTAGACTTGACAGAAACTCAACCTGAGCAATGATCATTTCACCCACCAATGACATGAACCATTGAATCCTGGTTGGTGAATGGGGATCCTTATGTCATGGTAGCCAAATAGTATTTCATCCCCTAACCCAACCAATCAGGGTGTTTCCTCATCACTGCTCAGCTGGTGTGGAAAACCTCAAGGTTCTTAACATTGGGATGTTGGGTCAAAAATGCCTTCAGAAATCTGATACAAAATTCACATTTTGAACCACAAAAATGAAGCTTTTGGTTCAGATGATGGAAAACTCTTCAATGAAATGTATCGTCCTAATTTAAAAAATTCTCCCCTTTTAAAGGGGGGACAGTCCTTCATTTTGCGGGGTGCAATTCGGTGAACCAGCCGGGATCATTTTCAGTGTAAAGGATTCGCCAAGGGGACAATATTCCAGACGGAGATAAATACAAAGGCCACGTAGCCAATAAAGGCAGCTGGCAAGACGCCACCAGGAATTCGCAAAACATCCTAGTTTTTTGGATGTGAATGGGTTGGCATAAGCTTGGCTATTGTTATCCGAAGTAGTCCTCCAGGTAGTCTTTGCTGTTACAAAGGACTGAAAACTCTTCTAGAATACATAAACGAAAAATCATATAAGATCACCACGATACATGCCGATAATTGATGTCCAAAATGGAGGAACGTCCCCTACGTACCACAAACAGATTAGGAATTGACATGGTGGTCCTGTCATTCAAAATTGCCCAGAATCAAAATTTTGTAGTTGATAGAAATATGAGAACGATGTGTAAACATAACAATTCATTTCTTCAAACCTCTGGATATATCTGATTCTAAAAAATTTGCCAAAGCTGAAATCAAGTTGTTTTTCTGCTACATCCCCGCTTCAAAATTTGACAACTGCTGGACCTCTAAAAGAAAGGAAGTGCAACTTGGATCCGAGGATTTTTCCAAAAATTTTGGGGGGGTAAAAACTCATGGTGATTTCCGAGTTGCATTCGTTAAACCGTTCTTGGGATTCGTTCTTTCAAAAGCCCTCAAAAAAAAAGCCAGCATGTATCCTCTTTAAAAAAAGGGGGAAAAATGCTCCTCTGCTTGGTGTTGGGGGTGTCAAAAAGTCTGACATATCTATCAAGGAAACCACTCGGACCAACAAAATCCGCCAACACGATTGGCACGACCCGCCTACAAAAAAAACAAAAACGGCAAGGTGGTAGGTCTACCGGTCGACCAAACTGCTGCCACCCCTTCTTCAGTTCAACCAAGATGTCTTTAGCAAACCCTTTGCCTAGCCACATAAAAATACAAAAAAAAATGTTTTTTTTCAGTTGAGGGTTGTTTGTCTTCCCTAGAGTTTCGTGGACACTTATCTTATTGCATGTTTGAGCCGAATTTCAAATTCAGTTGGTAAAAAGTAGACAAGTAGTCAATCTTTTGACTTTTGAGGGATAAATCATGCCTTCAAAAGCAGTTCCACTTAGAAGATCAAACAGCGAACCTCTTGAAATAGAGGTAAAAATCTCTTTGTTAGCCAAGCATCATATGGATCTTTCCAATCCACTCCCGAAGTGATCGCTTGAAATAAAGTGATTAAAGTGACTTCGACAGAACCAAAGTAACGATAGATCTCCGTTATGTCCTGCTCATTCACATTAGCAGCTTCCTGCCCAAGGCGTCTATGAAAAGACGCATCCGTGGGGAAAAACTTTAGGGGGAATCTGAATTCATATTTGTCTCCTCGGAGACAAACAAAAAACATGGAAATGTGAAAACTTCTCCACACATTTGTGCAGTAATTACTTCAATAGGGGTTTCCTAAAATGATGGTACCCAACAACTATTGGTTTTCCTACTAAAAATGACCATTTTGGAATGTTTTGGGGGAAACCCACCATTTTAGGAAACACCCCAATCAATCTATAGGAGATTTGCAAGCGCGAGAAAAATCTTGCTGTTTCACCATACCGCCCTATCCACATATCCACATCACAGGTTTAAAAAATCGCCTCTTGGAGAAATCCAACTAAGGTTTGTTGCACCAGCAAGGCGAAAACATACATCACGAAAAGGAGCATAATGATACACCACATGACCTGATGATTGCAGCCCGTTGGTTGGTTAAACAGTTGAGGTTGGTTGGTTTGTTGAAATTGTTGAAATTTCGTGTCATGTCATCGTTCCAACCAAAAATTAAGGGTTCATCCTTCCCCCTTCAAAAAAAATGGTGAACAAAAAAAAAACGGTTCATCTCCCGCAGAAAAATTGAGGTTTCATCTTCGCCCCCCGAAGAAAAACAAACATGGGAGGTTTATCTTTAAAAAAAGAAACAAAAACAAAACCAACGAGTTGATAGATCCCCAAAACACAACACCAACGAGTTGATAGATCCCCAAAACACAACACCAACGAGTTGGTAGATCCCAAAAAAAACAACACCAACGAGTTGATGGATCTCCTCCAAAAAAAACAACACCAAGTGACATTTAACAAAGATCCAAGGACACAATCCAACATCAAGCGTAGTTCACTGAAAACGCGCAAGGTGCGGAAGATCCGTAGGATTTTCACCTTTCTTCCCGGGACGTTTTGGAGGGAGGGAAGGTCAGGTGAGCCACGACAAAAAAAAACCTCGGGTACTTTCCATGAGTCGTCCTGGTTGTTTAAAAAGGGGGATCCTGGATTGTCATGGTATGATGGTATGAAATATAATAAACCACATAACTGGGTGATAGAACCTAATTCCCTCTATATATACGCTTTCAGAAGCCCAGGTGGATTGTTTAAGTGTGTCATCCTCAAAAAAGGTCGCGTTGCGACCAGCGACCTTAATGGTGGAAGAGTTGAAATCCCCCGAAAAACGCCATTGCTTTGAATCATGAAGCTTAAGCGTGAGATTTCGTTGAACAAAAATGAACTTGGTATCTATGTGGTCGATTTCAGGGAGTATATGTAGGATCCATGTATTACTGTAAAATGTTGAATGATAAAATTGGTACGGTAAATATACTGTTTAAAGACATATATTTACCGTTTATTGCTATCCTTGTATCAACGCTACATCCCACGATGCAATGAAAATGTGTGCCAACCGCACACAGCTCCTTCAAGTGACCGTGGTTGAAGCAGCCATCCGAAGAACTACCCTTCCTGAAACTAACATAGCACCTGAAAATGGGCCTTCTCAAAAGGAAACTAGTCTTTCAACCATCCACTTTCAGGTGCTTTGTTAGTTTCAGGGAGGGTACATCTTCAAAATGTGTTCCCCTTTCCCTTCACACAAAAAGAAAGATGACACAGAAAACCTGTGATACCTGACCTAAACTCCCACCAAAAAACAAAACGACGAAAAAAAACGCAAAAAAAAACGTCCGAGTTTTGCCACTCATGCCATACATCCCCATTAAAATGAAGGCAACCAGGTCACAATCTTGCACAAGCGTAGAAGTCTCAAGAAACCCAAATTTACAGGATCTCCAGTGCGGGAACTGGGTAGAGCGTCATATGCCAACAAATTCTCAACAATGGAGAAGAGCACCAAAAGAAAGTCCTCTTAGTAAGCTAGTCAAGTCAAAGGATTGTTTTTTTGAGTATAACTATACGTGTTGGATGTTTTTTTGTATAAACAAAATCGTGTTGTACTCTCCCGAAAACTAATATATCCACCAGAAAATCCATGTTTGGACATTGTCCCTTTTCACGTGACATTTCGTTGTTGATGTTCTTTTGGATAATGTCTATTCGAACTATGGAGGTTGTTTAATTGAAGCCATCAGCCACTCAGTTTGGGTTTCTTGGAATACTACACTCTGGTAAAGTAAAAAATCTAAAAGAATCCCCAACATACCCTTGGAGCATACCCCAGGCATCCCCTAAACCGCCCCCAAATGATTCAGGAATTCCGAATCATAAACTGTTGGTTGGGGGTTCTGGGGTATGTTCCAGGGGTTATGTTGTAGAATTCTGAGAAAATAGCACTGAAAAATGGATCATTTGAAGATGTATTTCCGAAATTATCAATGGGGATGTTTCATTGCGAACAGTTGATGGAAAAAATCCTGCCCCAGTTGATATGGTATATAAATATCCCATTATTTACAGGGTCTTTATACATTCCAGGTGGTGTAGGAGTTCTTCCATCAACAGTATGTTGGTTTAGCAGAAGTTTTACTGACTAAAGAAATCTGCTGATGTACATTCATGAACAATATCTCCGGGTTCTCCAAAATAGTACAGGTTCCCAAGATGACCGATAAGTTGCGAAAATTAAAATTCACCCCAAAAGTCATCATGATTCAAAATTCAAACTCGAACACACATATAACTACATACTACATGAACCCAAAATGGAGTCTGCAAAAATAAAGATGCCAACTCCAAAACGGGCCACCGCAGAAAAGTTCAACAACAGTTTCTTTGTTTTGACGAAAACATGCTAAATAAAAGGGAAAACAACAAAAAATTGGTTACCCTCCCTGAAACTAAGATGTATATATATATATATATACACCCCTGAAAACAGGCTAAAACTCAAAAAAGGACATGGGAATCACCTTCCCAGTGGAAGGAATTCTTAGGAGAATTCCTTACTCGCTGTTAGTTTCCGGGAGGGTACAGCTTGAAGGCTGAGAACCTAACCCCCCCCTAAAGTACCCTCCTTCAGAGATAAGGGTTTGATAAGTCCTTAAGGGAAACTAATGGTTAAGAAACCCTGATCATAAGGCCGGCTAATTTCTGGGGGGGGTACGTTAGGCGGGGTAAACATGATGTCACAGCTTGAAAGATTCAGAACGAGAGTCGAAGCAATTCCATGCCCATTCAATGTTCCAAAAGAAGAATCCACGATGTACCAATAGCTTTAATCCAACTTCCACGACATAGAATGAGGACAAAACAAAATCTGTAATCTTGATGTGCGAAGGTGTTGCTTCACTAATATTGGCCATTTCATAATCTGTTGCGAAGAAGATGAACACGGCATTGCAGAGAATCACAGTCGTTGAGAGCATTCCAAACAACTGGCTCTTCACGAATCGTGCCAAACAGCCATGTCTCTCAGGTTCTTTCAAGGAATTCACCTAAGCGATGCGCAGGTTTAGAGAATGAACCAACCCTTCATATGGGAAATGGTTGGGTAACCCATGGTAACACTATAACCAGCTGAGTCACTGCATCAATGAAAGCTGAAATAGATAGCAAAATGCGGGTGAAGAAACGTGCACACATCGACTGGCTTGGCGCAGCAGTTTGCAAAGATTTCACCTCGTTGCAAAATCTGAGGTAGATGATTTGGTGAAATAAAAGGATGGATGAACAGGGGTCATTCAATGGGATCTATTTTAGGGGGATCAAACACTTAACACTGCAAATGCATGGTGATTCTGTGGGATTTCCCCTATAATAGTGCATTGTTTAGGCTGATCCTGTTGATGGTTCAGAAATCAGGCGTTCACCTGTTGAGTTTGGTAGTTTATCCCACTATTTACAGAGTTTATACATTTTAGGTGGTGCAGGATTTCTTCCGCCAGCAGTAGTAATCCAGATACAGTTGGGTTCTTCACTGTTGATTATTCTCATATAAGACTCGTAGATTCTAAACAATTAACTATTGAACACTATCCAAGGACATCCCAATAAGTTACTCTAAATCGTAGTAACTGGCTTATTACCACCTTTTCAATGGTGTGAAATCATCCACTTACTCCCCATTCATCTCATTTTCCCTTGCAAGACATCGTTTTCCAAAATGTTTCACCATGGTGAACAAGATGGGCCCAAAAACTAGTTATAAGTAGGGTGCAATAACTCCACAACAATGGGGGTGAAATAGCACCAGGCATGCCAGGCAAACCCATTTAAAATGCCATTTATAGGAGTGAGTTATAATTCCATTGATAACTATAGTGAGTCAGGGCAGATTTGCATCAAAAATTGTCAGGTCCTGGGCTATGTCAAAAAATGCATTTGATGTGTGTCCTCACGCCATCTTCGACAACTTGGAAAACCAAGTTTCATTGCTGCATAATATACAAATATTCTCTACTTATTTTGGAACATGATGGAAACCCTGCCATTTGCACCACTTTTCATAGGTGAAGAAAAAAATCTAATAACTCCCAGGGGTTTTTCGATGAAAAAAAATCATCCTCCTCTTTGACCATTGGCGGCCATTGTGAAAGGTCAAGGATGCCACCTTTTCTCCGCCATGTCACCATGTCTACGAAGGAACTTCGCACTTCTCGAGGTATGTCACCTAAACCATTGATGGAATACATGTTGCCCACGCTGTCGGGAAGCCGACTGGTACCACTACCTGTGTCATGGGGATGCTGCGATGATTTCATGTCCAGGTTCGCTGATTCCCACAAGTCACAAGGTAACTGTTACGAGAAAACTTCAGAAAACCATGGAGAAGTTCCTTCTAACTTGGTTCAAGAACAAAAAAAATGTTTGGAATTATACTCAAAGCAAGAAAATCTATCAGCAAGGTCACCCTACTTGGGGTTCAATGACTGTGCTCTTGTTACGGGAAAGCATTCCCAAGGTGGGCCCCGGATCCAGTTATAAGTAGGGGCCCATAACTCCATGTATTGGGGATGAAATAGCTCCAGGCAAACCCATTTATTTTCGGCCATTTATAGGGGTTATACATGAATCCATTTATAACGTTTGCCTCGGGGCCCACCGAGAAATGATTCGGGGAAAGTAATTGCTGGGAGAGGATCCCATCCATCGCAGGGAGCGATATTTTGTCAAGTAGGTGAGGGTTTTTTCTGGTTATATCGTCCACCTTTTAGGACTTTTCTGTGTGTATACATAAATATTGATACATATATAAATACATATGTTACTTAGATACATAAATATACACGTTTGAAAAAAAAAATATATATATATATACACAAAAATCTACAAATATACAGAGATATTAAATGGGTCATTTCTTCCCGCCTGCTAATCCAAAGTTCCAACCGGATCGATGAGGTCGTGGGTCATTGGTGGATCATGGTGGCGACTATCGACCCTTGGTAAGTTGGGTTGTGAAACTTCTCTTACTTCATCCAAACCCATATGGGTGTTTCCAAAAATTAGGGGTACCCCAAAATGGATAGTTTATAATGGAAACCCCTATTAAAATGGATGATTTGGAGGTACCATATTTTTCGGAAACATCCTCCATACATGGAGCACAGCATATCCCATTTTTTGACTAGTTGGTGGTTTCAACCCCTTTTAAAAACATTAGTCAGCATGGGAATCTTCCCCAAATAGGGATAAAAACAACAAATGTTTGAAACCACCTTCCAGTATCCCATGGTTTGATCCCCGTTTGAATTTCCAGGGTGTACTTATGCCCCCATTCTACGAAAAACACGACAAGTTCTACCATTCTGTAGGGAAAATTTGGTTTGGGAGATCATTTTGTTGATCATTGAAGTTTTCTCACGCAAAAAAAACAATTAGGGAATGCTTTTTGGATATATCCCCATCAGATTCATCCAATTCCTATTCCATTTCGGTATATATACATTTTGGAGCATTCCCACTTTAATCCTCTGGTAAACTAACATAGCAATGGAACATCACCATTTTCAGTAGGAAATACATCTTCAGATGGTCCATTTTCCTTTGCTATGTTAGTTTACCGGAGTGTACCCAAAAAAAACAAAGGAAGCCACACCTTTGGAGGACTCCGCACGACCCCGATGATTCCGACTCTTGATGGGTGAAGGTGGCCTTCAGTTGGGTTTCCCGGTCACGTTTCCCGTTGGCCGAAGGGCGACAAAAGATCCGTTTCTTCTAGGAAAAAAATGGGGGAAAACGGCACTTGAAGATGATAGGTTTTAATGGTTATTTGATGGTCATAATTGATTTAATGGGTTTTAATGGTTTTAATGGTCTAGTATAATCTCCACATAACTGGGTAAGATTTCATGCCCTATGTACCTAAACAACCGGTTTTTATGGTTTTAATGGCTATAAGAGGTCTATGATGGTCTAGTATAATCCCCACATCTACTACCATCATACCAGGCCATATTAATCCTCAATCGTTTTTCAGTTCTATGACACCAACCCAAACTTCATGCACCTTTTTTTTTCACGGGAAATCCCTCAAAAATTAAAAACTTCAAAAAAAAATGTATTGGGTAATTTAATTGATTATACACCTGTATTGCAGGATACCCTCCATAGGTGCGTATCCCGGGGGGGGGGGTGCAAATTCAGGTGTGATGGAGGAAAGGGATGCAAAAAATCATCGACCCAAAAGTGCCGTTTCGTAGGGATATGAGACGGTTCCCTGGAGGGTACAGGATATTTTTTACAGTCGGCTTCTAATCATGTTCTATCCGAGAAGTTGAAAGAAAGAGAAGTGATTTTTTGTTTTATCCAATTATTGGAGCAATGAAACTTGCTAGGGGATATCCTGGCTTCTGTCCTGGTTGGCTGGTAAGAACAAATGAGTCAGTTGGATTAGCTTTGCATCATCTAGCGGGACGAATTCAAACCAACTTATATTTGGACCTTCCTAGTGTGTAAAATGTGTGCTGAAATTTACAAAAAAAACTACATAACTAGATCATAACTAGGAGATCCAGGTATATTATAATGTTTACATATACAGGGATGAATAACATATAACTCCAAACTTACAAGCGAATAAAAGATCAATACAATGACCCACCAACAATTACCGCGAGTTGGCTCTTATTTGTCTCGAGGCCGGCCTGTTCAATACAGAGTCCCTTGCAACCAAAAGCTCGCAACCCTTGAAGAGATCCTTTTTCAAGAGGTAACCATCATCTTCCAAACCCTATTATTTGCCTAGGATAAAACTTGAAACTATTCATTTTTTTGTTTGACTTTCAGAAGTTGATCTTCATCATCCCATTTCCCTTGCTCAGCTGGCACGAAGCAGACCTCTGAGCATCATTCTAAAGGTACCTAAATGGCTATGAAAATTGTCACCATATCCTTCCTAGCCGGTTCATTCAGGGCTAACCGCTAACCCTCCCTCCAAACTAATCATCTTACCCTCCAACTAACATATATCCCACCGAAAGGGAAAAGGAAAATCATCGACTCAAAAGTGCCCACCTAGGAGGGGTAATCTTTTCTTGAATCATCATCACTTGAACTTGCTTAAGATGCGTGACAAAAATATAACAAACATTCTCCCAAACGGCGAGTTGAATCCTGCTGATTTTACGGTAGAATCCTGTTAAAAAATCACCCAAATCTCCACGTTCTTGTTGGTGTTTTTCGCCAAGGTGACATGTTGGAGATATACAACGGTGCCGGAATCGGCCGTGAGGCCGTCGGCGGCCAGGCCGAGGGCGAAGCGGGCTGCGTGGAACCGGAGTCCACCGGCGGAGCCGCCGCTTCTGGGGGCCCCGAACGCTCACCTCGAAGGGGGTTCGGGACGGGTCAAACCCCCGGTGGGTTGGGTGGGGAAACTCAGCAGTTATCTCGGGTCCTTTGGAGACTTGTATAAGCCAATAAGCTTCCGAAAACCATGATTTTGAACGGATAAAAACAAACCAGTGGTTGGTGGAAAAAATGTGTTAAAGTTTAAAAAATACTGGTTGGTGGTTTTTCAACGTAACCCATCTGAAAAAAAAAACACGTTGGAAACAAAATGACTTTCTCCACACGTCACGTCAACATCCATTGGAACAGCACCATCTTGTTATCTTGGGTCCTGCATGGCTTTGAGAAACTCTTTATTTTTTGTTGGGCGGGGAACTTTAAAAAAGCTTCCCCAACCATATTTTGAGGGGGACTGCTTTCTTTCTCTCTAAACACATCCAAGGATTCAGGAAAAAAATTCACCGAAACACGGTTAGTTTTAAGCCTAATGTATCCTATTTATCAGATTTTATAAGTATAGGTTATAACTTATAACCCATGTTCTAACCATTTACTAAATTCCTGGGACATCTTAGTAGTTAGGATCACCACCACGACCTATCAAGCAGAAAACAAGACGGTGTTTCAATGTCCAACGGAATTGTTTTCCGTAAAAAAAAAAAACTGCAAAGAAAACACCCCTGAAAACGAACATGACATTGGGAAATCCTCCATTTACAATAGGAAGATGACATCTGCAAAAAACAACTGTATACATCAAAAATTGGTTACTAAGCCGCGCCTAGAGCCACTGAGGTCGAAGAAGTTGAACGACAAAGCACCCCAAAAATCAAAGGGACAAATGTCTTCACCAAGATCCACTTGGGGTGATACTGTTGATGGAAGAAATCCTGCACCAGTTGATATGGTATAAAAACCTCGTAACTAATGGAATAAAACTACCTGTCAAGTGGTGCGGGAGTTTATCCATCAACAGTATTGCTCCACATTGCGTTGGGATTTAGCTGCACTCTTCCCATTTAGGACGGGATTTTTAAATCTCTCTCCCCGGATATCAATCTCAATCTTCATGATATACCTAGAACGCATCCAAATGTGAAATATCCTCTACTGGTACCATGAAAGCCTCAAAACCTTAATTTTTACTTGGAGGATCATCCCAGTTAGTAGGTATTATATAGTAACCCCCACTTATAAACCATTTAGGTCATTTGGAAGGGGAACAACCCTACTTAGGGGACTTATTAACTATGCTTATTAACCACTTACTAATTGGGATGATCCTCCAAGTAGGGGTTGTAACCCAATATGTTGAGGGTTAAAAAAAACTTCAAGTTGTTTCCATGGGTTGTTGGAAGTCCAAAGATCGTTGGTCGTACCTCAATCCATTGGAAAAAAATAAGGCAAGCGTCAAATTTTTGGGTGTACAAATGTCCCGTCCAAATTTTGGGGGGTATCCTTTCACCCATAATCATGGTTGATCCTGGAAAAATGGGCGTGTGTATCTCCAATTATTCGTTTCCTTTTCATGTATGGGGCCCATTTTCCAACTGAACCCATGATTATAGGGGAAAATAGGTAACAAAAACACAAACAACAAAAAAAATCTGTAGGAAAACGAAAACTTACCACCTGGTCGACCAGGTGTGCCGTCCCCAATGGTTGAGTGCTCCGAAAAAAAGTCCAAGTCACTGATTCGATGTGAAAACTGCACTGAATGAAGAGCTCTGGCTTCAGAGGCCGTATTGGAAATTTGCCGATCCTCTTGGTGACTGGTGACCTCTTGGCCATTCGTGGTGACCTCGTGGTTGACCTCCTGCTTGGGGTTCGGGGCCTCGTGGTGTTCGAAGCGAAGGCGTTCCAAGAAGAAGGACAAGGTCAAGAGCAAATCATCTTCCTGGCGAAAAATTTTGTTCGAAACAAATCTGCTTGAAGGAATCCACCCTTGACATAGTTCACCCTCCGAGCATATCAAAATTTTTGGGGTCCCCTCATTAAAAGTCTGTTTTTTGGTGGTTAAAAGGTACAAATTTCACCAAATCCTGGAGGATTCAGGGAAGGGAAGATGGTGAGCAACATGTGTTGCCTTAAACGAATGATACTTGCCGACATGTTCCAAGCATTGAACGCAATGCCTAACTCGATATTCACATATTTTACGTTGAGGATTCTGCCGGTTTGACCCCAAGCTCCCCATATCCAACCAAGCCAATGAAATTCACCTGCAGTTTTTGGTTCAGCTTCAAGTAAAATGTCCCTGAAATGAGAGAAACATCACCATCAGGAGCAGTGTTCAAAACCTGATTTTTTCATCCCTTTATACGCGGTTTTGGTCTTTTTTGGATCCCTTTATCATTGGTTTAAAATTATACTACGTACCTATACAACTGGGGTAGGATCCGTTGCATCCTCTATATCACAACCGTAACCAACCAGGGTTTTGCCGAAATGCTGCTCACTTACTTTATGGGAAATTTTCGGATCCTTGAGCCTCACAATTTACATCCGTGACTGGGAGGGGGAGGTATCCCAATACAGTGGGCGATCCCATTTGGAGTGATAGCAAGAATAGCCCCCTTGAGATTTTTCACCGAAAAAAAATCATTGCAACACCCCTCGAGATGACAAAAGTGAGCACCTCGGGGTCTAAGATTTTGAACGTTTTCGGTATGCCTTTTTGGTAAGTCGTTGTATGGTAGAGATGTTCGCCTGGTGTCGGTGGATACCTGTAGGTGATCATAGAATCATACCCGTTATAGCATACTTAGTGTTTCAGGGTACACCCCAGAAATTTGACAAATAGGCCTAGGAGCCTCGCTGGTAACTCCTTTTTACCGTTTCAAACTTCTTGGGAGATACAATAATCCAACCCTAAATTCACCAAGAATCTCAGGTACCTAAAATGGAGGTATCCTGAACCTTATAAGGCTATTTTGGGGGTGGGTTTTCCCTTACATAAGCCTTACATACATCTTATATAGGTGAGAACCTTCATTTTAGGTACCTGAAATGTTCGGTGATAAATGCTTACTACCTACTTTACTCAGTACCCTGAACCTCCAAGAAGTATAGTACAGTCACCTGCCAACCAGCAACCAACCATTGTTCGATGAAAAAACATCTGTTCAAACCTTGAAAGAAAACACACCAAAACTGAGCGTTGAAATGTTCTGAGAGTTTCTTCATATTTCATCAATACACCCCCGAAATTGAAGATAGACACCCAAAATGATGGGGAACCCAAGGAAAAGGCGACTCACTTCATTGAAATATGGCCATTTTTTGGGGTATCAATTCGTGAAATTTCTCGGGTGTAGCCATCCCTGAATCTCCGAAAAACCACCACGGACCGTCCTCTGCAACCAATTTCGAGAGCTCTGCATGTTTGGCTTGAAATTCGCTTAACAAACCGGAGGCGTTCGCCATTTCCCCAGTCCCTTTGTCCAACTGCTGCTCCATTTTGGAGTTCACAGTACAACATGAGGCTAACGACATGGCGAGTTTTTTGGAGGCCTTTTTTGTTCAAAAAAGGCGACCTAAGAGACTACCAAGAGAGCCGCTACTGCAGGAAGTGAAGATGTGAATATGACGATGAAGTTTTCCCAATGTTTCCCATATTTTTGTTGGAGTTTGAGTGACTGAAACGAATCCTCCTGATCAGTTGGTTCCAAGTATAGTTAGTTGGTTGGTGGTTTAATGTTAGGAGGTTGGAGTATTCTCAGCACCCCATGATTCTTCAAATCAATGTAGGATTCTGCATCATTCCATCAAAAATTAAATGGGACCGAATCCCAATCAAGGGACCCCGACCGTTCAGTAAGTTTCAAATTAGAGCTTTTTTGGTATCACTCAGGTTTTTTCGGGGTCCATTCAGTGGGTCCGTTGGTTGGAAAGTTCTTGGAATCATACAAGTTGGTTCACAAAGATGCAATCCACGAGGCCGTGAAGTGATGGTCACGTTCATATGAGTGAATCCTATAGGATAGTAAACCATCTTTACCTGTAACTACGAGTACTTGAAACATCCATTCTTGTCAAAAATTAGTTGTTTCAATTGGGTGATGAATCAAATCTTCATATTTTTTGGAGTCGTGGTTCTTTAAAACATCCATTTTTAAACATTTTTGCTGCTTGGAGTTTGTAGGTAATACTACGGCACCGGCGCCTCGCAGATTCCCCAAGCAAAAAAGTTGGTCAAGGTAGGAAGGGAATGACACTTGGCCGAAGGGGAAACCAGCAAGTTGTAGGTGGTGTCGTTGTTTCAAATCGAAGGAACATATGAGATGTATATAAAATAACCAAATACATACTAGTATACCGTATTTATATTATGTAATTATAGATCCTATTCTGATTCTCCATCTCTTGTTAGAACAAATCTTCAAAAAACCTCGAACCCTCTCCCCACATCGCCACATGTGCAGTTTTACACCGTGAGTCCACCCAACACTTGCCCCGCCTGGTGTGTCCAGTGTCGGGAGAGCAAGAGGCAACAAAGGGCAAAGCCACAAACTCCGAACCACGAGCTCCATAAGAATAGCACCTACCATGGGAACCCAACCTTCATTTTTCATGGTTTTGGGGTCCAAGGGTCTCCAGTTGAGAAAACTCACACCTCTGGAACTTCTATGGGATTGGAGTAAGGGGACACTCCAGCAATTCATGGTGAAAATTCACCAATGTCCTATGCTTCTTGATTACGATTACCACATCCTCCCACCACTTGCGGCACTTGGTGAGTTGTTTTCCTGTTGTGGTTGAAAGTTGGAACATAACCACCTGGTTGGGATGTCAATATTGAAAGGATGGAGAAAGTTAAGTAAACTTTCAAAGCAGCTGACAAATTCTGGGGCTTTTTCAGGGTATCTTGAATGGAAGATGTTGATTTCACCACCGGTGGGCCGGCGCCAAACGTTTGTTTTCCAAAAAAAGATGAGCCAAGATGGGTTGATTTTCCTCAATTTTTGGGGTGAAAGTAGATAGAAAAATGATTCAAAAAACCACCACCTCAACCTGGCAGTGAGCTTTATATGCTTCTTAGGGCATGAAATAGATCCCTCCAAAAGACGGCACCTGGCATCTTTATCATCATGAAAAATCCATCCTCCCCAAATCATCTATAGGTCAAACGTCTGGGGATATCCTCAATGAGTCAATGAGTGTCCAAAAGTCCAAGAAAGGAAAGATAAAACATACAGTGCCCCACGTATACATACATTGAAAATCATTTCAATATACCAAAATTACTACGGGTGTTCGATTTCGATCTCAGCAAATTGAGAATATTTGTCGCGCACCTAATTGGCTGCGGAGCCTATGGACGAAAATGCAACATCGGATCCTACTTGGTGGTTGGACCAACCCATTTGAAAAATATGCGCAAGTCAAAATGGGTTCATCTTCCCCAAATGGGTGTTTCCGTAAATGGTGGTACCCCCAAAACACCCCAAAATGATCATTTTTAGTAGGAAAACCCATGGTTGTTGGGGAAACCCACCATTTTAGGAAACCCCCAAATAGAGGTGAAATAAACAAATATTTGAAAGCACCACCTCGGATCAATTTTGGCAATCCGGTAATCGTTGTGACGCCGTGGATTTTGCTTGGGTGAAACCTCTACGTGTGGATCCAATCTGCATGATCCTGCGGCTGCAATATCCCAGGCCTGCGTTCTAAGAACCTTAAAGAACTCCGAAATTGATTCAAGTGGGACGAGCAACAACTTTATAGAACTTTTGCCGGAAATCATCTGAAAGGTTACCAAAGACTTATATAAAAAGTGTTTAGGGACTTTTTAGTGAACTTGAGTATAAACTGGGCAATATCGTTTTAAAGGAAAACAAAAAGTTGCCCATCCAGGGAGGATTTCTCATCCTGCCCACCCACCTTTCAAGTCCCCCAAATTCCATCCGGGGTCCAAGGACCTGTCCCAATTGAGCACCAACAAACTGCGCGATGGCGCCACAGAAAAGACCCCAAGCCTCAACGTAACTGGCAAAAAATTGACCAAAAAAAAATGATACCCTCCCTGAATCTAACATATAGCCCGGCATAGCCCCCAAAAATGGTGGTTTCCAAGTCCGGAATCTCCGAGATTCCAGGGGTCGATTTTCAGGGGCAAGCCGTTGGTTTCAGGGAGGGTACAATATTTATCTTCTGCCACGGGCGAAATTTAATTGGTGGATGATTTTGTTTTGTAGAAAAGATCAACAAAATAGTGATGAAGTTTATGCTCCAACACAAAGATATGCAGTTTAAGGGGTTGAAAAAACACTGAAAAACATATCTAGACTTGCCATTTCGAGTTTAGATCCAACATACTACCAAGATATATTCAAAGGTGGCAAAGTTTACGAATTTTATGCAATAGCCAAAAAGATCAACCAAAAACACACATTTCCTGAATCAACTCATGGTTAATTGTTGATTTGGGTTGGTGGTTTGGATTCCTCAAATCGTCTTGTGAAAGGCATTGTTACTTAAGGGGTACCCCCAGAATCCCAAACCACCGGGCCCCGAACCAACAATTAACCATTAGTTCAATTGAAGTTGGTGCTGTGGTTCAACCCAAACCACCAATTCACCGTTAGTTGAACACCTAAAAAACAAAAAAACATATCCAGCCAATTGTTGAATCCACCAGCCATTCAGGATGGAAAACATGGCGTTTCGGTTTTACTTATCAAAGTCAACCTTTTGAGGAGCTTCACCCCTCGAATTCAATAGTTACACCCCTGAGTGAAAACTAACATGACGATCACCAGAAAATCTCCAGTTTCAATCGGAGTCATACGTCGACTCAACTCATTCGGCTGGTGGATGTTCCAGCAATCGTCATGTCAGGAACAGATTGAAATTCACCAGCTAAAAAACTGGATGTTTCGGGACAAAAAGGCCAGTGATCTCCAGGCAATAAATGGTGAGTGATTTGGGGGATAGGGGGAGTAGGTCATTGATCTTTAAAGAAAAAGATGTGTCAAAAGGTCACTCTTACAGTCAGCGTTTATGCCTGAAACCCAAACGACCCTTGTTTTAGATGATTGGATCCATGAAATAGAAGGTCAAACCCTAAAAAATAGAGGTCGACCGTTGGGTTCTAGGTGTATATATCTTGATCAATATTTTTGTTTCAGTATGTTTGATGCCGTAACGTAGTGCTTCAGTGTGAGGTTTCACTCAATTCAACTGTGGCGAAAGCAACAAATTCAACAAGTTACAAGGCAGACACCCAACAACAGCAACCTGACCATCCAATGCATGATTGCCAAAATGTTACCAGGAATCCCCGAATGATTGCCTGTAGTTTGGTGTGTTCAGGTATATTGCAAGGATATGTCGTTTTTGTCGTTCTTGGAACAAGTAAAGATTGAAGCTTGTGATCTCTACAGGTAGGCAGAAATTAGTTGTTCAAAAAAAAAATACACCCCCGAAATTTAATATAGCCCCTGAAAAATGATGGTTGAAACACTAGTTTCCTTTTGGGAAGGCCTATTTTCAGGGGCTATGTTAAATTTCTGGGGTGTCGCCATTTTGTTGAAACATCCAGCCGTTCAACATTCCTGAAAAGTTGCCGAAACCCACCTAATAGGAAATAGTCTTCCTTTGCCACCATTTTCTTAGGGGCGAGCTGTTTTGGTAAAAATACCTCCCTAATACACCAACAGCTTGCACCTGCTAAAATGTGGGGGGGGGTGGAAAAGTTGAGACTACCGTTGATGGTTCAGAAATCCAGCGATGTAAAAACAGACCTGGTAGGATTTCTTCAAATCAACAGTATCATGTTAGTTTCAGGGAGTTTTACAAGAATCATACCTCTCAACACTCCCAACTGATGCTTCTGCAAACGTGTCACTTGCACTCTGGTTTTGCATGGTTTTGCTGGGTCCCGGGGCCAAGCGCACACCCACGTCAGCTAAATGGGGCGCCTGCGGCAAACACTGGAATGAAGCACGAAGAAAGCAACGTATCTGGACATCCAACAATTGACATGCAATCAGCAACGGAATATCTGTATACCTGGAACGTAAATGTTAGCCTCTATTTTTGAAGGTCAACCCCAACCCCTCAAAACAAGGCCTTTTAAAGCAATCAAAACAAGGGGCCCCATTTGGGTTCTAGGTATATATTTATGTACATACATGAAATATTCAAGGGTGGAATAGTCTTCATCTAGGATTTTTTGTTTAATTCCTTGATTCAGGAATCATTAGGTCAATGATGAATGCAATCGTTTCCTTGGGGAGTAAGTTTAGAGCACATCAAAGATTTTCCGAATCCAAGCAATTTGAACCTAGGATTATCCATCTCTTCAACTTGAAGGGAAGGAAGCAACGTAACATCCATCCATTAGGTGACGTCCCCCGGAAACCCAGGTGTTTTTTTTCGGTGGCAATGCATGAAGGTTGATTAGTTGGGATTCCCGGAGCCGTCATCCTGGTTGGTGGATCCCTACATCCCTGAGTCGATTTAACGGCATGGGTTCCATGTTTTTTCCCATACACCCTGGAGGCCTTAAGGGACAACGGTGGTTAATACAGTAATCCCTGAAGATTTGTTGATGGAACATGTTTATTTCCCTGGAGGTGGATGGATATGTTCAGATCATGACTTCCTTTCTTTTCTACATGGGTGATGATTCGATTCGTAGGTGAACCAGCCGGTTTTTTCTTCCAGGGTGGAAAAAACGGGGGAAATGGAGCATAAAACCCCAAAAATATCCGGATGCATCATCCCTCTAAGGCGTGGTCTATTCATGAAACCCACAAACCTACCAAACTTGTGCCGAGCCAGGAAAGGGTGCTGGTAAATGAGGCCCATGTATTTATGTATTTCAACTCATGGGGGAGTAAAGCAACACTTTTGGGGGTGATAAATAAAATTTGAAGCCGCAGAACTTGTGGAAAACAACAACCACCACGCTGACGACGACGACAATCTACCGCTACCACCACCACTCCTATCATCTTTTTCAGCATGACAAAGCCTGCCTTTCTTGTTGGAAATCCACAAGAATAGACATGTTTATGACATGTTATAATCTAAATGAAGATGTTTGTTTGGAGAAACCTAAAACCTCAGAACCGTTAAACCTTGCCGCTGAGGACCAACCACTCAGCCACGAGAGCCTTCTCCGACATGTCAGCACTGAGAACAGCAGATACCACTGCGCAGCAACTGCTTAAGACGAGCCCCGCAAGCATAGACACCTTGCAGCAACTTGTGGTGTGTTTTTTTGCCCTTGATTTGCAGTGGTTCCTAGCATGAGCAAAGATTATAATCATATATGAACCAATCCCAAACAATCCATGGGACTGGTATATTTACCTACAATGGAAGAAATCCTACACCACCTGGGATGTATAAAACCCTGTAAAACCCTGTAAAGAATGGGATATTTACCATATCAACTGGTGCAGGAT
The DNA here is from genome assembly GCA_000507305.1 of Breviolum minutum Mf 1.05b.01. Classification (NCBI taxonomy): domain Eukaryota; class Dinophyceae; order Suessiales; family Symbiodiniaceae; genus Breviolum; species Breviolum minutum. Next base: position 73,258 of record DF239668.1, read on the forward strand.
TTCTTCCATCAACCGTATTTCAGTGCTTGGTTGAGGTGCTTTGCCATGTTTTCCTCTTTCGACTCATCATGCATTCTGTATGTATTGTTCAGCCTCCGAACAGAGCAAGAGCGAAATTCGCGCCCTTAGGATTTTCAAACTAAAATCACAAAGTAGTGAGCACGCTTGGACCCCAAAACCATGAAAAATGAAGGTTTAAACCCCGCGATACATAGGCTATAACCCCTAAAAACGAAGGCAGTTGTGGGTTCCCATGGTACTGTCAAGAGCTTAACATAACTCTCCAATCATGCTTGGGATGTGTCAAAAGTTTCTAAAATTGCCAAATGTTCCCCACTGGTTTCCTACCAATCCACAGCGTTTCCTTTCAAAAGAAATCATTTCCACTGGATTTTTGTTGGGGGGGTCCCTTCTTCTGACACATCCTAAGGATTTTCCTATCAAAAGCGGACCTTTGGCGTTGGTTCCACCCTATTCCCCCCCGAGCAGAGTTGATGACACAAGATTTTCCACATGTCAACCCATCGACTTGGAGAAACAAAAAAGGCACCAATTTTGGGTCCAAAACGGGTCCCCAAGTTGGTGGTTGAGGGAGACCCAATTGAAACATATTATATAACTGGTCAAATGGTGGATCGTTTTCCCCTTGGGATCCAGGTGAAAAGTCCAAGAATATTTGAGTTGCCACCACCCAGTTCCACCTTTTTCGGGGGACAAAATTTGATGACCCCTACACCACCCTGTATATTCTCTAGGCAGTGGTTGAACCAACCCATCTGAAAAATATGCTCGTCAAATTGGATTATTTCCCCAGGTAAGGGCTGAAAATTCCAAAAATATTTGAGTTGCCACCACCTAGTCTTCCATTATACTGGTTTGGTTTAATAGGGACCCCTTATCATGGTTCATCATAATCCCTTATATAACTGGATAGTATAATCCCCTATCTACCCTAAACAACCACCAAACCCTATTATAAACAACCATCAAAACCCTAAACAACCAGGCTTCTTTTTAGAAACGAAAAATCTCTACCCTCACCTCACCACCTCTGTTTTTTTCATTGGCGCCTGCAAGGTACACGTCAAATGTGAAAGTGCCTGGGCGCTGGGCGCAATTCTCCCCTGAAAAGCCCTGAGTTCACTAACATGACAGGCATGGAAAATCACCATGTTCAATAGGAAATATATCATGGTGGATTTTCCAGCCAGTCATATTAGTTTCACCCTAGGAGTTTGACGGCTCTGCCCTGAAAAATGATGGATCTGTTTTAAAGAATACTTATTTTTGGGGGTTCGGCCTATTTTCAGGGGCGAGCTGTTAAACTTTGGGGGTGTATCTACACCACCAGGCTTGCTATGAATGAATATCCCCTTTTTTGTGGGGTAGCTGCTACAAATCTCGGATTATCAATTAATCACCAGAAAAGGAGGGGTGATCGAACTGATGTTTTTGTTAACCTTCATATCAAAACTTTTACCCTCCCTGAGACTAATATAGCACCTGTCAGGAGGCCTTCCCAAAAGGAAACTCATCTTCCAACCCCAGTGTTTCAGGTGCTATGTCAGTCTCAGCGAGAGGGAGGGTAGTGTAGTAATCATTTTTCTACTGGCAGACCTTCCTCGCAAACCCTGACCTCATTGGGTGATTTATCCCACGGTAGAAAGTAAAAATTCACCTTAAAGAAATCCAAGTTACCCCCACGATGTTTAACATATCCCCTGAAAAATGATGGTTGGAAGACGATCCTTTCCTTTTGGGTTTCGGCTAATTTTCAGAGGTAAACTCGCTGTTAAACTTCCAGGGTGTAATGGGAACTGGTTTTGGGTTTCTCAACTCTAATCTCCATCGGTGCCAAAACCTATAGTCAATGCCAAAGGGTTTCTCTCACTTTCTGGAAGCCTCACGTCATCCTTCCGTTTTCTGTCTGTCCAAAAGTATCGAACAAAACTTCACCAAAATCTATGTGGATTAATTATGGAAAAATCCAAAATTTTAACCATTCTGCTACTGAATGGGAAATCTGTTGTAAGTAATGCAAAAGCTCCAATCGATTCACTGCAAATTGTCTTCCGTCGTCGTTCTGGGCCAGAAAATCGTGAACCGGTGGTCCTGGAATGACCTCTTGGGCTATGGGTTGATAGGGATCTTTATCAATGGCTAGGTTCAATAGCTGTTTCTGGTTCCCTGAATAGGTGGTAGGTGATATATAATCACACAATTGGCAGTTTGTACCACTTATATACCACTAGACTTATATATTGCCTTCTGGGGGGTTATATGCTACCTACCACCTTTCATGGGAACCAGAAACAACCATTGATGGGTTGCAATCTGTATGTACCTGGCGTGGTTTCACCCTTTTTGCATAAACTAAAATTAACCAGGGGATTGATCATTGAGCTCATATACATCATTTACTTCACTTGGCGATCTTGACATTACGAAAGGAACTAGTAGGATTAGGATCAAATCTTTGATGAAAACACACATTAAACCTGGCTGAATCTGATGATCATTCATCAATCTCCGATTTCCTGGCATTTCCGCTGGTGTTAGGAGACAGACTTCCCCTCTACTTACACCACAACTTATAAGCCGTAAACCACCGATTTGTGTTGCCAGATCGTACTGTCCGGGGTAACATGATCAAATCCATAAGATTTTCCAAGGCACTGCCATGACTGCCAGCAGCAAGAAGGCCCAGGAGGCATAGAAGAAGAGGTCAAGACCTGCAAGTTGCGGGTGATTCAATTTTCATGGGAAGCTATACAAACGGAGCTTCCCAGGAATTTATATTAAACTGCCTAAATAAATGGCATGTATAACCTACTAACCCCCATCACTAACTTCCTGGGGCATCCAAGAAACACACCCTACCAAAATGAGGTGCCCACGTTTTTAATTTCCCAAAGAAATCAAGCCTCATTAAGGGATGATTAAGACCGGCCTATTTCCTGGCTAAAAACGTGGCAAATGTTGGAGGTTGGTTGGTACCCTAAGATTGCCATGAAATTATGTGTTCCTCCAAGTAGGCATTTTCAAGTTCCTGCCTATTTAGCCCTAGACTTCCAAACACCTTGGGGTTGGAGGTAGACTCGACCCCTAAAACATATCTAAAAAAACACTAAACCTCAGGAGGTATTTGGAAGACTAGGTATCAAGATGGAACCTGCAAATCACCCACTTAGAAAGGAAAATGACATTCCAAACCTGTAAATCCATGGGTTTTCTTCCCATCTTCCACCATTTCGGTTCGCAGTTCGCAGTTCGCAGTTCGCAGTTCGTTCCGCCTTGCAAACGTCGAGATGAGTCTCCCAAACTCTCCAGCATCGGCACCTTGAAGTCGGCGGTCCGTTGCTGTTGTTTGCGGGGGGTTGTTGTTGTTTCCGTAGGGGGTAGCTATATACCCCAGGGAAACCCATTTGTAATGAATGGTTTTACCCATCCATGAATCAACGAGATCCGCGAATCAAGTTGAATTTGACTCCCAAAATCCCAATGTGTTTCTGAATGAAACATCTCTAGATATTTGTTTACAAAAAACGACGAACATTCTGGGGGCAAAACATCTTTCGAGGTCATGACTTGAAAACACCTGAAGGCTTTTGAACCTTTTCTTTTGTTGAAGTCAAAAAGTGGGAAAATGTCAGAAAAGATGTGCCAAAAGCGCCAAATTCAAAAACCATTCCAAACGTTTCCTAAGATGTTGAAAACGACTCTGATCCCGGATTATTATAGTCCTTATGCTGGGTAGGATTTCATCCCCTGTATAACCCTAAACAACCCGGGTGAACTGATCATCCCTATATAGCTGGGGTATATTAGAATGGTTCATGAAATAATCCCTATATAACTGGGTAGTATTTCATCCCATTTATAAAACAATCAACCCAGGTGCCCAACTGGTCACTGTTCACCCTTCCGTTTTATGAGTCGTTTGGGGAAACGCCGAGGTGCAATGATGGAATAGGAGGCGGAGCCCACCAAGTCGAAGCAGAAGACAGCGAAATGAGAAGGATGCCTTCAATGGGCAGCTGTACCAAAGTTTTTTAATGACAAAAAAAGGGCCCCAAATTGTGGGTTGTTTGTTGGGTATATAAATAAACCATTAATTACGGGATTATATACAACTGGGTATTTAGGGTATACAGGGAATATAACTACCATTTGGGGAAAAATAACTGGATTGTTTCTTGGGTATTTGTTGGGGATGAAATCCTACCCAGTTTTTGTGGGATTAGTTCGTAAACCATTAACCATAAGGATCCCTATTAAACCATTATTAAAAAAACCCGGCCGGAAACCTTTCCATTGAATGAGTTTAATGAGGCCTTATTAAGTGGGACCATGGTAGCTATAATATGCCCTTAATAAGCCCAGCTATTTCTGCTGGGATTTGTTGACCAACTCCTTATATTGTTGAATGGTTATCCCACCCTTTAATAGCGAATCCTTAAAACAGGTATATGAACCCCCCGTACTGTTGGGTTGATGAGTTTATCCCCTATTCTATGGAAACTGTGGGAGCTTAGACCCTAGCACATAAGTGTGACATTTTTCTTACTGTGTAAATAATTATTGGTGATCCCCAAAAGTTTCTTAAGATTTTCTCCTTGGCTGAGAAGATGAGTTACTCAGATCTGTAAGACAAGTGATTTACTTGGAAGTGCGTCTTCGATTCTTAAAAAAAGGCAACAGTTGGATGGATGACAAAAAAGGGCTGCAGTGAGCTCTCTTGTTACCCCAGTTACCGCGGAGCTAGTTTGCAGGTTGTCTGAGAGGTTTCTTCCTGTTTATACTATCCAACTATATCTGCAAAAAAAAAATCATTCAAAGAAAAAGACGTGGCTTCTTCCATATCCCCGATTGCTGGGTTTTTTAACGCTCCAATTCCCTCAAATTCATTCTATCATCATCTTAGCCACAACACTTTGTTGTTTCCAATAAGTCATAGCTGACCTTTCAGGGTACAGGTTACCCCCAAAGAAAAAAAGACAACTGCAACCTAGCTTCCTTAGCCCTCACTCCCCAAACAAAAAAAAGGCCCCTGTAAACACCTGACTTGGCCGAGTCCCCAACAAGCTGAAGCTAATTAAGTCCAGTGCAGGTAAGGGCCTGGCAACTTGCAGGAAGCAACGTTTCCGGAATGGTCATTCCACATTTAAAAAGGGTATCCGTAAATAATGAATGGGTATATCAACCACCATTGTTTCAAGGGGAAATGCTAGTTTTGGGCAGGGTGTGTGTATATATACATATGCATGTATATGTATATTAATATATTATTGGAACTACAACCCCTTCCCAAGATGCAATCGTGACCACCTGGACGACGGCTTAGTACACTTTTAGTATATAGGGGATCCCAAACTAAACCTTCATTTCCCACTGGAATCCTGGGCAAGGGGTCACACCCAAACTCTAATTTCCTAAACCTGAATCTTTCGGATAAAATTTTGGGAGGGGATCTCCTTACTCAAAACCGCCATTTGGGGTGACCAACCGGCAGCTAAGGTCGCTAATTATCATTTCCCCAAGTAGTGGAAATATTCGAAATGCCATGCAGAAAAGCATTTCGGAGAATAATAAGTTTCCCAAAGTTCCGATAGAAAATGTCCCCTTGGGTTATTTTTTTTGTTTTTTGGTAAGGGGGGACCCGGATCATTGATGTTCGCTGAGAGTTTTACGTCCGACAGGCCCCGGAGCTCTGTCGAACTGGTGAGCAACTGCTTGGAGGATGGGCTCCCATGACGGACGGATACGTGGTCAACAAACCAAGAATTGGAGATTGTGGGACCCCTTCCAAATGGCCTATCCATGGCTTATAAATGAGGGTGATCCTAAGCACTTGCGTCCGTCATGGGATGATCCTCCAAGTGATTTCAACTGCACTTGACCCACTTCTCAGTGAGGTCTTTTTGTTGTTTGGGAGTTTGTCTGGTGTTGCAAATGTTTGGGTTAAAATTCCATGGCCATCTTTCGAAAATATGGCATTACCTCTTTTGTAGATCATAATATCTCTTCCAAACCAAACAAATGCTCCGATCAAACAAGTGTGTAACGGTTAAAAACCATTTGCTGAGTAAATGAATTGCTGTAAAAGCAAGGTCTTGTTGGAGGTTAACGGTTAACAGCAGCTTCCAATATCCATATGTACCTGGTGATATTTGGATCAGGCTCCAAACACCCCCATAAAAATTTGAAGACAAGGATAAAAAAATATCGCCACTTCAGAAGTAATAGGGAATATATCTGAAAATGGATGGTTAGTTCTAAGTAGTTCTAAGGGTTCAGAAATGATGCTCTTGTATGATTTTTGGCATCCAAACTCAGATGCAAAGTGTTGGTTTCAAGGAGGGTAAACCAGAATTCTTCAGGCTCCTTGCGACCACAACTTTACACCTCCTTCCCCAAGCAACTTCAGCCAGGGTGGCGCTGGGCCCATGATAGATGTAAGACCTTTGCCGGATCGGTTTGCTGCTGGTGCAAAAGACTTACCCTCCTGGGTAACCCATATATATCCTGGAAACTAACATGTCCAACAACCAGTCAGCATTTCTGAGTTGATGAGTTTCCAAACTTCCCTTTTTTTTGGTGGGATATGTGATCGTTCCCTAGAGGTGAAACTTCCCATTTTCACCAACCATTGGGACTGCCCACCGAGCAGCACCGCGGCGCGTGCTGCCAAGTGCCTTCCCACAGAAAACCCAGGCTTTCGGTGGGGTAAGGAAGAGATTTGTGCACCACTTGGGATGATCCAAAAATGCTTTAGTAACGCCAGATTTTTTTTTCAGCATCCCAAGTGGTGCAGGATTTCACCCACCAAGAGTAGCGATGGAATATAGCCGTGTTCAATAGGAATAAACATCTTCATTTACAGTCCAATTGTTCACTTCAAGGTGTGTTTACTGGAGGGTAAGCCCTAAGGTTGCTGAGTTGTAGAAACAAGTAAGTTGGGAACCTGTTTCATTCCTTCTCATCTGTACCCTCCACTGAACTAGCACGACTGTAAATACATCTTCATTTGCGTGCTTCATTTAACAGCCAGCCATATTAGTCTCACCCATACCATCCATGGGACCGGTATATTATATATTTACCTACATGACATGCTTGTTTCTTAAGGTAAAAAAATATGGTCTCTAAATGTAGCTTAAAAAAAAAAAAAACGTTTGTCCAATGAAATCGCTGCTATGGTGATCCGGATTTTTCGTCATTTTCCCAACCCCCACCTCGAACAGCTGGTAAGCGACAGCAAGGCTCGTTCCACCTCGTGGAAGAGAAACCTTGACATTCGCCTTGGGACAAACGTCGAAACGTCGCGCCAGTCAAACCGGAGGGTATCCTCCACAATCAACTCAGGATAGCTGGAAAATGGAAAATGGACCATTTGCAAAACTGGTTGGAACAAAAAAACAATGTTGTTTAGGGGTTTGTATATTAACTGGGTTGTTTAGGATACAAGTCATTTAACAAACTCCATGGTTTCTCGTGGAAAAATGCCAAGGAACCGTTAAAAAGGTAACGGTTACTATTGGAGAGACATCCATTTTTTCCACTGAACCATGAAGCTATGGGAGGAAAAGGGATGTGGATGAAAGGGATCCTATATGGGTGTTTCCTAAAATGGTGGTACCCCCAAAACACCCCAAAATGATCATTTTTAGTAGGAAAACCCATGGTTGTCGGGTACCACCATTTTGGGAAACAGCCATATTGGGGGTAGGATGGATTCGGGAGAAAAATTGTAGTAATGTTCCGGTAAATGGCAGGGCCGGCAGGGTTGCTTTCAACACCACTTTAGGTTTCAAAATATCCGTCAAATGGACTCATTTCCAACCAACAGGGTGTTTTTTTTAAATGAATTATCACTTCCGATGGTGACTCAAGGAAACTATTGGAGTTTGCCAGGATTTCTGGACCAATGGTATAGTAGTTACTGCAAATCACATCCCGTGGAGGTGAATCTGCGTTTCGGCAAAAAACTCTCCACCGAGTTGCTCTTTTAAGAGACGCAAGCGCTTACGATCCAACAAGGGCCGACTTTCGGCCTCACGGTTTTGCAAAATCTGAGGAGAAAATTTTGGGGATCCAAGAATTTCACGAGAAAAATGACATGCCTGGACCTTCCAGTTTGGGTGGGCAAATGGGCAAATGGTTCCGTTTCTAATGTGTCAATTCAGCATCCAACTTAGGGTTGAAGAGTTGAATTGGCACCCTGAAAGGAAGGTGCTGGAATGAATTTCACTGAACACAATGTAAAGATTACCCTCCCGAAGTTTAACAGCTCGACCCTGAAAAATGGTGGTTTCATGGAAGACAAACCTTTTCCTGTTGGGTTGAAGGTAACGTTTTCGGGGGGGGGGGGGGTGGTATTGTCCGATCTTGAAACCAGCAATTTTTGATGATGTTTGTAATTCATGGATGTTTCAGGTTAAAGGAAAGACTAACTTGTGCCACTTTTTCCAGAAACCAAGAACTGAAATGATGATCTGGAACAGTTTCATCCTTGGGCAACGTTTACGAGTCTGAGAAAGTTCTATATAAGAAAAATTCTTGAAACAACTAACGAGCAATTCTAGAAACAACTATATATAAGTAACGGTGTTATGTGCTTATTTCGCCAAAAGACCATGAAATAAGCGTTCAAGCTGCATTTTTCCTACTAAATACATATGTAATCCCCAAAAAGTTTTTAAGGTTAGTCATTAGCTCAGTATGGATGTTTGGTTTAGATTGTTAAGTCAGCCATCCCAACTTCACGAACCCCGCCTTGCTGGAATCAGGGAAGGCTTCCTCGTGGCCGAGCAAATGCCCCTGGTACCAAATCGTCATCAAATTCCCGGTGACCTCAGATCTGGTTCACTCATCAAGAATCTAAGGGGCCCATCCCTATGCCATCCCCGAAGTAAAATAAGGGGATGATTAAGGGATTGTTAAGGGATTATTGCGGGATGATGAAGGGACTATGAAGGGATTGTTAAGGAATTGTTAAGGGATGATTAAGGAATTATTAAGGGATTATGAAGGGATTGTGGTGGTTAACACCACTTTCAGAAGGCCTTATTTCCTCGCGGCTGGCATTGAGGGGGCATGCTTTGATTCTCACGAATTGGCAACCAAGTGAGGCTAGCAAAATGCTGGTAGATTGTACCGGTTCGGTTCACGGTATCTATGATAGATTTCACAAGTACACAGATCACAAACATTTAGATACAAAGACACACGGCTATACACATTCTACATTCAAAAGAAATAAAACTTTGGTGTGTATCTGCCATACACAATGCAATACCTTGCATGAATCTACCGTTCACAATCCATATGTAAAAAAAAGTATCAACAAAAACATCTTTCTACATCCTTCTAGCACGTTGTGATTTTTTCACATCATGCCTCTTTTAACCATGCCTCTTTTAACCATCCAAAAAATGACCAATTGCACTGTGTGGAAGCATGACCGCCTTTCTGGGTTTCCCCGGGTCTCCCGGACCAGGAGCAAGATTAACATCCGGGCACATGCCTTGCAGCTTTGCAGTCATCCAGCGAGCCATCCAGCTGGGATCGCCCACAAATTGATGACTAGGTGGTGCTAGTCGAGTTCCAACCCATCTGAAAAATATGCGCAAGTCAAATTGGATCATTTTGCCAGGGGTGAAAATAAAAAACATTTGAAAGCACCACCTATGATGATCACTTATCAATAATCATCCCCAAATTGTTTTAGTTCTTCTCATCAACAGTATGGATTTAGCTGGAACTGGATATGAATTCTCTCCAGTGAACCAATATGGCCGGCTGGAAAATCCTCAATAGTCAATAGGCATACTGTGTATATATATATATAGATATATACCAGTAGTACCGCACAAGGCGGTGCCGGAAGTTTCAAGAGGTAAGCAATATATAATACTTGTGTATATATATAATTATATCTATAATACATACATCTTCATTTCATGATCCATGTGTTTTTGCTGTCTTTGTTTATTGGGCGTACGTACTCTTGACGTCAGTTTTCACCCACCATCCGCAGGGTTTGATACATTCGGGGTGAAGGATTTTCAATCATCAACAATATGTCGAGGGGCCAACCCCAAAACTCATCCATACTCATAGATTTGTTCTGGTCATGGTAACAGGTGGTAGGGATTATGAAAATCCCCCAGAAGGCAGTATATATATAAGGTATATAAACGGTATTTACTGCCAATTGGGTGATTATATGCTACCTTTTACAAGAACCTGAAAAAATCTGTTGATAAAAATGGTGAGACCAGATCTTGGCACATGTTCATGTGCACATAATGTACCTATCTAATATCATGATATATCATGGAAACAAATATCACACATGATACATCGTTGGTAATACACAATGATATGAATGATATATCATATCTCACATCTCATGAATTGTATATCTGTATATTATATATCTGTATGATTCTGTATGTAATTATATCATCACCTTGAAAACACATGACAACATCTCCTTCTCCCCCCCCTACCTGGTGAGCATGCAGCATCTGTAAGCCCCGTCGAATGAGACCTCCTACGACCTCAGCAGCAACCGATACCTTTGATAGCCAGCCTAGATTTACTGATTGGTATTCCATTACTACTTGGTGGTTGAACCAACCCATTTGAAAAATATGCAACCGTCAAATTTGGATAATCTCCCCAAGGTTCGGGGTGAAATTTTTGAAAAAAACAAAAAAAGCAAGAAACCACCACCTATATAGTACTGGTTGTTTCATAGGGATCCCTATAATGGTTTATTATAATCCCTACATAACTGGATAGTATAATCCCCTACATATATATATATATGCCCTAAACAAACAGGGTTGTTTTCATTGCTCAAATGAAATCATGAGAATCCATGGGTACCTCTTACCTCCCCAATGCCAACCCCCCGAGGAGATAAGCCCTTAACAAGGCCTCCTTAAGGGATTGTGGTGGTCAATAATTCTTCACTAAGGCCTTATTTCTTAGGGCTTGGCATTGGGGTAAACCCCTAGGATTCTCAATTAAGTCGTTGGTGGTTCATACTCCCAGACTCCCAGAATACTCTCAGATTCAATTTTTGGTCGTCCGGATACCGGCTGAAGCAGCGGCAAAAATCATGTTGCCACATTGCCAATGTGACTGATTTAACCATGTGTAACCACCAATAACCAAAAAAACTTAACCTCCCTGAAACAAACGTATCACCTGAAAATGGATGGTTGGAATACTAGTTTCCTCTTGGGATGGCCTTTTTTCAGGTGCTATGTTAGTTTCAGGGAGGGTATCCACAGTCTTTCAAAACCAACCCTTGCTTCCATTGCTTGGCCGCTATCAACCTTCACCAATAAAAAGACCCGAGAGGGATCCCGGCCCCTGAAATCCTGCCTGGAACAAAATTGGATGCCTGTAATTCATGGAATATAAGTCATCATTCCTACTATACAAAGGTGATGAAAAAAACATCTATCCCATGTGAGGTGTTTCAAGTGTTTCAAGGTGCTTGGAAGATCATCCCAAGTAGTAAGTGGATAATAACCAATAGCTAGTTGGTGGTTGAACCAACCCCTTTCAAAAATATGCAACCGTCAAATGGGAATCTTCCCCAATCTTAGGGGTGAAAATAGAATAAATATCTGAAACCACCACCCAGATAGTCAATAAGTCCCCTAAGGATCGAGTTGGTTGTGTGACCCCTTCCAAATGGCCGAACTTCATGGTTTATAATTTATTGTGCTCGCAGCTCTTCTTTTTATGCTGCAGAGACCGTGGCTTTCAGTTGAAGCATTTTGCTTCACCAGTAAAACAAAGCACGTATCTCCCCAAGGAGATCAGAAAACCTTTCTCTTTGAATTCTTTTGCCCGGCTTTAAAGCCAGCACTGAATCTCATGGAAGAGGTTGAATCTCATGGTAGAGATTTTTGGTCTTTTGTTCCACTTCCCCCTTCATGGTAGAAGGCCTCATGGAAGAGAAGGGAAGGGAGGGTGTGGTCTAAGTTTCTCTTACTATGAACCGAAATGCAGCAATCAACATCACTGCTCTCACAAACTGTTCAAAGAACTAACTTGTGCTCGCAGCTCTTCTTTTTATGCTGCAGAGACAGTGGCTTTCAGTTGAAGCATTTTGCTTCACCAGTAAAACAAAGCACGTATCTCCCCAAGGAGATCAGAAAACCTTTCTCTTTGAATTCTTTTGCCCGGCTTTAAAGCCAGCACTGAATCTCATGGAAGAGGTTGAATCTCATGGTAGAGATTTTTGGTCTTTTGTTCCACTTCCACGACCCCAGAGCTTAGCCCTTTGAAGGGCTGATAAAGTGATGTTTGGCCAACATCTGCTTGGTGACTTGGGTGGTTTTGAGGGAAGGGAGGAAACTGAGCCCATCATTGATGTATAATTTGGCAACACGGGATGATTCCCAGCGGCCACGTAGGAGTGTGGCCTCCATGGATAGGGTAGCCTGAAAATAGGCTGTAGCACCTCCACGGCGCAAACTATACGGCCTAAAATGTAGGTGATCCAAACCAAAGTCATGGCAAAGTTTGCGAAACTGTTGTCTAAATGCCTGGCTGGATTTGTCCCAAAGATAAGCTTCAAGGCATCCTTGGGATTTTCTCATATCCAAAAGCGATGAAAGAAGTGTGAGGACAATCTCATCATGGATAGAGATGGCTTCCGACACAGCATGGCGACGACCACTTTTGGTCAGCTCCAATCGAAGCAAGCCATGGTCCGGTCCTAACATAATGTCAGATCCTCGCAAGGCCAAGATTTCACCTGTCCTTAAGAGCGCATGGAATGCCAGCATGAGGCAAGTTGCTAATGCTAACTGTTTGCGGTCAAGCGCTAGTGCACTCATTCCTCGGACCAGCATTGCTGTTAAAGGTGGTGCCCGCGCCGGAATCTCCACCTTACGCCACGTTGCAAACAACTTCCAAGAATGAGGAATTTGTCGTTTTGTGGATGGCTGGAAAAAGTGCAAGGCAGATAAGGCATCTCCGATGGTGAGAAGAGGCTCACCTTGCTTCCACATTTTACGAACCCATGTGCATATCTTCTCATCTAAGATATCAAAGCTGTCAATATTAGTGAGAGAAGGGATTAACTTTCGTAGTGCGGTGTAATACCTTGTTCGAGTCTGATCTGTCAAGGAGGCATCCTCCAGGTCAATGTTCTTTCTCTGCCTTTTGCGCTCAGCACGGGAAAACCTCCCTGCGAGCACCTTGCCTGGACGCTTCATCTGTTGGATTATCTATTGAATCGACATGGGCGAGCACCAGGTATATGTTTGAAGCTAATAAATGAGCATTAAGCATCTGTAACTTTCGCTGAAGCTTGCGGCTGCCTGATCTTCCTTTAGTGATAATACTGATGCATACAAAAGAATCACTGAGGTGAAAGATTCTGCAGTTGAAGTGATTTAGATGTGCAATATGATACTTGAGCGCCAAAAGGATAGCCTCAAACTCTAATGCATTAATGTGCTCCTCTTTTTGCCAATTGACTTTGAAGAGGTGCTTCCAAGACCACCATGATGCTGAAACGGCTTGGCGTGGGAAAGTTTTCTTTGTCAAAACTTCCCCTGTAATAATCCTAACGTCTGCTCCCGTATGATCTGTTCGGCTAAGCAAGATCCGATTTAAATCTTGAATCCCCATCTTTGAGGCACAATGTTGAGGGGCACCGTAAGACAAACATCTTGTCAAAGGCACTGGATAAATAGATGGAGTTTTGAAACCTGGAGCCATTCCCATTCTATTCGCAAGCAATTTATAGTGCATCCTGGGGACATACTTAAAGCTCATTGCCAGAGCAAAGATGCAAAAGGAATAGACTGAAAAGCTTTCGCCTAATAAGGAACACCGGACATCTTCGAACTTTTGACGGTTGGATTTGACCTCTGAAGCTGTCATGCAAAGCCTAGTATGTGAATATCCATAGCCCAAAAGAAGCTCCCTTTCCACGGCTGAGAGGAGCCTCCAAGATTGAGGATTTTTAGGATTTCTGATCAAATACTCCTGCTTATACTGGTAAGGGGGGTAACGGAAAGAATCTGAACGCCACCGCTGTCGAGTTGCTTCGTCTGTCTTTCCAAGGCCAGCCGGCGAGGACGGTGGCTTTGAGCGGCAGATAGCCTTCATACAAGTAGGAAATACTGCACCACATTCTTCCCCTGGCCATTCCCGGCCTGGTTCAATCCAGGCTTCTGTTGGGGGATATTCAGCAGGGGCTCGTAGTTCCTTCCAATATAAGCGTTGAGATACTTCAATCCCATCCATAGTGCCTTCTACTACTTCGGAGCACCATGCATACCGAGGCCTGCTCATGGGAACGGAATCCCGGCAGTCAACCAGATATGGTTGGGTCCTTAAAGTTCTTGAAATAGTTTCAGCCGCTTCATAGTCCATTGAAGCCACGTTTTCAAATACGTGCTTGATGACAACTCTGCCTTGGAACTCGTTGTGGAGAAGTCCCAGAATCCGTGGTATCTCCCAGAATAAGCTGCTAGATGGTCCGTCCAAATTCATCCGCCCACTTTTTGCACTGGATAAATCATTGCAGGGAAAGCCACCCCACAAATGAATTTCGAGAATGGTCACATAGCGATGTGCCCATCCACGTACCATCTCTGGGCTGATGGACCGCACATCTTGGTAGATTTCACAACCCGGCCAATGTCGTTGCGTAACTCGGTTTCCTTCTTTGCTGAGGTCGAAGGCGATTCTTCCAATAGGAGTTACACCAACAATGTCATAGGCTCGGAAGGCGCCACCAATCCCATTGAATAAGCTGATCACAAGCACCGGAATAGTTCCAGCTTGATTTTCCTGTATCCGGAAGGCTGCGGTGAAATCCTGTCCTTCTGAAGTCAGAGCTTCCCCCATTCCTATAGCTCCTCCAATTTGCGAAGCATCTGAGGCCGTTATTCGGTCACTCACCGTGGCTCCTAAGAAACAATGCATCAAAGGACTAATGAAGACTGCATGCATCAGCTCTTGGCGTACCTTCATCACCAAACCAGGGGAGGCCTGCTTTGTGCTGCTCACGAAAGTCCACACATCGTTAAATAAGGACATTGTCGGTCTCCTAAATTGCATCAAGAAGACCCATCGCCCTGCGATTATTTGTACCCACTTCTTTACCAGATACTTCTGCCTTACCAACCAAAGTGTGGATCTGATCACGCCTAAAAAGCGCAAAGTAGATCCTCCAACGGTCTTACCTTCCCCTTGGATTTCTGCTCCCAGTTCCTCCACCCGGGAGCTGTTCGAAACCTTTTTCTTAGAGGAGGAGACTACTCCTGCTTTGGCCCAAACTTCTTCTGCCAGCTGATGGCACATTTGTCCTTGCTCCGCTGGTTGAGGAGGAATTAGCCTTTCCGCAGCTGCAAAGTTATCCAAGTACACGTGCCACCAGACACGTTTTTCGCCACGGGCCTGAGTTATGACCTCGGTCATAAATTTCGGAAGTCCCTTGGTGCGACGGATTTGTCCAGCCGGGTCAAGACCTCCTGTGAGCAACAAGTTCTCTGATACCTCCTGCATCACTGAGACACTTGAGATCCATCCCATTGGGATAACACTGCATGCCAAAACAAAATCTCGATCAGCATCCTGTGCTATTGCTCCTATGTCACAGCCTTTAGCATGCAGATTAAAGGCTAAGTACCTACTCCAAGCTTCTGGTAATTGAAAAAGATAAAATGCAGAAGACATGTCGCTTTGAAACATACGCAATTCTTCTTCACCCTCCAGCACCGTGGATTGCCATGACGTGATAGTCGGCAAACCTGTTATAGTGCCCTGGAGTTGGGTAAGGATCTCGTTGCTTGGAACCAAGTTCATTATAAGTCTTAATACTTTCTTTCCCGAAGGGAGTACTGTTGACTTTTCAACCCCAAATAGGCCGTTTAACACCGGACGACCATGCACCTCCACCACTTCGTCCAACGGAATCCATTGGCAGATATTCCGGTTCACCAACTCCTGAGCGAGGGGGCGTTGATCTTCTGGTTTTATGTGTAGCCTACCGGGCGTCTTTAAGGGCCCTATCTCTGATGGGAGTTTGAGGCACTTCTCAGGATGTAAGAGGAAATCTCTTGTTTGCGAACTCACCCACAACAAAGTATCGATAGATCCACCATGTTCACCAGGGGGAAGAGAGGGGAGTACTTGTTCAAGGGTTATAGTTTGGCATTTTCCTATCTCTTCCCCAGCATAACCCACACGTTTTGACCTTAGCTCTTTTTCAATCTCTTCCACTCCCGGGGGAGATTCAACATCCATCAGACATCGTCTTGCCACCGACTTCTGAATGGCATCAACGGCACGTTCCTCCATAGCCGTCCACGGGCCTACCGAAATAGTGGCCTTCGGGTCGGCCATTTTGTTACAGCCGTGAGTAGCCAACAGAGTCCAAGCTGCTTCTCCCCACTTCAAAGCAAAACTCGGCTGAAAACAGTCCTCAAAACAAACCTGAAGCAGTTGATTTCGAACTTCAAAAAGAGATCCTTCTCTGATGGGAAAAAGTGAGGCACGTTTTCGTTTTGAGAAGGACCTGGTCTCTGCAGCAGTGCAATCGAAAAACATCTTGCGGAAAAACCCGCCTGTACAGTTTGACTCTGATGAAAATCGAAAACGAATACATAGCCATGCAAGCCCACAACCGAGTTGACGGTAAGTGTAGGCATTTCGTATTAGTAGCTCCAGGGCTTCAATGCCCAGCGCCACTTCCTCCTTATTTCCATTTCCTTTTTCCCCAGGACCACGGCCATCAGCCAGCCCAGGGATGACGCTCCTCTGCGCATTTACTTGTCTGAGGGGGTCTCTTTCTGATGGCCCCACTCTCCTCCTTGCTTGTTCCAATCGTCCTTCCCAGGACCTTGATTCCAATTTCCTCTTCCTCGGCCTTTCTTTCCTTTGTCCTTTCCTTTTCCCTTGGGATTCCACTCGTCGTCTCCTTTCTTCCCTTTTCCTCCACGGCCATATCCTCCACGTCTGCCTTTTCCCCATGGGTTGCTCTCGTTGCCCAAAGCTTTGGCTGCTAACTTCGCATGTCGCCTTGTCTCCAACAGTAGGCTGGTTGAAGCAGCTGTTGTCTCCTCCAAAGCGTTGATCTCGAGATGCTTCGCAGCCACCCATGAGCTGTCCAAAATGGATTGATGAAGGGCCAAGAATCTGGCTGCGAGGCTGTCGCCCATCAAATCCAACTGGCCACGCCGAAGTAGGTCGAGCACCACACAGATGTGGTACATCTCCCGAACAGCAGAGGTTATAGGACCCAGGTGTGGTCGAAGTAGGATCTGGAAGTAGCTCACCAATTTGATTCCAGCATCGGCCCTGTGGCCAGCTGGGAGAGCCACTGAAGCTGATTGGTCGAGCTGATCCCTTGCGTGTTGGAGTAATAACTCCAACACTGACCCGGGGCGTTCTTTTGATTTCCTCCTCAACGGGGCTTCGTATTCCTTCTCGCTGGAACTGTTCTCTTCGTCGGAAAGCCCGCTGAAGTCGTCTTCGGAGCTGCTTGTCGAACTGTCCCCGTCTCCATCTCCTCCTGGATCTCCTCCGTCTCCGGTCTTCCGTTTCTTCCTCTTCTTTTCCTTGTCTTTCTTCCCACGTTTCTTGGATTTCTTCTCCTTCTTGCCAGACCCCTTGGTAAGGATCTTCACTAACGCCTTGGTCATCTTCGTCGCCAAAGTCTTTCCTGATGTCTTTGCTGTTCCTTTCTTCTGATGTTCTTGGGCGGCAACGGCTTGATCGACCAGCCTCCCTTGTAAGCCTTTGGTAGTGGTAACGTTTGAAACCACTTCCGTACGTTCCTTCCTCCTCTTCTTTTTCTTCTTCTTCACTCCAAGATCCAGCTTCGCAATGGGAGACGAAGGCACCAGTTCGGTCCCAGTGCTCAACAACCCTTCCAGAGCATTGCTGGATTCGTCCTCTTCTGAAGAAGGGATCTCCTCGACACCTTCCCCAGAAACTTCTCTCTCGTCCTTCTTGGTGCCATCCTCCTTGTCGCCAACTCCAATCCTCTCTCTCAACTTGGCCAACTTGTCTTTTAAGGCGTCCTTGGCCTCCTTCGTCAATCTCTCGTCCTCGGGCCCCTTTTCCCTCTTGTCTGAAGGGGGGACCTTTTTCTTTACTTTCTCGCCGTCTTTTCTCTTCAAAGCACTTTTTCGAGGTGCAGACTTTCCAGTGGGCTTCACATACTTTCCTTCCTTCTCTTCGTCGTCCTTGCCAATGCCCAAGCTGTTGTAAAGACGCTTCGCACGGCTCCTGCCAGCGGTGTTCAAATATGGAGCTTCGAAGTCGTGATAGTCGAACAGCCTGGCCCTGGTAGCATGCAAGTCGTGTTGATCTTCCAACGGACATGGAAGAGTGACACAAAGATGAATAGTTCCAACTTTGCGGTCGAACCTTGCCAGAAGATCGTCTCGGACACTTCCTTCCGGAGCACCAATGAACTTCACCTCCAGGACCAACCCCCCTGCCAGGGACAAAGCCACCTTCACCACAAGGAAAGCTGCCCATACTTCCGGGGCTTCTGGCCAATTGCTTTCCCCAAGGAAGATCTCCACCACATTGCCTCGAACTGGGTTGAGGTTTGCCCAGCTTTCTTCCTCGTAGTGGGATTCCAACCCACTTAGCTCGTAGTCGTCCATCTTTACCGCCTAGGGGGCGATAAATGGCTCCTTCTCTCCAAACTCTGCTCCCAGAAAATTGGCGGTAGTGCTCTGTGCACCTTTGCGGAGGGGTTGTCCAGAGTCCGGGACAACCGCTTATGCTTTCTTCCTCCTCTTTTCTTTCTCCTTCTTTCCTTTCCTTCTTTACGATGGGAATCTCGTCCTGCCTTCTTTTCCTTCTTCTCTTCACGGCTTCTCCTAGATCCAGTCTCCTCAGCTTTCCCTTGAGACCTGGTCGCCGGAGGTTCCGCAGGTTCTGCAGGTCGCTCCTTTCCTGACACTCTTGGCTTAGGTGCCACTTCCTCTGAGGCGCTTTCCGTCTCGTAGGTGTACTCGGAGTCTGCTGCTTCTTTCTTCACTTCCAAGTTGTCGGGGACCACCGATCGTGGCCTAGGCAAAGGGCTCCCCTCACGGCTGATGCCAGAGCCAGAGGCCACTCCACCTAAACCCTCTTCAGGCCGCTTGGGTTTAGAGGCCTCGCTCTTTGCACGAGCAGCCAACCCAGCGTCCAAGTTCCGAAGCGCTCGAGTGTGCCTGGCTGCAGCAACCAGCACCTCGTCCGCAACGGACCTGACCGCAGCAGTCCCCCACTTGCCAACTATGGCAGTGCCTAGCGATTCCCAAGCACTGCACACAATGCACCAAGTGTCACCAGCAAGCGCCTCCCGCTGGCGACACTTGTTGCAAACCATCTAAGTTTCTCTTACTATGAACCGAAATGCAGCAATCAACATCACTGCTCTCACAAACTGTTCAAAGAACTAACTAACCACTGAACCACTCACAAGTCCTAAGATGATTTTGAAGTGGTGTTTTTAGTCGCTACAAATCTGACTATAGGAATCAAATCCCATCGACCCACCTGCCCCAACCTCTACACACCCGTTAAGGCTCCTCACGGCACCCACAGTATAGACGCCCACCAAAACGCCAAAGGCTTTGAGACAGCCAGTACCTTGATGCCTGGAGAAATACAAAAGGTGTTTCCCAAAATAGTGGTACCCCAACATGGATGATTTATAATGGAAATCCCTATTAAAATGGATGATTTGGGGGTACCACCATTTTCGGAAACACTAGTTGAAATCTACCATTATTTTCCAAGGTTTTTTTGCGCACCATCCCAGGTCATGTGGGTTTTCTCGCCGGAGTTCGAACGAACCATCAGTAGTTGGTGGGTTGAAAACTACCCATTTGAAAAAAAATGCGCAAGTCAAATTGGATCATTTCCCCAGGTACGGGTGAAAATTGAAAGCACCACCTAGGATAACAGTCACTTCGGGTGAAAAAAGATGTGCAAATTTCAACACCTGTGGATTTTAGGTAACGCTCCCCTCAGTAACTGTTCCTTCTATTAATGCACTTCGGGGATATGAGATTTCCCCCCAAAACGGAGCCCTCCATGTGTCAAAACGGCTCCCCCTTCCGTTGAACCGTTCTTCCAACAGCGAAGGTTACGAGTCGTTGGTGGATCCAAAGGAGGTCAAAGGAAGTTGTTAAAGTTGGACCAGTTGGATTATAATAACACAAGCTAGTTGGTGGTTTTTCAACCAACCCATTTGAAAAATATGCAACCCTCAAATTGGCATCATTTCCCCAAGGTTCGGGTTGAAAATAAACAAAATATTTGAGTGGCCACCACCAAACAACCCATGTAAGTAACACCGCTGTGATGTTGGTTGATTGATGTATAAGTCCACCTCTATGGGGTGGAAAAATCACCCAACTTACATGATACTTTGATACCAATCACTTCCATGATACGCCACCAAAGCACCGGTGGCTATATTTTTTTCCATTGGGATCCAAAGCTGACGGATGAAGAAATTTGATTCCCCCCCTGATAAACCACACAAAAAAACATCAAAATGCCAAGGTTTCGGGAGGTAAGAATTTGGTTATGAAAATTCCAAGTTATATACGAACGTTGACCGATCCCCAATAATTGCTGGGAAACCATTCTTGGGAACCTAAGTACCTTTGACCATCCGAGAAGAGGCAAAAACCCTCTGGTAGTTCCTAACATAGCGATGGCTGGAAAACCTCCCCAATTTTTTAATAGGAAATACATCGACTCCATCCGGGGCTCATGTTCAATTGCTATGTTAGTTTTCCAGGGTGTATACCCTCCAGGTAATTAACATATCCCACCTTGGGAAAAGTAAAATCATCCTCAAAATGCCATTTTGGGGGGATATGTTAGTTCCCTGGAGGGTAATGCTTGGGATCTTCCAAGGATTGGATGTTTCTTTCGGAATTTTTGGCGCCTTTCTGCATGAGCAATCGCCACTTGTGCCACCAGCATCGGCTGGCCGAAGATGCCACCCAAATGCCTAAAGAGAGAACTTCACTCGATTTAAAATTTCCCTTCCAAAAAAAAACAAAAAGGAAGCATGAGTTCTGGTGTATGCATATGGCATATGTATGTATATTATGTATATATATATATATATATGAAATATGTGTATATAAATATGTGTCTGTATAGCAACCATAAAACCATATACGTTCTTTTATGTGTTGTATCAGTTAGCAGTGTCCCGCAATAGTCAGGGAATAACTGCTGAGGTACCTTGACTGGGGTTGTTCATTGCAACGTACAGTAACAAGGGAAAATTCATCGCCCGTGAAAATTGGACCATAACAAAGACAACTAACAGTCATTGAAACAAAATGGTGTCTTCAGACAATTCTTTGGTTTTTTTGGGCCGAAGGCCTATCTTCAGGCAGGCTATGCCGCTATTCCAGGCATGTGCTCCAATGACACGACCGGGTTCAGTAGCCAGAATTGCTGGGGTGGCCAAAGATCTATCTATAGTAAGGATTAGCTGGCTGTGTCTGTGTCAGAAGTCTACCAATAAAATCGGGGGATAGATTTCATCATTTTCATCCCCTAAATCAACCACCCCTTATTCTTTGCAAGCCCCCATCTTTTGTTGTGGTTCAAGTTGATCCGCCACTCAATCTCAAACGGACCCTGGGTTTTCCCACCACGCCAGAAGACGTTCGTGGAAGCTCTCCAGGATGCTGAGAAACGACGGAAGTAGCAGGAGCAACAACGGTTGCACCTCAATCAAACACGGCGCGCCACGCTTGGCACGTTTCGCACGTTTTCGGCCACGGCCCGTTTTTTTTCACCAAGGGCTCCAAAAATTCCCTCCAGTTGTGTTTGCGGGGGAGTTTTGAGGAGCCATGTTTGGAAAATTTCCCATGGGGATTCAAATCCTGGTTGGAATGGAATGTTTTGTTTAGAATATTTGACATAAAATGCTGATGAATCATGAATTACAGGGTAACCGTTAGAATAATCGGTTGTTCCATTTTCGCGGAACGGGCAGTAGATGAAAGTCCCAAAAAATACCCATGGGGCAGTACAATACCTGAGAAACATCGGCATCTCACAATCATGAATTCCCCAAATCCATTGGTTTTCCAAATACCTGTTGTTTTTAAAGAATATCTCAGTAACTTCCCTTCAGTTGCCATCCTCAATCACACTTCCAGGTAGTTCCAAAGTGCATATTCTCATTAAAACATAACATAAAAGATCAAAGCCTCATAGGCTCATGGGTCTTCAAGCACAGCCTTCCTTTTGAGATGCAACGAAAATCAAATTGAATCCGCTCCCGAAAACAAGTGTAAACAAGGCCGAAAAAGAATTGTTTGCTGAGAATACCCTCCGTAAAACCAACCGTTCGCCCCTGAAAATAGGACCGAAGCCCAAATGGAAAGGCTTGTCTTCGCACCATCAATTTTCAGGTGCTATGCTAGTTTCGGGGCGGGAGGGTACGTATGTATTTAAGCAAACAACGCCGTGCAGTTCCAGCATTCTGGTTCGACCTAGTTACTCCGATTACTCCCAAACCGTTCCAAACCACTGAGACACCAAACCAACCATTAATCGTTCACCCTTGATGTGCTAAAAATTTACTGGAATTTTTCCAACCAAAAAACCTCACACTCTTCGGTTACTCAAACTCATCTGATGGGAAACCATGGAAAAAACTATCGATCAATTTTTTGGGTCTGTAAAAGTGGTCTTCTGAGAATCGTTGTTCGAAAGGGACCCAAAGATCCTGCCTTTTTTTGGAACGCAAGACACCATCTCTATCTGTGTGAAATAGGATTGAAAAGAGTCCCAGGCCAAAAACTGATGTTGCCCTTTTCCTGGGGGGTTAACATACACCCATATGAATATATAGTGTATATTGATTATATATCATATATACTGTTGATGGTTCAGAAATCCAGCTAACCACCTATTATCTAGCTATGAAACCCTAACATGGGATATTTTCCATAGCAACTGATTTTTAGCCCGGATTTCTCAACCATCAACAGTATGATGACTTGGTACACCCCTGAGTTCACTAACATGACGATCGCTGGAAAATCGCCGAGGCACAAAGGTCAAGCCTAAGGTGAGTTGCATTCCCAATGCCCCGAGGCTGGTACCAATCATCAAACTGAACAAAGGCAATACAATATCCCATAATGGTTCCAATGGCATCAAGTCCTGACGTTTTGGGATGTTTTTTGGATGGATTTTTTTGAGAGATAAAAATGGGGAGGATCAAATCAAAAGGGGTTGGTTATTTCACCTACTTATAAATGATATATACTAGGGTTGCCCACTTACTAATCGTTTATCAACTGAGACATTCAAGTACCCCCACCCACTCTGAAGTCGAGAAATCGTGTGGGATCGTTTGGTGGCTGGCGGCTGAAAAAAACACTTGGGTCTTGGGGTTGGTTGCAGCAAAGTTAAAGGAAGAAGACAAGACAAGGGAATTTTGTGGGGGGTGGAAATCAAAAACCCAACGAAAGTAGTAATGAGTATCAACTACAACTACCCTGAACCTTTGCATTTTTCAAAATTTGAAGACAAGTCTCAATTTTGCTACTAAAATTTTGAAGACAGGTTTCATTTTACCACCAAAAAACCGGAAGCTTGTGGCGTTTTTCGGCCGTCCGACGGCATGCGTACACCGTCCGCAGTCCGTCCTGCAGTTCCTCCCCGCGCAGCACACGACTGGGAAGACCTGCAGCTGATAAGGTTCCTTCTTTTGGCCTCGGACAACAACAACAACAACAACAACAACAACAACAACAACAAATGGCAGGACGGGAATAAAAGTCAAAGTGGAAAAGTGGAAAAGTTGGATATTACCTATATATGGATTATTATAATGGTTGTATAGGGTCATTTTGGGGAAATTATATAACTGTTGAGCTACCCTTGCAAGGGTACCCAAAATTTATCTTTGAAGAAGACAAGATTGGCCCCTATAAATTTGTATATGTATATATATATATACATAATAAGGGGACCCAACTTACAAGATGTTTTAAAAGTACCCTAAGAATCCTTCAAATGCTGGTGTCAAGGTGTCAGACTCACCTGTTTTTTGAAGTTTTGGAGGTGTCATTTGGAGGGTCTGGTGTTTCCATAGGAGGGGTCAGGATTCTTAGGGTAGCTTCGATTCAACGGTCTATGAGATTTTGCTGCACCTCAAGGGAAAGCAAAACTTGATGTAAACAGCGGCTGATCATTTTCAAGATCGGCCCTGAGCAAACCTTCCAACAGCCCCTATGGCCGAATACAAATGGGTAATTGGGGTTTTTTCGCCCCTTTAAAATGGAGTTATGGGCCGCTACTTAAAACTTGTGACATTCCAGAGACATTCCATTGTACTGGTTGGTTACTAGGGATCCTGATCATGGATGATTAAAATCCCGATATAGCTGGGTAGTATAATCCCCTATATAAAAGAACCAACCATGGTTTTCATCACTGCTCGAATGGAGCTCCTAGTGATCTATGTGATCTATGTCCCAATTCTCAGGATGCCAGTCACGACCAGAATTATTACCTTTTTCTCTAGGGAATCTGTAAACCATCATTTGCCACTCTTAGGCAGGGGCAAGTGCCAACTTCAAATGTTCTTTTTCATGCGAAGTGTTTTCGCAGCAGATAGACTCCCTGAAAATCATGGCCCCATGATCCACATGGGACGACGATATATTTTGCCAACGTCAAATGATTGATGTTTATAGTATGAATGTAGGTAGATATATCAGTCCCATAGATCTGTGTAGGGTTGTATGGGTACTCCGATGTCCCTGCCAGGACTTCCAAAAAAGGCATCAAGGATTAGGATCACTCGGTGATTCTCACCCACCCAGAATTTCATAGAGGCAATGCACTCTGGTACACCAACATAGCTGGCTCGATTGAATGAGTCGATATGTTTCCTATTGAAAATGGTGATATTCCAGCAATTGCTATGTTGGTTTACCGGAGGGAAAATATTCATCTGGCTAAATGGAATAATATTTCACCAACCTACATTTCAAACCTCAGCTACTGGGGGCCCAGGTCATGTTTTTGGTCGCTATCTCCAGATTCATCCTAAATTCCATTGCAACAACCAAACCATCGAGTTGGTCGAATCTTTACATGCAAAAAAATGGGGGAACGCCATACTTTCTGGTCGCTGCCATGGATAAATAATTCCAAGCTTGATATTCACAGCGTACAAAATGATGACTCAAACTTCGAAAAGGGATTCGCATGGACTCAAAGCTTATTATTCAAAAAGAACAACATGAATTCAAATTTCGAAAAACGGATTTGGATCATGATCCCATATGGTTTCCCCTTGTGTTGATGAATATAAAAACACCCCTTCCTTTCGGAAAAGTCCAACCTTTATCCGGGGGGGGGTTCAACGACCCTTATTCATTCTCTTCGGGGGAGGTGGCGGATCTATCTATTGATGGCCGAACTCCTGCTAGCCAGTTGAGCTACGAGTAGTTTATTCCGCTATCCAACCAAGGACACCCAACCAAACACCCCATTGAAACATTCCAACTGTTTCAACCAACTGTTTCTAAGAAACCCGTACCCAGACCATGCCAAATGTGAAGCAATGCTCCAGGAGAACACCTTACTGATCATTGCAATCCAAGAAAATTCCTGTTGATAAGTCATATAGATCCATCAAACCTTGCTTGACTTCCAGGTAAGATCGCCTAACCTAAAACTTCTTTGGGGTTTCTATCCCCTGAAACAAAAAAAACACCTATGTTTGTTAACAAAAAAAGAAGCCTCCTCTTATGAAGTCAGCTGCTGATCCAACCCCACAAAAAATCACCCTGTTTTTCACTGTCATGACACATGCTGTTTTTTTTCTGCGGGGGATGCTGTTGATGGTTCACATATCCGGCTAAAACCCACCTGGGATGGCCTAAAACCCTGTAAATAGATGGATAAAGTACAAACCTCAGCAGGTCAGCCGGATTTCTTCCAATCAACAGGTTATACGTCCCAGGTGGTGCCGGATTTTTTCCATCAACAGTATTTCCAAGGGTAACCTCTTTGAGTCAGCTCATGACCATCCAAAGTGTCTGGAAGCTCAAGACACGGGGTGACTTCCAAGTTTTTCTTCCACAAGGGATTTCAACCTTATGTTTGAATTCCAGAAAAATTAAAAACTCCTTGGAAGAAGCAACCCATGGGATTTCATGGGACCAAAAGATATATTTTGCCATGTTTGTCATGGTAAATGTAGGAAACGATACCAGTTTCATGAGTCCGAACGGCAATTGTTTGTCCATCATCCCACTCTTCACCTTCACTTTATGATTGGCAAAATGGGAGGAGGAGCGTTCCAAAGCATAATATCTACCTACATAAAGTACATATGTAACTATGCATGAATATGCGGTCTAGGTCGATTCTATAATTATACAATATATATCTATATATAATATATATACACGTACTCCAAGCAAAGGACAGTGCTCATGCAAAAAACACCTGGGAACCCAGCCATGGAGAGTGAAGCACGTTTATCCCTCCCATGGGAAGTCAAGGAACTAATGACATGACCAACTTCGTCGCAGCGGCGAAAGGAAGAGCGGCCTGTCGCTAGGATCCAAGGTATGAGATCATGAGAATCTAAGTGTATACCCTTCCTCCCCATAATCATGGTTCAGTGGAAAATGGGTGTATCTCCAATATTAGTTTCCTTTCATTTTGGGATTATGATGCCCTCCTGCTTGTTCCTTAATTAGCTCGGCTATTAGGCCCTTGTTTCAAGCATTTGGTGGGCGTTCCCTGAGATTCTCGTGAACACATCTATTCTGCGTTCTCAACGCTATCGATAAAAGGAAAATAAAAATATCCCCATGCCATGCAATTCGTTGATCCCCTATATCTGGAAAAGTGTGTGTTTTACTTCAAAATTCCATTTTCCAACCGCTGTTTGATCGTTTTCCGCCATTTTCTTGGTGCCAATTTCGCCAACTGCCGGGCTGAAAGTATGTCGCCTCATCAAAGGAAGAACCCTCCTTTTTTGGATTTACCCATGCTTATCTTTACTTTGAAAGCAACTAGAATTGTTGTCGTTTCTTGGTGTCCCAAGCAGAACTCCCTGATTCTCTTTCCCACCCTTCCTTCTCCGCCATTGGCTTGTTGCTCCACTGAATTGCTTCGCCTGCTTTCGGTGGCTGGCGAGCACAAAAATTATCCCCTCCAAACTTACACCCCAAGATTTTTGCAATAAGTGGCTTTCGCCACCCTGCGATTTTTTCGGGGCACCAAAAAAAAATTGGGTAACACACATCTCCTAAACTCCTAAACTGCTCATCAAAAGTGGATCTGTTCTCCAAGTTATTGAAGCCAACCAGGACAACACCCTGAAATGAAGGCCATTTGGGAAGGGGATTCCCGATAGAAATCACCTCACCTTTCAAACCGAAATCCCAACGTCGTTTTGGAAGTCGTTTGAAAGGAGTTACATGAGACAAAATACGTTGCAACCCCATCAATTGCGGTACCTTGCTGGGAAGATATCCCCTCCCAGCCGGCACTTTTGAGTCGAGTCTTTTCCTTTTCCCACGGTGGGATACATGTTAGTTTTTTGGAGAGTAAACGCATCCTGAAATCAATGAACAATTCTAGTTGTTGCTTTCAACCCATCTGAAAAATCTGTTTGTCAAATTTCGATCCTTTCCCCAAGGATAGGGATAAAAATGAAAAATATTTGAAACGACCACCCAGAATTTGATGAGGCCCGTTCTGTGTATTGCCATAAAGATCCAGACAGGTTCCCGAAAATCTCGAATCCTTACACGGAACAACAACTGTATTATGTATGACGCATATTGTCATAGTATGAAAGAAAGGACTATATGTGCGGTCTAAACTCCTTATACTGGGTATATAAACCCCTATTATTGGGTTGATGAGTTTATCCCCTATTATATGGAAATAGTGGGAATTTAGACCCCAGCACATATCTACACATCGAAAAGTTGACCCCAATAGGATTTCCTAATGAAAACTCGTCACTTCAGCGGTCACAAATTTTCGCTCTCCCACACCTCTGCTTTGGAACCAGTGGAGCTTCTTTCAGAAGAACTGCTTGAGCCAATGACGAAGATGAGCGCAGTGTTCAACTGAGCTATGAAAATAGGTCGGAATCCCATTTGTATGAAATCATTCCTGATTGATTACAGTACAATAGGACTTCTGAGTCTAGTCGTGGGCGGTTTTTATAATCTCTGACCATGAGCTCAAGTGATTGGTTTTCCCCTTCCCCAAATCAACCAACCAGTTGTTTTTCTTTCGGTGGCTCACCCCTCTTTTTTCCATTGTGGTCAGCATTTGAAGCGACACCATTTTCATCATGTGTCTTTTTTGGTGACTAAAGGGTAAATATAAATAGGGTACCCTCCCTGAAACTAAAATAGCACCTACAAATGGATGTTTGGAAGACTAGTTTCCTTTTGGAATGGCTTCCTGGCAGGTGCGAACTGTCAGCTTTAAGGAGGGTAGCTGTTTTTTTCCATCTCTCCTTGGTTGTTGTGTCATATTTCACCACCACTCCTGGGGTTTTTCCCCTCAAATCATGGAGGCCACGTCCCCGAGAAACCCACCAAGGCGCCTTAGTGCAAGGCCTGGAATGACGTTTTGTTGAAATCATCCCGTCTTGCTCTGGGCTATAGCAGCCAGGCCAACCAATTAGGTAATCGAATCGAAATGTCAACCAAAAGACCAAGGTCAAAAAAAAACACCTCCCTAAAATCTACACCCTGGAAGATTAACGGCTGGAACAGAATCATGGATTCCTTTCGAAATGGGTGATTTGTAGGTTCTATGTTAATCTTCCAGGGTGTAAACATAAATTGGACAAAACACCACTTTACACCAACCCAAACTCAAAAAACCACTGCCACTGCCAGCTTTGCGTTTCGGAAAGGCGACGACGGCGTGTTTTCTTTTTTCTGGTGCATCCCCAAATCATTCACCCAAATTCCATCAACTTTCTGCCTTGCCATCTTTGCTGTCCAACCGACCGGAATTTGATCGACCCAAACAAAAACAGATGAGAAAAAAAAAACAAAATCAAAGGTGGGAAACAGCAAATGATGATTCTAAGAAGTTTTAACCAACACTTCCAAGACATTTTTCGGTGCGAAACATCTTTTTTTTCTTAAGAGGTCAATTTGGTTTTGTCTTCATTCTTCTCAGCAGTCGATGGAAATAGATTCGGGCGCCCCACTCACGATTCATCTCACTTGGTATCCAGCCATGGGCACCTCAACATTCAACACCATCGCATCAAG
Source organism: Breviolum minutum Mf 1.05b.01 (assembly GCA_000507305.1). Taxonomy (NCBI): domain Eukaryota; class Dinophyceae; order Suessiales; family Symbiodiniaceae; genus Breviolum; species Breviolum minutum. Next base: position 102,582 of record DF239668.1, read on the forward strand.
TCCTTCCTAGAAGTCGGAGATTTTTGGGCAAATAGTCTCCTACAAATTGTTGATGCAGCAAGTCCTTGTCTTTCGGGTTCCGACCATACCAATGATGTTGTGCGTACAAGGATGTATGCTGCTGTGTACATCTCGAAAATGTGTTCCCCATTTCTGTGTAGACAGAGTGTACATATGTTCTTGTGTTGCGTGTTAGCGACCCCCCCGTTTCAATGTCGGCATAATGTCGGCTATTTTCAACATTTATACCCCCGAAAGTGAACATATTCCCTGAAAATGGACCATGTTGAAAGGAAATTTCATCTTCCAACCGTCAACGTTCAGGGGATATGTGAGGGTAAAACATGGTAAAATATCATCTCCAACAGTCACCGCTAGGATGACGACTTACACTTTTAGGATCGGGAATCCCAATCTAAACCTTCTATTTGCCACTGGAATCCTGGATGTGACGTAGATCTAAATCATCAACCGGAACCTCCAAAGGATCCGTGTGTAAAAGGAAACTCCTTTTACAAACTAACAAACCATTTTTGTGAGCTTCATGTTGGTTTTTTTGGTGATTCCCCATAAAAATTACAGAAAACACCCCCAGAACACACCCCAGGCAATCCCCCTGACCAACGATGAAAGGAATCCCATGTTTTTGCCTGTTGGTAAAGGTTGCTCGGGGTGTGTTCCAGTTCGGTGTGCTGAAACAACCTTAGATATTTGCCACTGTTTTCCAGGTTTGTTATAACCCTAGGGGTTGTAAGGTATGACCCTTATAAATGGCCTTATAAACAACCTTAGAGGGATGTATTTAAAAACATCATCCCTAACAATCTCGAGATCTTGGGAGCTGCCATGGCCCTACCTGAACCGGAACCAAGGAAGGCCGTGGTGCCAGTCGCACACCTCCAGCAGGTGCAGCCTTAGCACGAAAAACACAAGATGGGCGAGTTTCGAGGCGATCGTTAGAAATGGAGTTATGTATAACCCCTAGAAATGGCAAAAAAAAAAAAACGGATACCACCCCTGAAGATTAACGGCTGGAACATAATTCCCTGGAGGTTTGCTCCAGATCATTTTCCTTTCTACATGGGTCATGGCTGTAGGTTCCAATCACCGAACGTCAGATGATGATTGGGGTGTATAATCACCGAAACGAAAAGCAAGGTATTTAGGTTGCATTTCCAAAATTCTCAGTTTCGGTGATTGGATCCCTAGGGCCTATAAATGGCCGACAAAATAAATGGGTAACTGGGGTTATTTGAGTCAATATAAGTGAAGTTGTAACTTATAACCCTACATGTAACTTGTAGAGGCCCAATCTCGTAGGGATTACTGGCTCAATGGCTTATCACTATCACCCACTGAAGTATGATGGGGTGAACTTACCCATTCACAAACCACGATCCTAAGATCATATAGTGCAGGTTGCAATCACCACTGAGAAGATAGATCATATTAGTATCATCTATGAACCTGCGGTAGTATCCCCTCAGATTGCCATAAATCCAAAAAAAAATAGTTACCTTCGCACTACAAGATAGCCGGCCAGCTTGCCATTTCAGTGAGGAAGGCACCGGCGAGATCGGAATGGAGCTGAGTAAGCCATTCCAGCCATACAATAGCGTGGACTCAAATGGGACACCCTTTTATGGTCCCATCCACCCCTCCTGACAATTGTTCCCTGCAAAAACACCAATAAGGGAACAAGGAACTTGCAACATGATCACATACATATGTATATATTTTATATACTGTGTAGATATACGTATATATACACCGTATTCAGAGTAGATGGCCCCGGACGACTAACACTTTCCTGGAATAGATGGCTCCGGCAGCTTGTGCATGTTTTAACTTCTATGCAACTAGCTAGATGTTTTTGTCGTAATGTCGGGTTTCTCCTTTCACAATTAGGTGTGACCCTTAACCAGCAACCAGGGTAGCCAGAACTCTGGTGAGATTCGGCTGCCGTTTCATCAGTCCGTTTATCTGAGATTTGAAACTAATGATGCAGGTGCAGATGGAACCGAAGCACTCGCAGAAACAATCCTCCGGAGTTTTTCGTTGAAGCTTGGTAGCTTGGAGTTCCACAGTTTTCAAAGTAAGTAAGACTTTTGGGCTGGGCCCCAAGACAACACACAACAAAAAAAAATGTCATCTTTCACACATCCATTTGTTTCAATATAGCTGAATTGTGTCAGTTTGATGGCCCATCTTCTTTGTTGAGTAAACTTTTCTTGATAGGAATTCTCTTCCATCATTTCAAGGGCGTTCCCAAAAAATGTCCCATCGAAAAAGGATGTCGACCTTCATTTTGGCTCCCAAGGGGAACGGCAAAAATTGTTTCAAGTTGAGTTGAGGGATGACACCTCCCGGGAACTAACATCACATGTCCCACCGATTTCGGGGAAGTTTGGAACATCATCATCGACTCCAAACGTGCCATTTTTTAAGGGGATATGTTTAGTTCCCAGCAGGGTACCCAAAAATTACTCCTGAAACAAATTTGCTTTAAAAAAAAACCTGAATCTTTCGGGCATTTTGTGGGATTCAAAGGTCCGTTGGGTCACAGGTACTTGCTAATTTCACGACCCAGCCGAAAAAATATGAGTCAAATTGGAAATTTGCTCCAAGTAGGGGTGAAAAATTGAAAAATCAAATATGTCCGAACCCACCATCTCGAAGAAAAGAGTCGGCAATTTATCCAATTCACAACATTACACCTCTCAATAATCAGGGAATTATCCTCCGGGCCGGTAACTATACTTACCACCCACTTATAAAATTTGGCTTCCTTAAAGACTTACAAACGAAACCTGTCAGTTTCTTCCTTAACAGAAGTCACCTGGATTGTTTTTCATGGCCTTTTCTGGTAGTTTGCCAAGGTCATGCTGATTACCAAGCATGGACAAAAATCAGCCAAGCAGAATTCTCCAAGATGATTTACGCATTTACATCCCTGAAAACTGACGACTGGATAATACCCAAACCGATGGGCCGAAAGGAATCACGGTGACTCCGGCTTGAAAAATGATGGCCATTTTGAGTATCCATCCTGAATTTCTCGAATTTACCTTTTGTAACAAACTTTTCATATCGCCCCAACGGGGCCCCACCCGCCGTCGTTTCAATCCAGTTTTCGGTTTTTTTTTTCGTTTCTTCCCCCATCCTGGTGAAATTGGGATGCATCGGACGAGGGAAGGCGACCTTCGTGGCAACAAAATGTCTGAATTCTGCGGAGTTGCCCAAGTCGCATGCTTAAAAAAAACGGTAAAAATGGGGGGGGATCTCGGAAAAAGGGGGTCCGATTTTTGGTTGCAAGTTGGTGACTGATGAATATCAATCAACTTGTTGACCCAAAAGGAGTGAGATTTGAAAGTCAAGCTATAACTTTGGCGGGGGGGGAATTACCCTCCAACGATCACATATCCCACCGAAAGGGAAGTTTGGAAGATCATCGACTCAATGGTGCCTGCGTTTGTGAGGGGATACTGTTGATGGAAGAAATCTGGCGAACCACCTGAGATAGAGAAAACCCTGTAAATAATCCACCAGTTGTAGGTAGTTTATCCCATCATTTATGGGGTTTCAGCAACATTCCAGGTGGTTGTTTGGGTAAATCGTCCATTATTTGCAGGGTTTCATGCATGTTACGTGGTTGTTTGGGATTTCTGAACCATCAACAGTATCATCCCCAACCGTTTCAAACTCCTCTCTCTTCAAACTCTTGATAGATTTAGAAATCCTGCGAACCACACCCAGTTCACACGGAGGATCTTCCATGTTTTTTGTTGAAAAGGCTTCATATCATACACCCCGGAAGATTAACATGGAACCCAAAAACCACCCAATTGAAAAGGAAACTCATCTTCCAAACCATCATTTTCAGGTTCCATGTTAAATCTTCCAGGGTGTAAATCTATTCGATACCCTCTAGGAAACCATCATCTATTCCACCGAAAGGGAAGTTCAGGAAATCCACTCCAACGCGCCCTTATGTTAGTTTTGTCACAGTAGGGTCTTTGCTGTATTTCGGGGATGAAACTCCCCAGTTATCTAGGGACTTTCATATAAGTCAATATGAGGATTCCTATTAACCAATCAGTGGAATGGAATACCAATCAGTAAATTATCAAACTGATTCACTCCCCCGAAAATGAACGAATGTCCCCTAAAAATGGACTATTTTAATAGGGAAATACATCATACAACCATTGGTTTTCATGGGACATGTTAGTTTTGGGGAGTGAATTTCACTGAATTTTCCTTCCATCAACTAGTTGAACACGTTCGACCATCAGAAGGACCCCGGCTTGTCCAGCAAAGGCCTGAGATTTGGTGATGCGTGGTTCCAAGGGGAGGAGAGATTTACATAGATTTACTAGGTGATTGAGATTTGAGATTTTGACATGTTGAAAAACTCTGCGTCAAATTTATGAAATCTCCAAGAGAATCATGTTCCTATTGGAAATATGCTCTAATTCCATATTCTAAAAACTTCTAAGGTTGAATTGTTTGGAGGACAAATCTGAAAGTTGTTACCACCTTTTAGTGCGCTTCGGTAGTATGGACGTGGCATCAAATGCCAGGATCCGTAAAAATTGGCAACTGAACATTCTTAAATCCTCAAAATCAACCATTTCTATTTATATATACTAGTATGTAATTATATAGATATATATACATATTACTTACAAAAATTTTGAGACACATATTGAAACCCAAAACAATTCACTACCCATTTATTCCTAGAGTCTCAGTCGACGCTTTCCGCAACATTGAAAATCAAGTTTGGCCGACCCATTCCCTTTCTTAGATCTGCTCACAAAGGTGCTTGCAAAACAGTAAAGGAACAAAGATTTCAAAGGTTCTTCAGAATGGCGATGAACTCTATGGTACAACGTACGAAGGCCTTCAAACAAATTCAGTGCTTTACAACAGAATACCTCGAACGGCTTTAAATGATTCTTTCTGTTCAATCATAAATCTCTCCAGCCATGTCGCAATTTGAACACCGGCAGTCCTATCAACAACTATTTTGTTTCATTTCCTTCATAGGTACCAAGGCACATTTGAAAGACTCACCCCACCATATGAGTCAAATATCCATCTTTTAGCCGAAAAAAATGCACCACCACCCATAAAAACAGCCCATGATTTTCCTGGCATAAAAATCGCACCGAGGCGCCGAATTCACCGGCGCCGAGGGCAAGCGCGTCACGGTGTGGGGCGGCGGTGGCTGCATGTTTTTCTGGGCAACCGGGTGAAGCGGCGGCTGGCAAGTCACCCCCGGTTGGGGCGGTGATTTCACAGCTCCATTTGGGAAGGGAAGACATTCTCAATATCTTGTGGAAAAAAAACGTTTAGCATTCCAATCACCCAAAAATTCCCCCATTTTTTTGGGAGGGCTAATTAGCTACTATAGCTGCTAGCTATTACTGTTTGATTTTTAGCATGACATATTCTGAACAAACACTTGCTGAATTTGCTACCCAACCTGTGGATTGACTTTCCTTCTTGAAACCTACCATTTACACCCAGTCCCCGCGGGCTCGGCCTGCAGGCTTTGTAGTGAGCGACTGGGCTCATGAAAGCGATAGTCCTTTCAAAGGCTCGATGATTGGAAAAGATGGGTGGCAAGTGATGGCAGGATGGGTCGCAATGGCACCATCCGGACTGAAAATAGGTCGTATCCCAAAAGAAAAATCTCCCAAGCACCATTTTTCAGTATACCTTTTGTTGGTTTTCCAGGACAGGTCTTGAAACTGCCCAAATTGGACCTGCCAATTTCGCAGAGGTTGTTGTTTTCGCATAAAAAGTGTGGAGCCTGATTTTGTGAGGTTTGGGTCAACTCCCAGCAAACGAGTTCGACATGTCTTCTAAGACGAAGAACCTTTGAGTTTGCAAAATCCCCTTAAGAAATCAACCCCCTTTTTTTCGGAAAAAAAACTCCCCAATCACTTTTGGACACCAAAAAAAAAATACATAATCCATACCTTGGGTTTTGCCTATAAACACTGTAAAAAGTCGATAATGAAGGTTAAAAACGCGTTCCCTTCATACAAATGAATAGTAATCAAATTATTTATACCCACCAAAACTTCCCAGAATTTTTCAAACGACAACAACTCCCCAAAATCCATCAAAAGTGCTTCAACCATCTCCCACGAGGTCGGTCGTCCCGGGGGGGGGGGGGGGTTGCGCCTTGTGAAAGTGTTCGTAATTGGAAGGATCCAGATCTTCCGGGCCACATGCCCTTGGCACCGTCACCAAGATATCCACCGGCTTCTCGCTGGCCCTGGAAACAGCGAAAGACTTCACTCGTTTTTTTTGGAACCTTAAAAAATGGGCACCCCTGCAAAAAGGAGATATCCCTTTCAAAAGACTATCATTTTCAGGTGTCTATGTTAAACTTTGCCGCTTTTTACGGATCTGGTTGGTGGAAGACATCCTGATAAAAAGACTGCCGGGTTTCCAGCAGTTTCTTACGACGAATTCGTTGGCCTTCTGCCAACATGATGGACTTCTATGTCATTCATGGAAGAAATCCTGTACCGGGTGAATTTTTTGGAAACCCCATCAAAAATGGGAGCCTGTCCATGTCAACTGGTTAGCCGGATTTCTTTCATCAACAGTATTGCCATGTTTCCAGGGGAGTAGAATCAACCCGTAGGGACCTCATTTTGGATAAAACACATCCCACCAACAATCTCAGGGTTTACGATTTGAATGTCCCCTGAAACATCACAAAAGAAATGGTGGAGAAAAAAAACATCTTCAGCTAAGTCCCATTTTGGGGTAGTATTCAAAACTGGGTGGAAAAAGCCTCAAACTCACCTGCCTGTGTATATTACATTCCTGAATCTCTAACAAAGCAATCTGGCCAAATGGAATAATATTTCACCAACCTAGATTTCCCTGAAACTTGAGGATTTCCCTTCCAAAACGCTACCTTTTGGGGTGAGGTCATGCTTTTGTTCTCTATAAGTTGACCAGAAGCAATGGAAAATGAACCATCTCAAGATGTATTTCCTATTGAACATGTGGATATGTCCTTGCCATGTTAGTTTACCAGAGGGTATATTATGATATCACTTACCCAGCTTTGTTTGTGGGAACTGAACTTCTTCCTCAAGATGCCAGTTGGTGGTTGATTCACCCCTTGGAAAAATATGCTTGTCAAATTGGATAATTTCCGCAAGGATCGGAGTGAAATGAAAAAATATTTGAAACCGCCACGCAGGATGTACTTCCTTTTGGGGATGGGAATTGTCCATTGCTATTCTTAGTTTACTGGAGTGTACATTCCATTGCCCTATATTTCTGTTCCAACTTGGAAAGGTGTTTTCAACAATTGTACCATCACGATTGCACCAAACATGAACCATGTTGATGGGTGATACTTTCAACTGAAAACTCACTTACCCCTATATAACTTGAGAAAAGAAGTGTGTATAGACTGTAATTGAATTGCTGCAAGTGCATATAATACTGTTGGGCTCAGAAATCTTGACGCAACCAGTTCACATGCAGAATGTCCCATTTTCCACAGGATGTCACATAAAACAGGTTGGTGCAACGACCAAATTTCATCTTCACCATCAACAGCGTGGTGTTGGAGGAGATTACCACCCTCATTAGCCTTTCATAAACCCTCATGTCACTGGTAGATAAAAATATGTTGTTGTTTTTTCGAATCTGATGATCTAAGTGAATTGTAGGCTACATATATACATGCACCTTAGCATCTCGTGGACCACTTTGAGTAAACTCAAGCCATCTGCAATCTTCACCTCCATCAACCACACCAACCACACCAACCTTGACGCAGGTGCTGATGCGCCGGCGCCCTGGCGAAATGAATTTCTATCCTACGAGTACTGTGGATGGTTTAGAAATCCGGCGAGAAAACCACATGGGATGGTGCTAAAACCTCGTAAATAATGGGATGAACTACCTATCTACTAGTATGTAAAATGTATAAACCTTGTAACTAATGAAGTAACTAATGAGAAAACCTCCCAACCTCAACTGGTTAGCCGGATTTTCTCCATCAACAGTATTTCGCCCCACCTCCAAATACTTTGAATTCGCAAATCATGTTGGTGTCGCAATCCACTAGCATCTCGAGTCCGCCGGAAATCAGACTTCACATCGCTCCAACAGAATGTTTCAGAAACCAGGCGAACCACTGAAAGAACGGTCCATCAAACCAACCCGAACCGCAAATTTTGTGAGATATTCACTACGATTGATGGAAGAAATCCTGCACCAGTTGATAGGTAGTATATCCCATTATTTAACAAGGTTTTATACATCCCCAGGTGGTTGTTTGGGATTTCTTCCATCAACCGTAGTACCAAGCTCAAGTAGTGCTTTCCCGTCACACTTCTCTTCCACCATCAACATGGCAACATCCTTTTATTGTGAAGCCCCACCAGCGCTGGATTGCCAGCTCGATAACTGTGGCCTCAACCAAAGCCGCTTTTAACCCCAGGCCCCAAACCCATATGCTTCATGGGACTGGAATAATTTACCTATACATTTAAGGCTTTAATTTATGATAATTGGAGGTAAATATTCCAGTCCCATGGAGCCTTTGGGAAAGAAAAAGGAAAAAAATATTCCCTTTTTTTGGGTTCTTTTCGGGATGCCATAAATCATCTGAACCAAGCGAACATTTCCCTTAACTTGCAATTATTCACTACCATCTGAATGGAAAAAACAGTTCCTTTTCAGTGGCTTAAAATTTTTTGAGGTCGCCAATTAAAAAAAAAAAAACACAAAAAATGCACAAGTCCAAGACATTGAAAGTAACCAATTTCGACTCCCTTACTGTGGCGGATTCTTACCACCCAACCAACCAACTTGGTCTCCGGTGCCAAAGCCGTTGAAGTCGGGGCCGGGAAATTGATCGCCTCAAGGGGCATCCGATGCGGTACGTGGTGGGGGGGGGGGGGTGATGTTTAGAAAACGCCCAAAACAAAAGAAGGATGTTGTTATTAACAAACCCTGTGTATCTAAAATATACAACATGAATATATGATTACATATGTAAATTTTGCATATATATATATATATAATATAGAGAGAGACTTTTCTGGGTAATCTTTGCAACTCCATGTTGCTACAGTAGAACCTACGCTGCGCATCACCTTGAACTCACCGGTCGCCTTCTTCCGCTTCTTCTGGTCCTTGAGGCGATACAGGCCTTCAAGGTGACAAGTTGAGATTCGGATTCAAGCAAAGCCACCTGTGAAACAACAAACAAACAAAAAAAGCAAGCGACAATGATCATCATCATCATCAGCATCATCAGCATCATCATCATCATCATCATCATCATCATCATCAACACCATCATCATCAGCAGCAGCAGCATCATCAACATCAACAATCACAGCAGCAAGAACAACAACAACAACAACAACAACAACAACAACAACATTCACAAGAGCAAACAAGTGACTTTTCCATCCAGCTATATTCTATGGGGAAGGTTTTTTTCTTCAATGAAGAGTCGGTCTTTGTTTTGGGATTGAATCTTGTAAAGGTCTCGCCCAAAGATCAACCTGAAGACTAACAAGTGCAAAACATTTTGTATGTGCAATCACTGTTGTTGATACTGTTGATGGTTCAGAAATCCGGCTAACCACCTGACATGTATGAAACCCTGTAAATAAAGAGATATTTACAACATCAAGTGGTGCGTGATTCTTTCCATCAACAGTATAGGATGTAAATGAAGTAAAGCACCCTTTGGTTCCGGCATCATACTTTAAGTTTCTCAACCGGTAAACCTGAACGGGTTTTTCCTTTAGGACCTCGATCCAGATAGAAAGATAGGATGTTTGATTGTTAGCCTGTTAGATAGGTAGAATTCAATACAGTTCTACAAATATATCTATTATGGCACTTTGTTATGGGTTGTTTGTTTGTTTCTTTCTTTCTTTCTTTCTTTTCTTTTCTTTTCTTTTCTTTCTTTCTTCTTCTTCTTCTTTCTTTCTTTCTTTCTTTCTTTTCTTTTCTTTTCTTTTCTTTTCTTTTCTTTTCTTTTTCTTTTTCGTTTTCTTTTTCGTTTTTCGTTTTTCGTTTTCGTTTTTCGTTTTNGTNTACTANATATNTGTCGTACTAGTNTCTNTNTCTCTNTNTATNTATCTNTNTNTCTCTNTNTNTNTNTTATCTCGTNTTTCTTTCTTTCTTTGTTTCTTTGTTTCTTCGTTTGTTTGATCGTTTGATTGATTGATTGATCGATTGATTGATTGGTTGATTGATTGATTGATTGTTTGTTTGTTTGTTCGTTTGGGCAGGTAGATAGACTAGTTCCTAGTTCATAGATTAGTTCCACGTGAACCACACTGTTGCCAAGTGACGAAAGACACTTTCCCTCGCGTGCCGATTGTGGTGATGGCTGCCAGGAATTGGGCCTCAACCCAGCGATCGTCGGAGTTGCTTCTTTTGATTAGGTGATTATTAAGGGACAATGGTGGTTAATAATCCCCTTAATAAGGCCTTATTTCTTGAGGGGGGTTTCGGTTGGGGGTGGGCCCAACCCAAGATTCTCATGAAGATTTGCTTCTTTGATGCTTGGAAAAAATGGTTTCAAAAATGGCTGTGTTACAAAAAAAATGAATAAACGCCTAAAAAACTCCCGGGTGGTTGGTTTTTCTTTCTCAAATGGAGCATGCTTATTTTTGGGAAACAATTTCTAGACATACCCACATCTTCCACCACTTAGGTGATTAAACTCATGGAATCATCCAAAAAATAGATCCAAGGAATGATGGTTTGTCTGTGTGCAAGACCCCTATGATTAGACCCCAAAAATTACTCTAGCAAGAAGAAGTAGGATCACTTTATGATAATGATCTACAAAAGCTAAATTGATCTCACGCCAATACCAAGTACAAACTTAATCTGCAAAAACGGGGATTCATATACCAATACTCACTACGAAATATGATCAATTTTTGAGGGCACAAATGTTTAGTCTCAATATTAAGACACCTGCCAAGTCCATCAATGTCGTGCCTTTGATACCATCAACGCGCCAGGGTTCCAAGTTGTTCATCAGACTTACCTATAGGAATTTCCATGTATGAAAGTATTTAATTTTGATACCGTGCAGGTATACAGGTATACCCAGAATGGGCTGCATCACTTGCTAACTACCAACTAACCAACTTCAACTTAACACCATCTGAACAAAAATATGCTCCATCTTATAAACTGAGATTTCTGAACCCTTCATCTTCACACAAAACACTTCCCTGGATGTTGTCGCGGAAGTAATCTTAAACCCAGGATCAATGTCAACCCTATACTGAGAAGCAGTTGATAGGTCGTTTGCGCCACGATTTGAGGATGTTCTTTAAATTTCAGCCATCAAGAAATGGGTCCCCATTCATTTTCCATCCCTGAAACAGTCAGCCCCCCCGACACGGCCCGTTTCCGGAATCTAGCCAAGCCACACTGGTGGCAAGCCTGTGGCATCACTCTTGATGCATTTGGCACTACCTGCAAGGCACTCCAGGCACACGGCCCACACGGCACACTGATCAGCCAAGACAAAGATATATCCCCAACTGAGACATTCTCCTCTCAGTTCGTCATGTGAGACATACCGTTGATGGTTCAGAAATCCGGCTAACCAGTTGGAGACCGGTAGTTTATGCCAGGTGTTAGCACCATCCCAGGTGGTTGTTTGGGATTTCTGAACCATCAACAGTATGATCAGGTCAGAGGTTCAGGTGACTGAAAACCCAAAATATATGTATCTCAAAAGGGGGATGGCTGGCATTGGGGTAGGGTGCACTTAGATTTGCAGGAGCTTTGCTTCTATTTCATCAAAAGGATGGAAGTGGCATCGGCTTAGTTTTGGTGAGATAGCTTTTTTCTTGCTGCCACCACTTTGAGGGCTTGCCTCACCATTGTTTAGCTGCCATTTCGAGGGAGTAAGCTTTGATTTGTTTTTTTGGTTGGAAAATTGTTCTAAAAAGTATGCAGCAAAACTTTACTTACCCTCCCTGAAACCAACATGGCACCTGAAAATGGATGGTTGGAATATATATATATATATTTCCTTTTGGGATGGCCTATTTTCAGGGGCTATGTTAGTTTCAGGGAGTGTACTTGTGATTTATATAGGATCAAGGATCAAAAGAAATCAGCCTAAGAAATCCAAGATCCAAGGTGTTTACCCCCCCTGTTGGTTGAGTGGGATAAGCTGGCGAAAATCTAAAATGATGGGCGGCTTAGATTCCGAACTTTGGAGAACTTGGCTTGAACCATGCCATCATGTTTAAACATCTATACTATACTCCCCGAAGTTTTTTCACAGTTCGCCCCTGAAAATGGATAATTGGAAGACTGACGGATCGCTAGCTTCCTTTTTGGGGGAGCGGCTTCACCTGGCAGGTGCGAAATGTTAGTTTCAGGGAGGGTAGGTGGCTACTTGGATGTCGCAGGAAGTTAGTAAAAGGTTAGGATCAGTGGGTTATCACCCTAATATATATATATATACCATTTTTACGGTAAGTGGTAGCTTATAACCCATTTACTAACCATTGATCCTAAATTCATGGGACATCCTAGTAGGGCTTTTTACTGTATTTTTTCCAGACATCCTGAGTTGGGCACTGCTGGGCTGTAACCCGGGTGACACCACACTCTGCGCCGAGGTTTGCAGAGATGTTTGTGAGGCCTTGGGTTTTTTGTTGGTTGAAATTTCACGGGAAATCCAACAAAGAACACATTTTCAAGCCAGATTTCATAAAGAATCAACTCAAAAGTCAATCTTTGAGAAAAAAAACGTTAAATAAATACACTCCAAGAAAATCCAAAAAATTGAAAAAAAAATCTGCACCACAAAGATTCTGTTGAAACATCCATCATCCATGGCCCTGGAGGGGCCCTCCATCATCCATCATCTCCCTTGAGCTTCCGTGCGCTGCGCTGAACCAGTCCATGTTGGAACCTCCGCAGTTTTTGGGCTCCCATGATGGGCGGTTCAAGCCGGCCGCTCGTTATGAATGGAGTGACATGGGGGGGTCCTGTTTATATAAATTACATGGCATTATTTCTTGTATTTCACGTAACTGGTTTTTTGCAGGGCCCATCTTTTTTTTCCAATGCTGGAAAATCATACTCCCTTCGATTAGACGGTCTTATTTCCAGAAAGACCTTTGAGCAAACAGAAAGAAGAGGAAAAAGAAGGTTTTGAGGAATCATGATGGTTGATAATCCTTTAGGAGACAGGTTTTGGGGGGGGATGAGGGGTTGAAAGGATTCCCATGAAGCCTTTCTAGAACTTCTGATTTCAAGAACGAAATGCTTCGGTCAAAGTCCAAACTCCTACGCTTTCTTCCCCCGGAAAAAATATCCATTACTGTGCTGTTTTCCAAATCATCTTAGGGCGATTTGTTTATTTCCGGTTCCATTTTGCGGGTGGCCAACTCCGGGGCCATCATCCCAACCACCCGACTTCCGCATCGATGGAAATTCCCGGCCTCTCCAAATCATGGCGCGCCTTGGAGGTGTTGATGGATTTGGATGGGTGAAGATGGCTCCGTGATTTCGGTATATTTACCTACTGGATTTACCATAAGAGATGCAACCAAAATGTAGGGAAATATATACAAGTCCCATGGAAGTTGATGACGAACCGTGGATTTTTGTTGTGAAAATCGGTAGAAAGAAATCAACAAAATATGAAAGTTCGTCCAAATTGGACCTATGTGTATGTCACTGTCTATAAAAAAATTGTAGAAATATCTGTCTTGTTTTAATGCATGAACAAGAGACATTGCAAATTTGGAAGATTTAAATTTTTAGGCCTATTTCAAGCAAAACAGTAGTCCCTTGAGAGTTTTTTGATAACCTTGGAATCTCAAACCTGAATGATGAGGTCATTTGGGGATCGATTTTTCCTGATCCTCAACCACCTGAACTGGGGTCTTCCTCCTGTTACTCACTTGGCTTATAAGCTATAAACTACTGAGCCGTGATGAAAACCCTGGAATCACATTCCATGAAAGATTGGTTGGTGAATAGGATCCTTATATTGGCTTATGAAATAATCCCTATAAAACTGGGTAGGATTTCATCCCTTTTTATAACCCAACCAAATCGGGTGTAATGATCACTGCTCTATCGGCATCATTCTTGGCAGGCTGGCACACCATTGAGTCCCATCCTTGGGATATGGATACTTGAATCCTCCGAAAGAACTTCTTTCTACACCTCCACAAAATGGGCCCCGAGGGAAGCGTCATAAATGGAGTGAAATAACCCATTAAACGGACTAATTCAAATAGGTAACTGGGAAGTTGTAACTCCTGTAAATGGAGTCATACTCCCTGGATCTTTAACAGCGAGTTTACCCCTGAAAAGTTACAAAGGGTCCCAATAACAAAAGGATCGTCTTCCAGTCCCATCATTGTTTCAGGAGCAAGCTATTAAACTTCGGGAGGTTTCTTTCACCCTACTTACAACTACACCCCCCGAAGATTAACGAATCCAACCTGAAAGGTTCGATGGTTTGGTTCAGATGATGTTCCTTTAACAAATTGGGTGAATTTGAGAATCTCCAGCCGTGAATCTTCCGGGGTTTTGTAGCTTTCCATTTCCCCACACAAACTGTACCCCCCATCAAAACTTCCACCCAGCAACCCCCAAAAAATTTCCCTCACCTCGTCGCGCTCTTTTTGGAGATTGGCATTTCGAGCCTCCACCACGCTGAGTTCATGCAGCAATTGATGAATCTTTTCTTCCTTGGCCTGGGTTTTGAAAAAGTCCGAAAATTCTGGAAGGATTTCCTTCCAGGGGTTGGGGGGAAGTTTAAGGCCTTATTAGAGGACCAAGCACATAAGGGATAATAATGGCTCATAATCCCATAATGAGGGCTTATTTCATGTGGAGGATGTTTTGTCTAGTCTACCAATCTACCCTGGTGATTTTGGTGTTTCTGGGGGGTTCCAAATAGCTCCGACATTAAGTAGGAAAATGAGACATCATTCACTGGGCGGACCTAATCGCTCCCCTAATATCACAGGGTTGCCAAAGTTTCTAGGAAAACACGCTTTTTTGGAGACAAAGACGTCCGGAAAAATCAGATCAAAAGATCAGAACTCTTATCTATAACTCCCAAAACTAGCTGCTGGAAGAACGTACGTTTGGTTTGGTTTTTTTTTCAAAGCGGTGATTTTCAGGTTGTTTAGCTTTTGCACCGGAAATGATAGGATCAATTTGACTCGGTTTGTGTCTCAACCCCAGGGGGTGGTCGGGTTGTGTCAAAACTGGCATGACTTTTGCTGAATTCCACCAAACATCTTCATATGACAGAGCTGTGTTCCAACAGCAAAGTTAAACATAGCCGCTGAAAAATGGTGGTTGGAAGACTACTTTCCTATTGGGTTTCGGTAACTTTTCAGGGGCTATGTTTGCTGAATGACTTCGGAAAATAATGACTGAGCGGGTGTTTTCCTCAATCTGGCCACATATTTCACCAACATGGGATTTCCCTGAAATAAGTGGATTTTCCCTCCCCAAACGCGGGCGTTTAAGGTCGTGTTTTTGGTCGCTATAAATTTGAGCTCAATCTCCGAGGTTTGCCAAGTCAAATCCCCCCAGTCCTGACCACCATCAGCCTTATTAGAAGACTCCCCCCACCAACAAAAAAAAAGTGACACTACTGTTGATGGCAACCAGAAATCCTGGCGTTCACCTGTTGCGGGTTGGTAGTTTTATCCCATCATTCACAAAGGTTCCAGCACCATCCAACCATCTGGTTGGCCTTGGGATTTCTGAACCAACCAGCAAACCGTAACAAAAAAAACGGCAACTCAAAAAAACGGCGAAGGAAGGTGTTCACCCCGGGGAACTTCCCCCGACCTCAATGATGCGTTGAAATTCCTTCAACTCATTTTCCTTCTCTTGCAGTCTCATCATCAAGTCTTCTGGAACCACCTGGGGTTTTCCAGCAAATTTGTCGGTTTGTGACGACCCGTTTTTTTTCCATCACATCCAATAAAAGCGCACCTTTACCAAAAAAACAACAAGACAATAACAGGGGTGGGGCTACTTTACTTGGAACTGGTTTTTAAGTTGTTCACCCATTTTACAGATAGCCTTTGGGATTTACACTCACATTTTTGAAATCTTGCAGCAAATCCTACGTCTGAACGTAAATACTTTTGCAAGGTTTCTACGGGCTTCACAGCACTGAACCGTACTCGGAAATAGCACCAAAACCTTCATTTATATGGGTGTTTCCGAAAATAGGGGTACCCCAAAATGGATGGTTTATAATGGAAAACCCTATTAAAAAGGATGATTTGGGGGTACCACTATTTTTGGAAACATCCATATAAGTCCTACAGCATGAAATGAGGAAGGCCGGGTGAGTTTCATAACCCTTAGGAACTTTACTTTTAAATATCAATGAATCAATTCAATGTTGCAAAAAAAAAACTTGTGGATGATTTTTATATATTTTGTCATTTTTTTGCCCGTATTTTGTTTCCTTTCAAAAACAAAAACCCACCTTCAAAAGAGGAAGTTTTGGTTGGCCCAAAACTGACATTTTCCCCACTTTTCCCCCAAGGCCTCGCCATTGTTCAGCGCCTAGGAAGAAAAATGTGTCACCTTTTGTTGGGTGGTTCACAACGGATTTTTTTTGGAGAAAAAAAAGTTTGTTTGTTGGTTCGTTCGTTCGTTCGTTCGTTCGTTCGTTCGTTCGGTCGTTCGTTCGTTCGTTCGTTCGTTTGTTTGTTTGCTTGTTTGTTTGTTTGTTTGCTTGCTTGTTTGTTCGTTTGTTTCAGGAGTTCTATGTTTTGTTTTGATTTAAGCATTTTTTGTTGAGATTCTTCGTTTTGTGTGCAGAAATAAGTTTTGAAGACATCCTCTCTTCTTTGGGTATTTGACCCTGAAGCATTTGAAGATGTGAAATTTGATCCACCGGAGAACAAGCATATAAATCTGGAAGATGTTGAGGAAATCTTTCTGTACCAACTTGAACTACTTGTTTAGGAAAACCTATTCAAGATGTATTCAAGGTTAAACTAGAGACTAGATCCACCCACCCACCCACAAAAAAAGAAACAAACGGGGACTAAGTGCTACTCAAGTGGTGTCTGTTTATGTTTGGTTTTTGTTCGATTGAATCATGATGGTGAATGTTCCTGGGAACGGTGATGAGGAAGAGTTTCCACGGGTGGTGCCGGTTTCCCAAACCATTTAAGTCAGCATTTCCCCAACAACCATCAAGAACAACCCCACCTACCAATTTACGAAACCAAACCACAACTACAGGGAATTAGGCAACGAAAAACTTGAGACGTTTGTATACAAATACATGTATCTATATATTTTTGTGTATATTTCCAAACCAAAACCCAACCAAAAACAACAAACTAAACAAACAAAACCAAAGTACAACCAACAGAAACAACAACAAACCCTGATTTTCACAAAGACCTGAGATTTGAGACTCTGGACTTTGGTCCGGGAGGGGACCAGATCCTCCACGGGAAAACGCGATCTGCTTAAAATCTTTCCAAATGGCGATTTAACAATGATTCATTCGCAGTGGTAGAGAGTAGAGAATACAAAAATCAGACTTCATTGCCAAGTTGCCTGGGATCTTGCACTGCAATGCAGTTGCCCCTGTCATGTTTGAGGGTTTTGACATGTCGGACAGATGTCAACATGAATGCGTGGTTCCAAGGGTGAATCATCGTGGCAAAATTCACAAAAGATCCCCTGGAAGAATCATGCTGCCGAGTGCCAGCAATTTTTTGATTTACACTGTTTTAGGGAGATCATCACGAAAATGAATCCGAATCAATTAAAATAAATCAAAATTACCATGACGACTCGTGCTTGAATGCTGATTTAGTCAGGCCCCACTTTTATACTATACCAGGGCGAGGGAAGTGACCATCCTGAAGTGGAATATATAACTCTACGACTTGGAAAAATAATGAACTAAGCATGGATATGATCCCACTCAGGATCCTACACTCTCTAAAAAGCGCGAACCTCCCGATAGAACTATTCCAAAAGAGAACGAGAACGTCTTTTAACATTTTCTTCAGGTATTGGCTGTTAGGTATTGGCAGAGCACGTGAAGCGGTGTCCATTTATAAATAACGCTCCAAACTTCAAAAGCCTCCTAACAAAGCTTAACTGGACAGAACGAACAGAAGGACTTCCTGTGGAAAAAAATCTTAGCTATAAAGTTTCAACAAAATACAGTGACACAATTTGTTTCAGCGTTTTTCTCCCTCCACCCGTTTTCTCTGAACCACCTTTTTTCTCTCAGCTTCCATCATTCACTTCCTCAAGATGACCGGTGGTCGGCTTTTCATAGCGCCAATGATAGTTGAAACTGATGCTCATACGCTCATCTTCCCCAGCATTCGGTGGCACCGTATGTCGCTGCCAGCTTTCAAACAGAACCACACAACCAGCGACCGCTGGACACTCAATGACCCGTCGTTCTTGTTTGGCCACCGTCCTGGTGTAACTTTAAAAGGGCTCTCAAGACAATGATGGGGACAGAGTGATATGAGTTCCCAGCTTGACCTTACATACTGGCAAAAGAAATTGTTAAGTTCTCATCTTTGAAAAAGGAGGTTAGAAAGTAGTATTAATGCTGATCAGTTCTGGCTGAAACGCAGATTGTATCTGGCTGAAATCGCCCACTAAAATCCCAATTACTAGTTGGCGTTTTCAACCCACCCGAAAAATATGAGTCTAAATTGGATCATTTCCTTGAAGGATCGGGGTAAAAATTAAAAAAAATGTATTTGAAACCACCACCTACTTTTTCATGTTATTTCAACCAAGGCAATCATGGCAGGGTGAAACTGCGCACAGCAGTACAGCCATCCTGGTGTTCGCTGAATATCCGGTTTGGAGCCACTTCTCTTTGGTCAGAAAGAGCTGGAAATTGAAAACCCCTCCAATTTGGGTGTTTTTTTGTTCTCAATGGGGGGACACTCCGGTAAAGAAACATAGCAATGGAAAATGGACCCTTTGAAGATTGGGGATATTCTATTGCTATGTTAGTTTAACAGAGGATAAGTTTTTTCTTGTCATCACTTCATTTTTTCTATCAATTTCCAGCATCCGAGCCCCCAGCCATCCCTGGCATCCTGTCCAAGCGCGGGTCTTCAAACAACAGGCTGGAACACTGCCGTGGAGTTTGGACATAATACGTCCCACCTCAATGCTTTTCAAAAATTGCAGTCCCCACTGTGCTGGGTTTGTGTTTTGTTGGCCTACTCGCACACTCCTATCCTACAAAAAAACAGGGAAACGAAGGGAGAATGGCGACATTCGAACAAGATGAGAATGGACCTTTTTGAATGATTTCGCTAAGCTTCATGACTTCCAGAACATATTATATGTGTATTAACAATAGATCGATTGTCCATGTACCCACCAAATTCTTCGAGATCCCAATTTTCATGCAAGCTGCTGATGGTCGACCGGTTGTGCTGATGAAAGCTATGCTCAGTTCCTTGTCCCATGACGTTGGCCCAGCAATCCGTCATAAAGAGCGCTTCCTTTAATCCAACATCCTGAGCTGAAGACCAAGCCACAAAAAGTCACCAGGTGTTTTGGTGGGAAATCAAAACCTATAGAATCCCATGAAACTGGTTAGATTTACAGAAAGTTTCATTGATTTTTAAACGGTACATGTAGGTAATATATACCAGTCCCATGGATCCTTATAATCATGCCAACTTGGCTAAGCCTTGAACCAATCATCAACTGGGAACAAGGTCTGCCATAAGGATGTCTCGCAACAAGAGTTAGGATCAATGATTAGGAACTGGCTTATCAATCACCCACTGAAAATAAAGGGTGGTAGATACTAACTTACACTGCCTCAAAAACCAACAAAGCCCCTCTTCAACCATTCCATCCCAAAAGGAAACTAGTCTTCTAACCATCCATTTCCAGGTGCTGGGAAGTAACTCACCCACCAGAGGCTCACAACAAAATGATCACACAAAGGTTGCCAGCATGTGGTTGATCCCCGGCGACCCGCTATGCTACCATCACCTCCGAGGCTCCTTCCGAAACTCTTCGATATGTGGCTCCAACCATTCCTCCAATTTCTGAATGGGCGGTACCCATTTTTGCAAGGCTGGTAAACTGAAATAAGATGTATATCCTCCAGCATAGTGGGTCTTTGACCACTCAATTCCTTTTTCATCTCTTACCATCAAACGTTTCCTGGTTGGTGGTTGAACCAACCCCATCTGAAAAAATATGCTCGTCAATTTTGTCCATCATTTCCACAAAAAAATAGGGGTGAAAATAAAAAATATTTAGAAAGCCACCAGCTAGATTACCCCTTTTTTTAAGGGATTTTAGTTGATGGAAAAATCTTCGCCCCAACAGCCACCTAGTTTCAAATTCACAGCAATCTCATCATTCAATTCTTTCCATTCTGTTTCTTTCACACGCAGCTTCTTGCGGTAGATGGGTGAGGCAAAAAGACCCACGGTGCCATCGTGACTTTCCAGATTTTGGACCATGAGATCCATGCCATACCTGAGAAATTTTTCGCAATGATCATTTCACCCACCAGTGATATTCCATTGAAACCTGGTTTGCTTATAGGGATCCTTATAAATGGCTTTTATTTGTAATCCTATGTAACTGAGTAGTATGATCCCCTTTGTAACCAACTGAAGTTTTGATCACTGCTCTAATTGATGTTTGGAAGAATGTGTTGTTTTTCAACATTCTTCCTATAAAGATGGTGATTTCTTGGGCAAGTATGGTGAAACCAGGACCAAGATATATCTTTTAAAAATAAAACCTAGTCTTGACCTGTTCTTCGATATTGCTCCCCGTTTTGCGGAAATAGATCCATCTGAAACACACCCAAAATACGCATCTCTCAACTGCCCATCAGGTAGAACACCACCAGGGCCACTTGGAAGTAGAAATCCACGGCTCAGATGTCCAAGAACCACCGCTGTGGTGAAAAGACATGGGACCCCAAGCAGACCACGACCACGGTCACGCCAACGTCGCATGTTCAACTGGGTGTCACTTATATACAGTAGTTCGTTGGTGGTTGTTAGGTACTGACTTAGGTGTCGGGGTATGGACCTCAAAAATAGATGACCCACCCAACAACACCCCAAAAATCGTCTAACTCTAGGAAAACAAATGGGATTTGAGAACCTTTAGTTTTTGAGATACACAGCCGCCAGATCACGGCAGATCACAGGATTTTGTGTGTGTGTCTTGTTTTTTAAGAATCCCCTTTTTTGGATTTCAATAGGATAGGCAGCTGAGACAACTCGGGAAATCATGTGGGAAATATCCGTCACTGGCGTTAAAAGAATAGCCAAGAATCCATTACATTTATGTACCCTCCGGGAAACTAACGTTCCAGTTTGTTCAACATCTTACGTGTGGAATTTGCACCAACGTTCCAAGTGATATTCGAACATGATGCACTGAAACAAAAATGTCTACAGAAGTGGATCATGAAGCATAGACCTCATGCAGTTGATACCAGAAATAAGATCAGATCTTAAAAGTCCCTATAGTTTTCCTCCAACTCTTATCTTTCAAAAGGTTCCTTGACCAGTTTCATTGTTATGTTCTTTCATTTCTCCACACCTTGATGGATGTGTGTCTGTGTCTCTCATCTTCAACCAAAAAGCAGCTGCGAATGGCAGACATGTTTTGAGGTTCAAGCACCTAACTTCAAGATTTGCCAAAAAGAGAGCTACACTGGTTGGAAAACAAGTTACATAAACATGGTGATTTATTTCATATATCTACTATGGGGCACTGTTGATGCTTCAGAAGTTCTAGACCAGTTCATCTATTTTTTTTCCCTATGGGTTTTTTTCATATATCTCAACCAAGTGTAGGAGTTCCTTCCACCAAACAGTAGAAACAACGAACATATCAAGTTTCAATAAATCATCGATCCGCTGATGAGGCAAGGTTTGGCGAGGTCTTACCCAAAAAGAGGAGTTTCGAACTCGAAATCTTCAGTCATACTGTTGATGGAAAAAATCTGGTGATCACCAGTTGGGGTTGGTAGTTTGTCCCACTATTTACAGGGTTTTCTACATCCCACATGGTGCAGGATTTCTTCCATCAACAGTAGTTGACCAAGAAAAAACTAAAACGATCTTTGACAAAAACCCTTTTTGGGGGGCAGCAACGTTCCCAATCGCAAGATCATGTCTCATTTTTTGAGTGACATCAATTAATATTCCATACGTTCGGAGTATCTGGGCGACCAGTGAAGAAGGGAAACTAAATGGTGATTGATGGTAGGTGCGTGTTTGGGGTAGATTGTGTTTGTTATCCTCAGTTACTAACCCGTCACCAGTTACCAACCCCATCAGCAGTGTGCTTGCCATTGTCCAGGATGGATGGAAACCCTGTGTGTCTCAGGCCCTAAACTCCACGTTATCTCAGTTTCCGGCCACTAAAAATGAACAAATGAACCCATTTTGGGGGGCGTGGAATTTGGGGGAATGGAATTTGTTGCTTCACCATCCCTGTCCTACGGACCTGGGCAGGAGATGCAGCAGGACCTGGAGAGCCTGGTTGAACGATGAGAAATGTGTCTCACAAACCCTTTGACATTCAAACCTGTCCCCGGGCTGGGTGAAACACCCCACATAAAGCCTACTTATATCAACCGCAGTTGGATAATGTCGGGTATGTGGTTTGTCATTTTCCAATAGACACCAGTTTTTTTCAGGTAAGCTGATTGTCATGTTCCAGCATGGAAAGCTTGTGCATTAATCCTTGGATCAAAGTATCCCTGGATTTCGACGGTTCCGTTTTACAAGCTGAATATGAAGAAAGAAATTGAGGTAATGAGCAAATCAAGTTACACTCCTGAAAACTAAGATGAACCCTGAAAATGGTGGTTTGAATAGGAATCTCCATTTCTAGGTGTCGATTTTCAGGGGCCTTAGCTGTTAGTTTTCGGGTGTCTGCTCAAATACTCAAATTGCCTTCTAAGCTGCTGTGTGTTTGTAGGACTTGATTGTCAAGCATTTTTGGGCACGTGGAGAGTAGCCTTTGGGATCACTCAGAGGATTTCCATTTTCACTGAAAGATTCACCTTAACGATAGAGTAGCCCCATTCCACTTGGTTGATTTTGAAGCCGCAATGTGGTTGCCTCCAGCTGTCTTTTCTCAAAATTTTGGATTGTGGCCATGTCTTTTGAGTAAATTTGAAGTCACCTCCCCGATATTTTTGCAGGTGGTACATATAGAGCAACTCGAAGGAACATAATGTAATAATTCCGGAACAAATCTGGGTGAAGAGAAATTAAGTGGGATGAAAAATGGCTAAAATGACAACTTCCATCAAAGATTCAAAGGTACCGTGAGTCTATTAAGTCTCTAAAATGCCTAATTCTTATGAAATATATATATAAAGCGATTCTTCGGAAATCAGATGTTTTGAGCTTCTCCCAAACTCCCACCCCCATTCACGCACCTTTGCCCTGCATATCAGGCCTACCACATCAGTGTTGAGGGGTATAGACAATGAAATAAATGAAGCCAACTCTGATTCGAAAGCTCAGTATGGGCATACATGTCTATATATGTATACACATATAAAAATATTTGTATATATATATATATATGTATAGATATATAAATATAAATAAATATATTTATATACGTATAATGTAGACATGTTGGTGTACATTCATGCATGTATATATGGCGCTACAATGATATCGGCTGCTTGGCCTTTTTCCATCTTGGAGTACCCCCCAGCAACGCACCTCCCCTCAGAAATAAGGGTTTAATAATTTCAATACGGCCTTCTTAAGGGAAACCAATGGAAACCGTGGGGACTGCACCATCACGGACCCCCACCTTCCGGCGTGATGAGGTACCTGGCATCCAAGTCAGTTCGGTAAGTTTTTTGGCGTCGGACCTCCTTCAGACTGACATATCTGACTGAAAAATGCCACGCCCTAAGTATCCTGACCCCTCAAAACTGGCTATTTTGAAAACCTTCTTCCTGCTATTTGGAGGGTCCAATGATCCTTATGGCATGTGCAAATTTGGAAATAGATCTTCAAATCTATCTATGTTCCGTTGCTATCTTTGTTGGCGTTTTTTTAGAAACAGCTGTTGGTTTGACCTGTGACTGGGTAGTTTTTTTCAAAAACCCGATGTGAAATCATGTGAAATCATAATCTAGCAGGGGTCTCTGTATGAGAGTCATCCTAAAATGATATCCTGATTGGCTTGGAAGGATGCCTCCTCCTGGATGGAATGGAAATCATAACAAAAAAATCATCTCTAATCTAAAAAAGCAGCCTTGGATTTCATCTACAGCACCCCAAGATCAACCGGCTGGAAGCTGAAAATCATAGGATATCAAACGTGTACATAAAATTTCCTTGTCCACAGGCACAGGTCCCAGGTGTACCATGTTCAACTTAAGGGGCTGTAGCAATTGATTTTAGGGATTCGGCTCAGCTTTCTTCATTCGTTGGAAAAAAATCATCCTCAATGGCTCAGTTCTCACAACGACTCAAAGTTTCGTCCTACCCAAGAAACATCAGGAAACCAGAACCATGATGGGTCTTTATCACCAGATGATAACACACTCCAGCCTGTTGACTGTACCCTGAATGAAACTATAATCTTGTCTATTCAAAACAGACTCAAATTTCATTCCCTGTATCTCAGGTAAACCTACCCTTGCAGAGAAGGATCACCCTGTTAGAACACAGCAAATATCTCCAAAAAGTCACGGTGGGTTTTCAAGCTAGCTGAACTTGTGGGCCGCCCGATGTGAGGAGCAGCCCAACAATCTTATGGTTAACTTTCAACCCAATTCAAGATGGCAATGCTTGGGAAAAAGAAGCTATAAATTAGGGAAGTTGACCTCAGAAATTAGGGAGCTCCCAAATTTTGTTGGTGCAAATGGCAGTGCAAATGGCAGTTGGCCTCCGATTTGGACAAAAAAACATACCGTTGATGGCAACCAGAAATCCGGCAAACTCACCAGTTGAGGTTGGTAGTTTACCCCATTGTTCACGAGCTTTTTAAGTCCCAGGTGGTGCAGGATTTCTTCCACCAACCGTATTTTCAAGTCACTTTGGGCTTCCCATTCCCCCATCCTCCAAAAAGCTGTCGTCACGATCTCTTTGGGGGTTTTGATGGTCGTTTTGCCAAGCTTGTAAGTGACAGATTCCGTATTTGGGGGGTTAAAAAGGGTATTGGTAGGTGGTTGAACCAACCCCTTTGAAAGATATTGGTCAAACTGGGCATCTTCCCCAAAGTTCGGGAGGAAAATCATAAAATATTTGAGTTGCCACCACCCAGGGTACCTTTGAATCCCAGTTTTTTTACTTCCCAGATGTCCTGGCAAGCCAAGAGCAATTTTTCGTGGTAGCATTGAGCCATGTTGCGGGTGAGACGCCTTTGTAAAAGGCAAGCAAGGGTGAGACACACTGCATTCCTATTTTGGTTAGAACATGCACTTTCAGCCGGGCATTTGCCCGTCTCAACTCCTCTTCCACCAATATTTGGAAGAACTCAAAAACAGGGTGACACACACATCACATCGTTTTTTGGCATTTTTCGGAATGGGTTCCTCCCGATGTTTGTTTCTCGGTGTGTTTTTTTTTGGGAGGGTTCCCATGCTTCACGATGGAGCCGCCACGGTGGAGAAGGCTAAGGTCGTGTTGCCGGCCCATTCAGAAGTTTCAGCTTGATAAGCTGCTTCCTGGCAACAAAAAGTGGCCGAACAACTGAACTCTCAGTACATTTGTGATACTGTTGACGGAAGAAATCCTGCACCACCTGGCATAATAAAAACTTGTAAATAATGGGATATTTACCATATCAACTGGTGCAGGATTTCTTCCATCAACAGTAGTTGCAGGTTACATTCATATATAAACTCTGGTAAACCTAACATAGCAGTGGAAAATGGATCCTTTGAAGAAGTATTTCCTATTGTGAATCTGGATTTCCGTTTTCTATGTTCATTTACCAAAGTGTAGTATCATATAAAGATACGATATGGTACACCCCACCCAAGACCTATACGTTCTCAGAATTTCTTGGTATTTGCAGTGTTTTGTTATATTTTGGAGGTTAATTTCAATTCAAAATCTTAGTTGTCGTACTTGTACCACTGCGCGACTCACAAAAAGTAGGTTTAAGAACATGCCCCCTTTACGCCCAATGTGTTGGGAGTGGTGTATCATCACGACACTCAGCTTCACATCATGATTTGGAAATGCTCAAGATGCTATCATCCCTGCAAGTCATGAACAGTTCTGATGGTGAATATGAGAGGATCTACCATCCAGTTGCTGGGGGGGGCCATATCTTGTCTTTTGCATATATACACACATAAGTACATACTGTAAATACATATGTATATACATACATATATTCATACTTATATATCTATATACATACATATGTACATACCTATATACATACCTATATACATACTTATATACATACTTGTATACATACCTATATGTAGACATCTACATATCTATACACATACATCCATGCTCCCGAAACTGCCATCCATCTCTTTTCCGATCTCTGCTGTATCCCTGGTTCATCCGACCATCACCCACAAATCCATCATCATCCGAGGAAAAACATCCGATCCACTACCCCTACCTGAAACTAACTTAGTGGAAAAGATGCTATTCTCCCCTCCAAAAAATTGTAGCCCTCCAATCAATGAATCTTCAGTTTTCAGGTGGAAACTCGTTGTTGGTTTCAGGGAGTGTAAAAAATCTCCCGTGATATGGTAGTTGGCAGTATGATTTTTTTCTTGAAGCCACAAAGACTCCTGGTTGGTGGTTTCAACCCCATTGAAAAATATTAGGCAAATTTGGTTCATCTTCCCCAAATATGGGTGAAAATAAAAAAATATTTGAGTTGCCACCATCTAGAATCTCCTGGCTTTGTTTCCCAAGCCAATTGTGGTGTTTCCCTTTAAACTTTACCTTCTGATTGTCTCAACCACTTCTGTGGTCGCCACAAGGTTAACCCCCCAAAAAAACGTTATAAATGGAGGGCCATAATACCCAAAAAATGGCCGAATCGCAAATAAGCAACTGAACTTATTTCACCCCTATACAAGGAGGTTATTAATAGCTGTACGTGCAACATCTTACACTTTGGGGCCCACCTTGCAAACCCCCCCAACCACGTTTGTTAAAAATGGGCCTGTGATTCATCAGGTTCTGCTTCCGCTAGACCCAGGACATTGTGGGCAAAGTCTAAAGCATCCACCTCTTCTTCCAAGACACCTGGAAAGTGTCAAAACGTTGGTGAAAAACAAACCCTGAGCATATTTGGTGAAATCCACCCTCCGAAAAACTCAGGGAGATGGAACCCCAAAATTGATGGGAATTTGTTTGGGTCGATGTATTTCCTTTTTTTTGAGGGGACAACATGTTCAGGTTTCATTCGTTAGTTTTCAGGAGTGTATGAAAATGGCTTTCATGAACACCTACCGTTTGGTCAACTTGACGATCACTGGAAAATCCCCACTTTCAATAGGAAATGCATCTTCATTCATGGTGGATTTTCCAGCCAGGCATGTTAGTTTTGGGGGTGGTAATAGGGATCCTTATAATGGCTTATTCTGCTCACCATGTAGCTGTGTAATCCCCTACGTGAATATAGGGGATTATGAATATACGTGAAATCCAAAAGCCATTTTTGACATCCCCAGTGGGATATCCTGATGGGTTCAGGTTCATAGGGATCCGAATTTAATGGCTTACCCTCCGGTAGACTAACATAGCAATGGGAAATCCACCATTTGAAGATGTACTTCCTATTGGAAAAAGTGGATTCCCATTGCCAGGTTAGTTTACTGTAGCAGGTTCATACGGATCCGAATTTAATGGCTTAATTGAAATAATTCAGGAATACGAACGGCATTGGATTTCATCCCCTACCGCAATTAACCAAAAGATCCGTTTGAAACAACTACTTTCCCTCTGAGGCTCTTTGCATGTGCCCAGGTTATCAAATCCTTTTTTGCACAGGGCCGAAGTTACCTTAAAAACGGTCTAGTTTCTGAGCAGAAGGTTAAAGAAAATACATGATCCGCAGCTTCCCCATTCCCTTAGAAAAGGTCCGGGTTGGTACGTAAGATACTCCCCATTGTCTTTCCTCCCCCCAAATCCCCATCCCCATCCCCGTGAGTGCCCTCCTTTGAAAAAGAATTTCATCTTCCAACCATTTATTTTCAGGGGATATCCCTGGAAGTCGAAAGACAATTTATTCGCTGGTTTTTCCGTAAAGACTATTGTTTTTAGGCACATATACAACATATACAACATATACAACATATACAAGTTAATTGTTGGATTCGACATTTCATCATGGGTGCATTCCTCAATGCTTCCAGGGTTCATGATCAGGCGAAGAAGGAAAACGAAGCAGCAGCGGAGAGAAGTGATCCCCAGCCCATGTAATATGTCATATGTATGTGTATATATATATATATATGTATTATGTCTTGAAGTGTAGAATTATCACACGCAAAGAATATGCATATGTGCATATATATATATATATATGTATACAATATATACTGTTATAGTGAACATGGGTGTTGGACATGGGTGTTGCAGTTGATAGGAATGTTATCATCCCCACCCCACCCCACCCCACCCAACCCCCATCCGACAGAAATGGCAAATTGCGTTGCGGGTTTTTACGTGAGTGAATGGTTTTAGTAAGGGTAGTTTACAATCAACATTTCCAGGCTACTATTATTCTCATGGTCTTTGACTTTCTGGGATATGTTCGTTTTTTTCGTTTTTTTCGGAGGAGGTTTAAAAAATTTCAACCAAAGGCACGGTGTATGGAGGCATCACCAACCAAAGCTTCAAAGCATCGTTCCAATTCTTCCAAACTGGTCTTCTCACCATGGCTGGTGAGCAAGTTCCTCCAATCTATTGGAGTGTGAGTCGTGGGGTCTCAAGATGAGGTTGAATACAGGGGGGTTGATGGCAAAATGTGAACATGTTTCCACACACAAAAAAAAGAATGTGGACAGAGAATGTGTGATGAAAATGTTCACTTCCACCAACAAAAAGATAAGGTGACGTGAATACAGGTGACCAGAAGTTGATTTGTTTCGGGGGGGGTCTTCTCAATTTTCTTCAGCTGAGTAGCACTTTGAGATTACTAGAGTTCTTGAAAACGTCCAGGGTTACACACCCAATCCGTGATCAATCGTAAGTTCATGAGCATAGATATCATAAGTGTCTTTAAAACCATTTGTATACATATATTATATCTATGTTTATCCTGTATACTGATACTGTATACGTTGGCTGGTTTGCCCCCTCCCAGTACCAAACTCGGCTTTTTCTGGCTCATCTTGAAAAAAAAACGGTCTGGGTATGAGTGGCATGGGCCCTTTCCTGTTTCGATGATACTCTTTTAGTACCAGCTTGGCACAAACAAGAAGACTTCTGGTAGCATCGTTTCTAAGGATGACACCAAAAAATAACAATTTGTTTCTTCGCCAGGTTGCCCTGAACCCCCAAAAAGGAAACGACTTCTTTTTCAAGCATTAAAAGCCATCATGTTTCATGTTAGTTTCAGGGAGGGGTTTTGTCTATGTGAAATAGATCGATCCAAGCAACGTGACAAGTGCCATAGTTTCCATCAATAGGGTGGCACACATCAATGTCAACAAAATTCTATGATTATCACAGTGAACTTTCGTCACCCATCCATCCCCAAAACAATCAAAAACCAGAACTGGGTCAGTCCAGTTAGGACGGTCGAAAAAAATAAAATGCCGTCATAACTGGGGTTACATGGATTCCCCCGAGCATGAAATGAAGTAAGCGAGTTCTTTGGCCTAAACTCCCGGTGTTTGACGTCAGCAAATTATGGGGATATACCCGAAAAAGACAAAGAACTTAGCTCATTTTTCGCGGCCACACCATACACATGTATAGTTTTTTTACCGGAAACTTGAGAAGTGTGAGGAAATATTATCCACATACCCACTTTGTAAGGTTTCTATATCATGTTTCATATTTGGGGTACCCTGCAAGACTACGCACAATTTTCCCTTGGATTTTTTTGTCAACCAAGCTTCAAGAAGGCATCCCTGGAGAGCAGCCCGGGCTCATGTCTCTTGAGAGCATCAAAGGCCTGCGATGCTAACGACGTGACATGCGTGCCATGCTGGGCCTAACACCACTACAACCACAACCACAACATGGGGGAATTGATTTGCAAATGCATTACTCAAAACTTTAAGACCACAGATCTTGGGGTTCGATCGATTCCAATCACAATGTTGATCCAAATCTTTTCTGACTTTAGCGCCCCTGAAAGTTGATTCGATGCGCTGGATTCCTTGGTGTGAAAAGCAGCCTGATATGCTGGCGAGTTGTGTTGGAGAAGTATTTACTTCCCAATATTTGTTCAAGAAGCATGTGCCAGTGTACTTGCTAATTTTGGGGGAGAGTGGCTGGTGGTACCGCATGTATAATTTGAGTTCTCGTTTGCTGTCACCTAGCATTCTGCTTCATAGGCTTTCAATGGCCTGGGGTGACAAGGCTACAACACTTTTAAAGAGGCGCAGGTTGTGAGTCTGAGAAGTGTCCAAGAATGTGAAATAATATATGTTCTGCCTGCATGTTACATATAATATATACCTATGTGTATCTGAGCAAATGATTATAATTCCTAAACCTGAATGTTTCCGGGGATTCTTGGGAGGAATTCCCTTACTAAACCACGATTTGGAGTGACCTCTGCTGATAAAAACATCTCTATAATAAGAAATGGATTGCTCATCATCCCATCAAAACAACAAGCCCCTACAAACGTTATAAATGGAGTTGTAACCCCTTTAAATGGCCGAATATAAATTAGTAAGTGGGATTATTTCACCCCTATAAACGGAATTATATATATATATATAGAACTCTACTTATAAGTCGTCACTTTGGGCCAATCTTCTACAAATTTAAGTGCGTTACCGTCTTCTTGTTGTTTACCGCGCATCCCCTGCGTCAAAAACGCCTGCTTGATCTGTTCGGGTCCCACGGCGAAGACTGGGCGATGATTCACGTAGAGCTTCACCAGATCATCGAAGCCAATGCGGTCCACGTATTCACCTAAACAGCCAAGGCATGTGGAAGGACTTCCAACCGGCGGATCATTTCTGGAAGCAAAATTTGTATAGGTGTAAATAGAAATTGACATAGATATATGTGGGTGATTAGATTAGGTGACACCCATACATATATAAATATATGTATACCATATATATATATATATATTATTTACACCATGTGCATCATACACATCATATCTACATCTGTTCCCAACATTCACAAGATCAGCCAATGGGGGATGATCCAATCCTGAAAGAATTCAGAGAAGGTTCCTTGCGAAGGATTAACACTCCAAAAAACTAACATGGATACCAAAAATGATTCTTTTTGAAATGTATATCCTCAAATATGGTGTCATTTTGGGTATCTTGGATTTGATTAAACTGCTTGAAAAAAAATATACATATATATATATATATATTCCCCAAATGATGGTTTGCCATGGGCTTTGAATCCGTAAAAAAGCACCGACTAAACAAATCCACGGGGTATCCGTTTCTCAAAAAAAATCATGGCTTTTCTAGCTGGTGGTTTCCAGTTGAAAAAGATGCTCGTCAAATTGGCTCATTTCCGGCCCGGGGTGAAAACAAAAAATTAATTAAAACCACCACCTAGACAAGATATATAACTCTAAAAATCCCGCTAAACACAAGAAAAGGTCTACAGTGTCTATTCGCTGCTTTTGGGGGCAAGATTCGCTGCAGATTTACGATTCCTAAGATTCTTTTCGAGTCCAAGGTGCTGGTCTCCGCAAATTTGGAATACTTCACCTCATTGGTCATGTTGGTAATCTCCAGTTGAGTCGGAAAATAGCCCAAGGCACACATCAGGTGAGGAATTTCTTCCACTGGAATCATACCATCCAAAACACGAGCTTTTGTAGTGTTCTCATCTTGACTTCTGATCTGGGAGTAGTAGAAGTAGTCCTGGAAAAGGAGACATGGAAAAGAATGATGTGTCAATGTGTGTGCATTTTTTATTTATGTATTGATTAAAACCAATCCACTTTGAATACTTCTGGGTGTTTGAGACAGCGACGTCAAAGGTGTTCTTGCAGCAATGTGAGATCTGCATAGATTTGGGTAAACTATGATATTTCGCCACCTGCGAAAACTCTAAAATCACTAGGAAAGCTCTTGGACACATGACCAAAATGTGTACAGCACATGACGTAAAATGCCATAATTCCCTCCAGGGTGGGTCGGCGTTTTCCCATCACCAGACCTATGATGAAAACGTGCATTCCCATCCAACAGAAGACGAAATGCATATGGAATGGGGACAATTTTGAGGAGGAAAGTAAGCTCAAAATTGTGTCATGTTGGCTGTAGATTGAAAAACCAGGAATGGTTTTAGAATGTTTTAATTAGATGTATATCATCCCAAACAACTTATCACACCCCCTCCAAAGTAATAGGAAGCTAAGATCCAATGGTCAGTAATTACAGTAACTTGCTGAAATCACCCATTTATACATGGGCTGATATCACCCTCTAAAATGAACCAAAAAAAGCAATCTAAGTTACAAAAAAAAGCAATCTAAGTTAAAACACGACCATTGAAGATCCGTGGCAACATAATCCTTGTGATACTCAAAAAAACATCCTGGTTATTTAATAAGGATCCTTGCAATAACGTACTTAATCCCCATCTAGGTATATATTTGTAACTGGGTACTTACTCCAATCCCCTATGCAAAATATAAAGATTCCGGGTCAACTCACTGCTCAACCGTTGGTGGTAATCCTCCAAGGTTTCCTACAGTTCAGAGTCCAGAATTCATCGGTTGTCTTTGCTCCATTTCTTTACCACTGTGATACTGTTGATAGAAGAAATCCGGCTAACCAGTTGATAGGAAGAAATCCGGCCAACCAGTTGATATGTCAGTGTATCCCATTTACAGGGTTGTTTACATGCCAGGTGGTGCAGGATTTCTTCCATCAAACATATGGACCAAGA
The DNA here is from genome assembly GCA_000507305.1 of Breviolum minutum Mf 1.05b.01. Taxonomy (NCBI): domain Eukaryota; class Dinophyceae; order Suessiales; family Symbiodiniaceae; genus Breviolum; species Breviolum minutum. The sequence continues at coordinate 135,713 of DF239668.1, forward strand.
GGGAAAAAAAATGATTGATATGTTTTGGTCGTTTGGGTCGGGTCAGATGGAGGAAGATCCTATGATAGTCCCACCTACGACTACCAGCAACAACAACAACAACAACAACAACAACAACAACAAGGAGGTTTTTTTGTCCGTCCTTCATGTCACAGAAGAAGGCACCATCCTCTCCACCATCCAACAGCTTTACAAAAGGTTCAATGCCTCCTCCACCCATGACACTGGCATTGGCCACTGGCTGAGGGTCAATCAACCATTGGTTCACTGTAAGATCATTACCTCCACAAGTAAAAGCATATTGTCCTTGGTAGTCTACCGAGATCGCTGCAATTTGACCTGGATGTGCTATCAATCCCATGCATTTGTTGGGATTTCCATCCAAGGGAAGCTGAACCAAACCCAAAACCTTCTCATGTGTGGCATAAAGCATAAATTGTTCTTCCCCATCGGCTTCAGCATAGACCGGTGTCATCCGGGTGATAGGCCCACCATAGGTAGGCGCCAAAGCTGTCTTTCGGCACGATCGATTCACCTCAGAACAAATGAAATGCGACTGGCTCTCCGATCTCAAAGCAGTAGATTGGGAGATGTGCGTGTTGATTGTTAGATGTAGCATCTATATATGAATACACATAAACAGAAATGGTGTTACACATATATATATATATACATACATATTTCTTCATATTTACATGCATATTGTTGTTTCAAGATACATAGATATATAAATATACATATGTGTGTGTATGTGTGTGTGTTGGGTATATAAATATTTCTATTGCAATTCCATCTGGCTGAACTCGAATATTTCAGCATCAAACTATCATCATTCAGCCGATCCAGGATGGTAATTTTTGCATCTGGACAGTAGACAAATTTGACTAAAAGGATCTTCCTACTAGAAATGAAAGATACTGCAAACCCTGTGGCAACTGAGGCATCCCATGATAAGGGAGAACATCCCAACGTATAATTACAGTATGTACCTGTCCCACAACCTTTTCTTTTTGAATAAGGGGCCAAACCCATGGCAAATTGAAGAGAAAAGAAGTTAAATTTGCACTGCCCGCAATAGTTATTTGACTGTCATTGTGGGGCAGTGCAAATAAAATGAAATAAGCATTGTTTGGGGAAAAACAATGTCAATGTATACATACATATTTGCATATATATATATATATACATCATATATTCATACATATTACATATGTATATGTACATACCAGGTGATAACCCCATCAGGAACTGTATCAGTTGAACGGATCATCATGGGATGAATAAGTGGAACTTCGCGTGTAGCAATAAAGTTTCTATCCTGGGAAGATAACAAAACTTGAAAACACACAACGAAGATATGTTCGAAACCAATTCAGGAGTAGCTCCTTAGCCCATTGGGCTGTTTCTGCTTGGGGTGATGTTTAAATACAAAAAAATCACTCCGCTCGGAAGAAGAAAAACAAACTCGCTCCTTCTGTGGAAAAAACGAAAAAAATCCAGCCGCATCATTTGAGAAAAACCAAGTCACGGTATTCCAAATCTTAAATTTGTACTCATCATTCATGGTCAAGACCTTCTGGTTGTCGCCTTTACCACCACAGTAGGGATACCACATACAACCTGTAGGTCGTGCTTCCTGCTCTACCACTGTATCTGGTGAGACCACCTGGCACAGACAGAGCTTGCAAGGTATAAAAGAAATGGGGATGGATCTATCTGGGTAAATGTCATGAAACATTTTAAGTGCTAACCCCTACCCTCAACGCAACTCCCCACCTGAAGGGAAACTTAACTACTTGTCCCTTAACAAGGAGGGGCCTTAATTGGAGTGACGTTTGAGTTGGTTACCCCTAAATTCTGGGATGGAGGCTCATACAAGTGTGGCCACTATTAGGGTAAGGCTTCAGTTTCAGGCCGCTACTGGGATCCTTATGTGTATATATATATATATATATATATGTATACATATATACATATAATCTGTTCGTTACATATGTACATATATATATATAAATAAATTGTGATATATATATATATACATATATGTACATCAATTTTCACTTTCCACCAATAACATCATCCTGAGAAAACTTTCTGGGCATTTCTTGGCCTTCTGACTTTGGGGGGGCAATTCAGGTCATGGGAGGTCGTGGTGAAGACAGATAGCATCCCTGGAGTAGCCCAGTAAGCTTAATGAGGCCTTGGTTCATTCATAATGGAAAGAAAGGTCATAGTTGTGGGGTTCAGTTAATGGAAATAGTAACCTTAGTGTTGGCCATGTTTCTTCATTTTCATAATAGTTGTTAATTAATGGAAACCAAACTTAATAAGGCCATAGTTCTTTATTCATAACCCCATAAATCGCATCCTTGGTTTCCCTTAATAAGGCCTTTTTAAACCCTTATTTCCGGGGTGGGGGGGATAGGTTAGGGGGAAGGTAGGTTGACTATGTTCAACTTCAGGGGTGTAAATTGAGAATATCCGACATGTCTTTATCACAAGTTCCATTCTTTGCTTCATATTCCCTTTGAGCATGTGTCTATGAATCATATCTACTTCAAGATGGAAATGCAGCTGTCCACAAATGTTTATCCAAAAGATATATACATATGATATATTTGATAATATATGTATAGTCAATATACAGTACAGTACTACATTCAATGTAAATGCCTCACTTTTTCCTTCACCATTGTAAGGCCTACCAAAAAGAAACGTACCAACCCGATGGTTTTTGCATCTCAAAAATCACACCTGAAGACCACCAAACTCGGAGCTCTTCAAGCTGTATTCCACCAACCGTCGATCTTCGCCCACCGAAAAGAGCCGTTGCTGCTTGCCTTAATGTAAAAAAAAACGTTTACGGCGAATAGATGCGGTTCGGAAAAAAAAAATATATGTATATATATATATATATCTNAAAATATATATGTATATATATATATATATCAAAAGATATTGGTTCAATAAAGTAATATTTTTTAAGGTCTAATGGTGATTTAAGGTGATTGTAGTATTAATGCATACTTGATTTTAATGGATATACTTTGATTGATTGAATGGATTTTCCCATGGTCCAATTCCTATAACAAGACTCAACAACCTCCAAGTTGCCCGGTTCCGGTGTGGCGAAACACAGGCCCACAATGGGACGCCAATGCGACTTGTGCTTGGCAGAATACATCCATTCCATGGGGAAGTTCTTGTCATTGGGACGGTGGGCATACCTGTCAAAAAATCGGCCAACCACATGAGCCACGAAAAAAAAAAAACTTTTTACTTTCCATTATACTGGTTGGTTACTGGGGATCCTTATAATGGTTTATTATAATCCCTATATAACTGGGTAGTATAGTCCCCCATATAACCCAACCAACCAGGTTTTTTTTTTCGCGGCTCACACAGGGTTTTTTGGCGGGTAAAAGGGGACGACAAAGCGTGTTGGAAACTCCCAAGATGTCGATGTTTCGCTGAGTTCTTGGGATTGTTGATGTCAAAAGGATGACAAATGGCACAGCCAAAAATGGATGATCGATTCTTTTTCGGACAATGAGAGGGCCCCCTACTCTGCTGCGATGCTGCTCCAAGCATCCCTCCCAGGATAGTCAGTAGGTAAAGCAATAGTAAGGCAAGCCGGCTAACTTCTGGTGAGGAAGCACCAACACAATTACAACAACTACAACTTCAACAATTGCAATGACAACAACAGAAGATAAGTTCAACAGGATCAAAAAAAGACCCATCTCCTCCACCCCAACTTTCCACCTATACAAACAGAGAGAACGATCAGCGTGAGCCAATGCCAAATGGTTGGAATCTGAACTGAAGGCGATATGCGTCACGCAGTCCCTGGAATCTCTGAACGACACCACCTGAAGATACCAACGCTTCGGTTTGGTTTGCCGTTTGGGTCGTTTGGGTTCTTGGTGATCCACAGATGATACGTCCCGATACCGTTACTTTCTCCCGTACGGGATGGATGTAAATTTTATCTATGGTGATTGAATCTTCGATCACGATTGGGGAGAAAAAGGGGAAAAAAAAACCGCCTTACTCTCCATTGAATACTGGTTGTTTAATAGGGACCCTTATAATGGTTTATGTTACAATCCCCACACAGCTGGGTAGGATTTCATCCCCTTAAACAACCATTTGGATCCATTTGGGCCCTTGAGATACAAATGGATATCCCTAAGAATCCAGACCCCTCCCGAAAATCTCGGTAGGATCGAGGAAGTCTCAATCCCGGGGTCTCAGAATAGGAATATAGGGGAAACTCCCGGATTCTTAGGACACATCTGGATCCTTAGGGTAATATTAACAACTTCATGACGCTCTCTAAAAGCAACTCACACCTGGCAAGTTACACCTCAAACCAAAAAAAAATCATCCTCTTCCAATGAATTTTCAGGTGCGAGATGTTAGTTTCAGCTTCGAGTTGCCAAGCCTAGTTAGGTGCTTGTGTTTATTTCTTTGATGATACCTCCCTTCCCACCATCCATTCTCCCCACCATCCTTTCCGTGTGTTGGTGAACGGCCCCCAACCTCCGACAGATCGGTGGATTTCAACAACTTGCAGTGACCATTGGTGAATCCGACGGCTAAAAGCTTGCCATCCGGAGAGAACTGCAAAATGTGAGGCACCAATTTCTCAAAGATTTTTACCAAATGCAAAGATCTCGTGTTGTAGTTCCTGGGCGGGCAAAAAAATATGTGTGTTTTTTGTGTGGTGTTTTTTTCTTTCGGGAAATGTTGACAAGTCTTGTTTTGGGACCCTGAATCCATACAGATATGATGGAAACTACTGGGAGTTTACTACAGTTTTGAGATGGCTATGGTTACTATGTTACTCAACAAAAGGAGGGTCCCAAAATCCCCATCCCATTCAAATGTGAAATGTTTACCAAAAAGTAGAGATCTCTAGCTGATAGATCTCATACTGGTTCATGGATAAAATCCCGTACATCATGAGATATTTCCCGATATCGACTGGGTTCGCCGGATTTCCATCATCAATATATTTCATATTTGTCACCAGGCTTGCGGCGTTGTTTTTATGGATTTCCCATACTCATCGCCCAAGAATCCACATGTGAAGGAAGCCACTGTAGCCACACACCGCCACCAATGGAAGTTGAGGATGGCAACACAAGCCATGCACTGGCGAATCGAGACCTTGTAAGACTAAACGACCTCAAGGGCAGGATGAGGTGTTTTTTAGCTGGTGAAGACACCCCTGAAGATTAACGGCTGGAACATGTCCTCATGGAGGTGTGGTTCAGATCATTTTCCTTGACAAAAATGGGTGATTTGTAGTTCCATGTTAATATTCAGGGGTGTAGGGGGGGTTCCACAATGGATTGCACTATTATCCCATGGGCATCCCAGACTGAGAAGTGAAGAATGACAAGGGAACCCTCTTCACTTGTGATATCTTGGTCCATTGAGGAGCGTGGGACACAGCTACAATCCACGCCCAAAGAGGTTCATAAGTTTTGCCATTGTCGCAGTAGGGGAAGAAGTTCAGTTTCGACAAAAAACAAAGCTAGGTAAGTGATATCATAAATATACCCTCTGGTAAACTAACATGACAAGGAAATATCCACATGTTCAATAGGAAATATATCTTGAAATGGTCCATTTTCCATTGCTATGTTAGTTTGCCGGAGTGTACTTCATCATTATGTTTGGCAAAGCGGGACTTTTTCAGGTTCTATGTTAAGCTTCAGCGGGTGTATCTGCCCAAAAATAACATCTTCACTTAGAACCATCTAAAAGGTCGTCTAAGAGCCTTCTGTTGAACTCGAGTATTGAGAGCCTTCCCCCGACGAAATTCAGATGAAATGATTCCTGAAGTTTTCAGAAGTTCAAAGTATCTAAGTATCAAAACCTGCGGTGGTTGGTTGATTCACCTTATATAAAAATATGCAATCGTAAAATTGGATCATCTTCCCAAGCATATATTTTTTCCACGAGGTCTGCAGAGCCGTACCCTTGTTCCCAAGCAAAAAAAGGTGTAAAAATTTTAAAAAATGTAAAACCACCACCTAATTTTAGCTGGTGAATAGGGGGTTCTCCACAATGGATTTACACTATTATCCCTTGGGCACACCAGATTCTTCATAACAGAACCATTTCTGGTTGATCTCTTCCACCTTTTCAAGGTTTTGGCACGGTTTTTCCGACATAAAACGACCATGAAAGGAAACCCAACAACTCCCCCCCCCCACATTTAAGTGACACCATCCATCAGAGTCCCCAACCTCTTCGGTTCTCCGGTGACAACTCATAGAAGAGCTTGGATTCCACCATCACCACAAGTGCTGAGCCCGTGGAGACTAAAAAGGTCGGGCATTTGAAATCATCTTCCACACCAACGCCACTACTGATACCTGCATCATACCTTAGAAAGATGTTGATGTTGCCTGGAAAAGAAATGAAGAAAAAAACAAAATTTCAATAAATTTCTATAACGCTATATTAGAGAGATGTCCCATATGTATTGTTGTTGCTTTTTGATACTGATTAAAAATCCCTGGTAAAAAACCCTAGTTTGAAACCGAAAACAAGTTACAAAAAAAAAACAAACGAAAAACTTCGCAACTCAACCAGCATCTATTAGTTGGTTTAAATATTATAATCCCAGATTGTAACTTGAGTAATATTTGTTTTCATCCCTTACAAAATTTTCCGGAGAAACAACCTTCAACCCTTGGGCCCTTTTTTTTTTAAGGCCTACGGCCTACGTGCGCATCTAAGATACTCATCTTCTTCTGCACGTTCAAAGCTAATGGACTTCACTGATCCGGCCAGCAAATCTTCAAACCACGCCTGGGGGATTGATGCTGGTGCTGGGAGGTTCATGGCGGGGGGGGGGTTCGGTTAGCCCCTACTGGTAGGTGGGTTGGTTGGAGGTTTGGTGGGGGAAATTTTTGGTTAGCCAAAAAAATAGCCTACTTAAGGGACGGTTACGATCATCATGGTTACTAACGACTTACGAGTCATGGGATAAATGACATTCCTTTTTGGGGATGGTTCCGAACCATGGTCAGCAAAACCACTTAGAAGTCATGGGATGATCCTCCAAGTAGCTGTGACTATGTGGTGTTGCTTTTGAGGGGGAGACATTTTCTGAGCGATGTTTGACAGAAAAGGTTGCCCTATCTGGAAACCTTGGACAACTCATTTTAGGAGTAAAGTTGATGGAAAGTCGTAGCAAACCGCCGGCTTTCCATGTATGAATAAAGCGGTAAGAACATGAAAAAGTGGCTGAAGAGAAACTTGGGACAACTGCTTTGGCGGATCAAAGCAAAGATGGAGTAAATTAAGTTACGATCTTTTGTCATTACACCATATTTCACCCATGTTTTTTAAACAGTGGATTGTCAATTCTCTTTTTCTTGCGACCCAAACTAATTCATATATAGAGATGTCCTCCGCCACTTTATCCTAATATGCTTTGGCCATGGAGATTCATCTCTTACAGGTGTATGGGTCCCTTGTTTCTAAAAGCACCAAAGGGTTGGCTTTTAATCAACAGCTGTTTCTGGTTCCCTTAATAGGTGGTAGGTACCATAATAATCACCCAATAGGCAATATATAAGTGGTATATAAGTGGTATATACTGCCAATTGGGGACTTATATATCACCTACCACCTATTAAGGGAACCAGGAAACTCCATTGATTTAAACAGAGACTACAGTACTCCCCAAAAAGGAACTAAGCACTTCATCAGGCCTTAAGAGATAAAAAAATATACAAAACTTGCCCTCCCTGAAACTAAGATAGCAATGGAAAACCACCATTCTGTGTAGGAGATACATCTTCAAATGGTGGATGTTCCCATTGCTATGTTAAGTTTACCGGAGTGTAGGATTTGGAACCCAGGACCTTCAGGTAAAGATTCGTTTTGGAGATGTTAAGAGTACATTTTAAGAAGTTACACCGATTTGGGCGGCAAAGTATACTCACCAGTAAATGGAACATCCACCATGTGTCAATGGATGCTCAGTTGGAATGAGTGATCTCGGTCCATTGCTATCTTAGTGGACTAGAAAGTAATACTTTACCCTCCACTTTCAGAAAGAAGAAAGAAAATTTTGGGGTACTACTGTTGATGGCTGAATTCCTGCACCGGTTGATAGGTCGTTTATCCCATGACTTACAGGGTTTATACATCCCAGGTGGTGCAGGATTTCTTCCATCAACAGTAGGATCTCACTTGGTATCAATGGTTAAGATCACTGGCTGAAATCACCCACCGAATTCCATGGTGTTATACGTAACTCACGTACCAAAAATTCACCATTGATTCTATAAAACTTCGGGGTCTTTCGGGACACTTTGTACGTAAAATTCCTTTCTGCTAAACTAGTTGGTGGTTTCCAACCCATTTGAAGCATTTTAGTCGAATTGGATCATTTCCCCCAAAGGGGTGAATGTATACTATTGGTTTACAAGGATCCCTTATCATGGTTTATTATACTCCCTATATGGATGTTTCCGAAAATAGTGGTACCCCCCAAATCATCCATTTTAATAGGGTTTTCCATTATTTTCACCATCCATTTTGGGATACCCTTATTTTTGGAAACATCCATATAGCTGGGCAGGGTTTCATCCCCCTATGTCACAATTGATGAGATTTTTGTCCATAAAAACCTCGCCTGAACTCGGAACTGATAGTCATAGAAACGCACGGCTCCATCGGCAGTGCCAATGACAACCCGAGCTTTCCTTGGTTTTTGGAAAGACACCTATCGGCCCATGGGACTACTGTTGATGGCTGAGAAATCCGGCGTTCACCAGTTGAGGTTGGCAGTTTATCCCATCATTTACCAGGGTTTTATACATCCCAGGTGGTGCAGGATTTCTTCCAACGACAGTATTCACCATTGGTGTCCCTTAATAAGGGACCCCTTATTAGGGGCTTATTTCTTGCAGGTGTGTGGCATTGGTTTTCTTTTTGTTGGGTTCCCATGATTGATGGGTTTTTGGAAAGTCACCCATCTGAAAAATATGCGAAAAAAAGTCATCTTTTGGACATCTTCCCCAAAATAGAGCTGAGCATAAGAAATACTTCAAAAAAACATGAAACGGAAATCTATGGAAATCTTCCCCAACATAGAGGTGAAAATAAATAATACTTCAAAAAAAACCCAAACGAGGGTGAAAACAAAAAAGTTGAAACATCTTGAAACCACTTGTCACCAAGTTTCTCATGGACCTGAAGAACATTCAGCGAAATGTCAGGACAAAGCTTGATTATCTTCACAGCGCGTCGTTCATCTGGGCGGCTTAAACCATCCACGATGAGGGACAAGTCCCAAATCACGACATCCCCATCAATGGTACCTGTTGCCGCTTGGGTAGACTCAGGCAAGAAGATGGTCTGTGTATAGTCACCAATACGTTGCTTGAAGTCACGAGGCGCTAAGGCGGGCGAATAGAATTGGAAAGGTTGCTCGCCATCCCAAGTCCAAAAGAAGACCCTTCTCTTGCCATTGGTCGCAATCTCATGAGTGTCCCAGGCATTGAAAAGCACACAGGTTTGCACATCATTGGTGCCTACTGCTGCAGTAGAAATGGGACCCTCATGATCTGAAGGCCAGTCCCAAACTGAGATACTTTGATAATCCATATCTCCATGTTCATCCTTTTGAGTGCTCTTTCCTTCACGAGACATCTCAGGTAAAGATGCATTGGGATCTGAAGTAGGTGTGGGTGCAGCTAAGGTCACTAGATATTGTAACTTGGGAGCTATGTCAAGCGCATGTACTCCATATGGGTGAGGGTTGAAGAAAGTCTTCACAGGAGTACCAGACTCTCGTTCCCAGACCACCATCATGCTATCTGGACCCGTATCTGCTGTCACGATCCACTTCTTATCTTTGGACACGGCTGTGGCTGAGATTGGGTTCACATGACCCTGCAACAACCGTTGCACCCCAGTATTGTAATCGAAAATCACACCGGTATGCGCCGCGGCATAGAACATATCTGAACTCTCTGCATCACTAAGATTGTGGACTCCTCCAACTACATCCTTGTTGATACCCAAGGTCCAGTGAAGCGTCAAAGCTTGTGGCTCACTACTGGATGTACTATTTGGCATGAACTTGGAAGGATCATTGTCCACCGATTCCATGGCGAGAGCTCGCAACCACTCCGGGGGGTGTTTTCCGAAGCTTAAAAACTCCCCCCCTTCCCCTTGGGATTCGTTGGGTTTCAACCCTCCGGTGCTTGAGATCTTGCAGCAAGTTCCAATCGAGGCGAGGCAGAAGGTGTTGCTCTCTGGAAACCCGGAGTTTTTTGGAAAAATGAAGTTGATGATAAATGATGAAAAAAGGCCCACAACGCAAAAAAGGCCATGCATACAAGAAAATGTCACTTACATGCCACTTATCCACTTGTACATCATTGCCAATAACCAATGGGTCAGACAAAAAAAACTCATGTAAACCCAAGCATATGAAATTTTCTGGTTTAGATGTTCATCATGTAATCGGATTCTTAAGGGGGGGTGGTGATTCCCCCAATCTTCCCTAAGGCCCTAATGTTCCGTAGGGTTCCCCAATCTTCCCTAGGAATCCTCAAGGTTCCCCAGCTACCCCTATAATCATAGTTCACCAATCCTGAAGTTCTCAAACTGTAAATCTTCATCCATTCTTTGGAGCCCATTTCGGCCCAGTTCAAGGTTCGCGTCGCACCTTTCTCTGCAGCTCAAACGAAACACCCCAAGCCGCCTCCAAAAAACGAGGGCGGGAATGACCCCAAGTACCCTGTATGCTAAAATTTGGAGAAAGGATTCGTTTTGAAAAGGTGCTTTGTGCTTTGCTTGTCCTTTTTCTTGTTGCCCTTTTTGGATATCGGCGAATTTATATAATATATTTCTTCCAAAACCGAAACAACTTGTTGCGTTACAAAAACTAACATTTCGCTCCTGAAAACAGGCCCTCACCAAAAGGAAAGTAGTTTCCCCAGCATCATTTTTCAGGTGCAAGCTGTTAGTTTTAGGGAGTGTAAGATTTCGGAGAAGCAAACCTGACCTGCTGCTTAGACGTATGGTTTTTGTCAAAAAAAAATTCAGGATGGCGGTCCCCCTGGTCGAAAAAAACAGCCACCTTTCTCCAGCTTACCCCAAACACCCCTGAAGTTTAACGGCTGGTTGGACCTGAAAATAAGCCTTCCTGGAAAAGGAAAAACCGAACTTGGAATTCATTATTTTCAGGTGAACTGGCCGTTGAAACTTCAGGGGGGTCATGTTGTTGGGGGAATTTTCACGGATTTTTCCCTGAACTGGAACTGAATGCTGGAAAATGGATATCAAGGACAATGATTCCACCCAAAAAACCTCCTTTACCCCATCTGGGCAAAATGGTTGGTGGGATTCCGATTTCTGCGGCGATGTCATTCTTTTTCAGTGCTCATATGATGTCATTTGAGGCAACAAAAACTCCTCAGAAAAACCGAAGTCTATGTCAGCCAATGATGGGTCCGGGTGCTTCATCTTGATGTTTGAGCCTTATCTATAGGACCAACAATAATCACTTGAGGGATATCTTGGATCAGCCCCCCACTCAGTAACAGGGCAAGTGAGAGATCCTCACAAACTTCCAGAACCTGATAACCAGGTTCCTTATTCAACTGCTAGGTCCTATCAGTAGGTGTTTGATAGATTTTGTTGGTTTATTCCTAGGTTTACATGTGAAAAGATCTTGGAAAAACTTTTCACAGAGAGATGTTTGTTGCACTCCAAATTTGAAAACCTTCTTCTTTTCGGCTTGGTGCCACTGGCCTTCTCCCTGGTTCCTATCAGCAAAAGCCCCGAGAAAGTGGGGCCCCAACAGGTAGTTTCGCCTTGCAACTGATTCTTTTTCATGTATTTTCAGGGGCGATTTGCTATTAAGTTTCGAGGGTATAGATTCCTGACTGCATTTTAGAGAGGATTTGGTTAGTTCAGGGTGAGGATATTGCTTGACCAGATTCAAATCGATGATTTCAGCATTTTTCGATGTGGGGTGTTTCCGAAAATGGTGGTACCTCCAAATCATCCAATGTAATAGGGATTTCCATTATATATAAATCATCCATTATGGGGTCCCCCTATTTTTGGAAACACCCATGTGTTCCCCTTGACCTTGATGCGCTTTTTTCCGCCACAAATAGGATGATCACAGTGAACCCGAAGTTGAGTCGAGGTCGAAACAAAAATCGGGGGGACACACCTGATCACTTCACTATTGAAATATACCCAAACAAAAACAAAAAAAAACACAAACATCAATTTTACCCACCAATTCCCAAGTTATTGCGGCAAAAACCCATCCATCTGTCAAGTAAATCCTCACGACTGGCACCATTCCCTGGATATCCCCCACCCCCAACCAACCCTCCCCCAACCATCGACCCATCGACCCATCCAACCGCCCCATCGATCGATTGGAACACCTCCAAGGTGGTACAGTTGCGATTGATATGTCGATTCGTGAGGATTTGCCCACGACCCTGGCCACTAGGCCTGACCTGGAAGAAAGGGCCACCAAGATGAAGCCGGGAGAAAATCCGTGGAGAGATTTTGCCCATGGGATTTTTTTCCCAGAGAAACTCACATAACTGGTTGGTGATTGAACCAACCCACTTGAAAAATATGAGTCAAATTGGGAATCTTCCCCAACTAGGGGTGAATAACAATTGACAATGGGCAAGACTACTGGTTGCCTTGCGCTACTGTTGATGGTTCAGAAATCCGGCTCACCAGTTGAGGTTGGTAGTTTATTAATCTCATTATCTACCAGGGTTTTAGCACCATCCCAGGTGGGTTTTCTCGCCGGATTTCTGAACCATCAACGTCGTATGGTTTCCGGATTCAAATGTGACACTTCCACCACTTCTAGGTCACTAAAGTCCGAAAAAAACCACCAAGCCACACCGCCAAGGTGAGTGAAGTCCCCGAAGTATTATGCATGGATAACTTGAGGGAGGGAGAGGAACAACCCATCCACCCAAAAATGTTTGATTCAAGAAATGCAATCTGAAATGTTCTGAATAAAAAACTATTTGCAAGCTTCAACCTTTTTGGGCAAGATGGTCTTTTGTGTCTAGAATCCCAACATAAAAACAATCCACCTCTCCCTATTGATGTAGGTTTTGGCTTCTGGACAGATCGTTGGGAGCTTTTCCTCCTTTTGTACCAAGCAAAAGCTCCCCTCTTTTCATTGCATTTTTCTAGACCGTACACCCTGGAAAATTCACATAGATCCTGAAAATGCCCACTTGGAAAAGGAAAAACATCTACAAACCAACAGTTTGTGGGTTTTGTTTATAATAATTGAGATCCTTATGTCAAGGTTTATGAAATAATCCCCTCATAACTGGCTAGTATTTCATCCCCAACTTACATCCCCTAAACAAACAACAACTATTCAAGGGCCCTTTATTTGTTCCATTGCTCAAGTGACTTACATCCCGGAAAAAAACCCTTGGAAACTTATATCAAAAAGATCACCTTCACTCCTGAACCAACCAACCATCTAAAAAAATCAAAATTTCCGGAGCCTCCCAGCCAGGAGGAGTTGCATGAATGTGAGTTCCCAATGGTTGTAGGCTTGCATCATTGGCCCTGTCAACCCGTCAACTGAGAGACATGGTGTTGGCTTCACCACCAAGAAGGAAGCCAAGGATTCAAGTGGCACCGAGCCGAAGCCGGTGCCCAAAAAAGCCGTTTTGTTTTTTCTAAGGGGGAGATGGAATCCTTCCAAGTTCAGAGGTGGTTGATGGATGGATCTGGGATTTGTTGTTGATGGGGTAAGCTTTGGAGGATGTTTTTTTGCTCTTACCGTTACTCCCCTGAAACCTTCCAGCCAACGCACCTGAAAAATTGGGGGGCCGCCGACTTAAAGTTTGGAGATTCCAAACTTGGAAAAAACCATCACTTTTTAGGGGCAAACTGTTAGTTTCAGGGGAGGGTAATGATCTTTAAACTTTGGGGATGGAATTGGTTTCAAGACACTGCTTCTTGAGGGACTCTGGAACCTAAAAATCACGACAAATTTCTGAAGGTTTGCCTCAGTTATGGTACCCATACCTCTTGATTTGTTCAAGAAATCTAGGGCTGCAACAGTTTTCAGGTTAGGCGAAAAAATCTCCCAACTATTTTTTGGCTCGGGTTGGTTTTGGTGCCGGATTTCTTTAGCATCAACGCTAATGATGATTCAGGCTGTATCCCTCAACAAAGGCTTTCTGAAGGCATTACACCCTTGAAAAGGCTTGAAAAGGCTATCATGACTGGCTGGAAAAACAACCATGAATGAAGATGTATCTCCCATTAAAAACCGGTGCGTTTCCATTTCCAGCCATTTTCATGTTAGTTTACTGGAGGGGTATCTTTTGGCTTTGTGGGCACATTCCAATTTTTCCACTGAAGCCTGGAAGGAAGAATCATGGAAATCTCATCTCCATTGATCAAAAAGCCAAGGATAGTTGCAAATTGCAAGCGAAAAAGGTATCGTTCCCATGAAGTCCAGGTAAAAAACACCACCTGTCCGACCCAACTGTCCAACTGAACCGAGTGCCCGTCTAATTTCCCGGGGAAAACACAACCGCCGAGCCGGGCCTTGCCGTTTGCCGTTTTTTGCTTCGTTCAAGTTTTCTTCCGGTGGATCCCCGGGACCCGTCATCTTCCCAGCACACCTGATGGGCTTCGTTTGCTCTTGGCCATTGTTGCTGAAATGAACCATCAAGTAGCCATGCTCCTCGCCATCCGCCAGAAAAAAAACGTCGTTTGTCATTGGAGAAGGTAGGAACGGCCAGGAACGGCCTGAATTTCATGAATTTCAAATGTAAATGTGTGGGTTTTGCTCAATTGACAACCCCCGAAGGTTTAACTTCGCGAGTTGTCCCCCATACAAAATGATGGAACGTTGGAACATGTTGGCCTTTCCGAATTTGGGGCCCGGCAAAGTTTCAGGGGCTATGGTAAACTTGAAGGGAGTAATTGAAAAAAGGAGGAAAAAGGACACTCCGGGAGTAATAGCTGGCTGGAAAATGGGGGGGCAAGTAGAATGAGTCGATGGAAAATTTCCTATTAAGAATGATGATATTCCAGCAATCGCTATGTTAGAAAAACCAGAGGGTGATCTCCTAAACCTTTCGATCGGTCCACTTTGCGTCCGTACACCTTCCTCCAAAACCCACCTTTGGATGTCCGTACTGGCCAGTACCAGTGCAAAATAAAGCTTAAATGAGATCCCTTGCTGAAAATGTTGAAAAATGCTGGTGCCAACTGCTACTGGACTGGGGGGGAGCCACTCCGACCTACATTACGGTGAACTCCACCCTGCTCCAATCATCCTCTGCCGCTGCTGGACCCTCCCACCGTTTTTTTTTTTGCTCCACCGCACCCGCTTTCAAGCCGGCAAACGCAACAAGAACCGCGAGAGGTGCTTCTGGGAAATTCTGTGCTTCCTTTTTTCGGAAATGCACAACCAAAAAAAACATGTTTTTTTGTCGAACAAGAAGGGATTTCTCAACCAAAACAAAAATGGAGAGGAAAGACTTTTTGGAGAAACAATTAAGGTGGACTGAACAATTTCCTGTTTGCTGGGATGCCCCCCTGGAACTTAGTCAACTATTCGCAAATGTGTTATTTTTACCCCCCCATGTGTATGTGGAATATGTGCCAGTTACTAACCAATTTTGTGACTTCCTCTGACTGGCAGTGCTACACAAAAAAAAACTTGATGAAGATCCCTCAGGCAAACACTGTTATTCCTGAAGTTGAACAAAATTATGCGTTTGATCTTCGATTCTCATCCGATTTTTTTCGATGACTTGCAGCAGTTTCGGGCAAAGATAAGCGGTGAACCTTGGTTTTACCAAATACATAGTAAAAGCCAGCCCCAAAAAAAGGCGGATAGATAGATAAATATTATATATTATATATCATATGTCTATATATACTATATATATACATATTACCACCCCCTGAAACCAACTAAGCTCACACCTGAAAAGATGGCGTTAAACAAACCGACAAGGCAATGAATCAATCATCTTCTGGTCTCAGGGGAGGATTGGGAGCCAAGTTATGACCAAGTTTGTACAAAGATTCGGTGGGGTTTTTTCCTGTCTTTCTATGAGAAATGGATGATTTGTTTGGTTGGTGGTTGGACAAAAATAGAAAATATGTTCCAAATTGTGGGTTTAATGGTGATTTACATCAAGGTAGAAAGTCAAAAATCAACTTAAACAAACATAAGGAAATGGATGATTTGGGACTGTTCCCTTCTTTCAACACCACTCGCGACCATACTCGCTCTCAGAAATCCTCCGCTCGAGCGGCGGAACACACCATTCCCAGTCAGCTCGTTCATGTGGGGATTACAATAAACCCATGAATCTTCTCATCCGATCATTGGCATACGAACCAAGCAAGTTGATTTCATGTTTGATGTCACAGGGATTGGGTCTTCTTGCCACTCAGCTCGCTCACTTCGTTTCTTTGCCACGAGCTTCTTCTAGTTGAGCTCGTTGGAAAGTGGACTCCCTGGTCGCGAGGCCAACAGATGCGGTTGCTACGTGAGGCTGGATACAACTGAACAATTTACACGCAGCCGCATGCAGCCGCATGGAAAAAAAAAGTTTGGATCAATTTGGTGAAACAACCCTAACAAATATCCAACTAAACAAAGTAGGTGAAATAACTAACCCATTGCTCCTAACCATTGATCCTAAATTTCTGGGACATCCAGCCGTACCAAATCAGGAAACCCCCAAATGTTTTTCGAGGGTTTTTCCATAGTTGGGACCCACGTTGCCACTTCCAGTTCGGTTGGTAGATGCCATAAAAATTGACAACGCAGGGACAAAAAAAAAAACTCCAGCACCAGTGAAGCACCGGATTTTCCAGACCAGAAGTGAGTGATGAATTCTGGAAAATTCTTCGAGACTGTTCAAAAGTGGTCTCAAGAATTGATCGGATCAAATCATTTCTGAAATGCTGTGTATGTGAAATCACCTAAGGTGATCCTTATTTGAAAAAAGATCCTGACGTCTCTGAAACGGGAAAACATCCCAACAAAGAGTGCTTTTTCCATGTTTCAATGCAAAATTTCTGAAGGTATTGAACCTAACACGGCTTCTATTTGCATTTGGCCAGTTTGTAGCACCTTCCCTGAAACTAACAGCCAACGCCCTGAAAATTGATGGGACTGGAAGACAAGCCTTTCCTTTTTGGGTTCCGTCCCATTTTCAGGGGCTATGTTTGTTTTAGGGAGGGTACAGTATCTCATTTTGGGTCACGGAATTTTCGCACACCTTATCATCATTTTTCCGAATCCAGGCAGACACCTCCAAGAAAGGTCACCCAGATAATAGAGGGGTGTATAGTGCATGCATCCCATTTGTAATACCGTAATACCCTCCAAAAAACCTAACATCTCCCCTTTTTGTTGGTACTTTTTTTTTCAGTCGATGGATTTTCCGAAACTTCCCATTTTCGGTGAGATACGTTTCCCTCGTTTCCCCTGGAGTTCTAAGCACCCCCCTGTTTTTCATCACCTGGATCTCGTCCCCTCCATCCTTAAGCACCACACACCAGACCTGAGTCCGGGAAGTCTCCAACGTCCTGGACCCAGGCGGGGCAAGAAGTACTCACCTCAGTCCCGCACAAAGTCATCGGGTGTTTTTTTTGGGGGGTGAATATATCTTTAAAAAAAAAAACGGGAAAACCCCAGGTATTTCCGGCCATTTACTAAGGGGTAGTTATAACTTATAACGAACTCAATTTGCCCATCGGTTCATTGCAATCTCCTAAGGTTGGGATCTCTTAAGGTGGGGAAGTCACACCGAATCTACTAGAGATGTAACTGTTTAATACAAGGTGGGCCCAGGAGGTGATCGCTATAAATGGAGTTATTAAAGGCCCCTACTTAAAACTAGTTTTTGGGCCCACCTTCTCAACGAAACTCTGGAGTTTGGACACAAAATTCACTAGAAATTAATCTTGTTATTGCAGGAGACTCATGAGGTTTTTTTCGGCTTCACTTTAAGAGACACCTTCAATATGGCTCACCAACTGGGTATTTATGATGTCCCTTTTTCGGTTGGGGAGAAACACGGGGAAGGGAAAGCTACACCCCTGAGTTCACTAACATTACATTCGGAAAATCCATGGAAAAATCCCCATGTTCAATAGGAGTCATACATCGACTCATTCAAGTTGTGGATTTTCCTGGCGCCAGTCATCTTAGTTTTCGTTGGAACTGCCAAGGTGTTAGGCTGGAGATTTTCACCCCTATTTCCGAAGGCATTATACTGGTTGGTTTAATAGGGATCCTTATAATGGCTTATTATAATCCCTATATAATTGGGTAGTATAATCTGCTCATGTGAGGGGGTGGTAGGTTGACCAGTCATTAACTCTTCCATGGTTGATGACGCCCTATCTGTGCTCTGAAAATCAGCTGAGGATATCACCTTCCGCATCCGCTTGGGTCTCTTCCAAGTTCAATGCTTTTTGCAAACCTGGCGGCAACACATCCAACTTCTGCGAAAAATATGGTCCGGGAAAACTAGCAAAGGGGGGAAAATCCCAACATGAAGATGTATTCCCTGTTGAAAAAGGTGGATTTCCATTGCCTGCTGGCTTGCTGGAGAGTAAAACTTCACAGCTTGGGTTAGTTTCGCATTGAAACCAAAGCTGTTCGCGCATCCCTCGAAAAAAAACACGAAGCTTGAAACGAACAGTTTGCACAAACGGGGGAGGCCCCAAAAGGAAGCCGGTTCCAAATATCACTTTGCAGGTGACAGGCGCCATGTTAGTTGCTGCCATCTTGGAAAGGAGGTCCCAGCTGGCACATTCACGAAATGGACCATTTTTCTTCTTTATCTCGATCAGATCAAAGACAACTGGAGTTTCATAGAACAATCTCCGAATTCGCAAGGGGTTCTTGGCAGAAAATCGATTGAAAATCACAACTCACTTTGAACTTTGAAGCCCTTCTTTTTCTCCCAGGTTATATATGGCAAAAATCGATTCCTATCAGCTAAGCACCTGCAATTCATTGCTTCTCCCCCTCATGAGGCAATGTTGGACTTCTGTCATCTCAAGTATGATGATGATGATGATGATGATGATGATGATGATGATGATGATGATGATGATGATGATGATGATGATGATGATGATGATGATGATGATGATGATGATGATGATGATGATGATGATGATGATGATGATGATGATGATGATCTTGTTGTTGTTGTTGTTGTTGTTGTTGTTGTTCATCTACTTTTCGACTCCGTGTTTGGTATTTTCATCACCCGGAAGATGCGATCCCAATGCCCCCCTAATTCCGAAGCCTTCCAGGCAAGCTTTTAGGCTCACATCTTCCTGGAAAGCTTTCGGAAGATGTTTGTGGAAATACCCGGCCTGGTATTTCCTAACATAGCTGGCTGGAAATCCACCGTTTTCCAATCGGGAATACATTTACACATGGTGGAATTTCCAGCCAGCTATGTTAGTTTACTGGAGTGTAACCCTATTTGAAAAGGTCACATTGGTCTTGATGGCCCCTCCTAACTACCACCCCATCAAAACTATCACAGAAATAGCTGGGCTATTTTGGTTGAGGGGTTATTAGCCACCATTGTCCATTAAGGCTTTATTCAATACCTTGTTTCTGGTGGGGGTAGTTTTGATGGGGTAGTTAGGAGGGCCATGAAATCTGAAAACGTTGTCTTAACCTATGCATATATATGTATATATGTATATATGTATATATGTATATATATATATATTCTTGTGCCTATATATCTGAAAAGAGTGGAATGTTATCCTTAATGAGGGAAAAGGTTCGCATAGGTTTGAATGCTACCCTTAACTAAGAAACGGTACCGTAGGGAATTTGAGAAAATGACGAAAAACGACATGTCCTAAAAAATATCCAAGGAAAATGAAGCACTTGTTTTTCAGTACCTAGCAATTCAAGTTCCAGGGTATGGAGATGTTTTTATATAGTATATCGTATTGCTTCATAGAAATGTAATATCAGATACGTGGATATAGATGTTTCATGATCCATATCTGTGTGCATGAAAAAAGAAAGATGTATATTAGTATGTTTATAAATTTATAAACATATCAAGAATATTAACACTATCAAATATGTATACAGTTATGTCACTTTAACTTTAGAATTAGAAAGATTCCACACTGAAAATCTCTTGAAATTCCAATTGAAATGTCCATCAAATCCACAAACATACACATCGTGGCCATCCCAATGAACTCAGCCACCTCATGGCCGTCAAACTTCACTACCCACAAACACCTGCCGAAAAACTCAGGTGTTTGAACAACCCGAACTTCGCAAGGAGGAGTCAGAACTCATACTGCTGATGGAAAAAACTCCAAACAACCACCTGAGATAGATTCATAAGACCCTGTAAATCATGGGATGAAGTAACTACCAACATCAACTGGTGAACGCCGGATTTCAGCCATCAACGGGTAGGAATCTCCGGGATGTATAAAACCCCCACCAACTTCCAACAGGATGCGATCCGGTCATGACTTGGATATGTTTATCTATGGTGATGTTTGACGGCATTCGATACCCATTCAGATTGATGTATCACCTGTTTTCACCACCAACATTTGGGGAGGACTTTTTTTTTTGGAACGTTTTTTTCCTCGTGCATCGAAGAGTCGCACACAAATCCAAGATGATGGGGTCCAAAATCCAAGCTTCAGAAAGTGGGGATTGGAATATGACAAACAAACAAAAACAGGAACTACATGGTTTGTTTCCAACTTCGCCTTGTCTTGGTAATGAATAGGTTGCCCCCATCTTTCGTGATTTGTGGGAAAAAAATCAATCCCAAGAAACCCGACTTTTTTTATCACCCCAAGTTTCGACCGAGTGTCGTGTCCATTTGCGTGGGTTGATTAGTCCATGGGTAGCGATGGGCCCTCCTTAATCAAATATAAATCAAAATCTATATAATTATATTTCAATTTGAAAAATCTACAAAAAAATACCATGGAAATTAAATAGCACTCCCAAAAAAGACCCCTCCACATGTGGCCGTCAACCGCCCTGGAACCGTCACCGCCCAACCAACAGGGTCCAGGGTCCATCATCATCATCATCAACTTTTGGATCTTTTTCTTCGGGAAACTGTTATTTTACGAAGCTCTGCAAGCGCGGATCTGAAAAGGACATGATTGAAATTGACTGGTTGTTATAATGTTGGCTTGGATTCGTTACTTTTCCTCTACTTGTCACTTGTCTCGTTCTTTTCGGGGCTTCTTTATACCTCCGGAATAAGTACCTAGCACTTACAGTAACTAAACTCAAAAATCACCCTGTGGTGATGATCATGGGACCCACCCATGAAGGCCACGATGGTGACCATGGTGGCAGGTGTATTAAGTATCATTACTTTCAAAAAAGGGCAAGTATACAGATAATGAATCCCCAGGACAGGAACTTACCCTATGATGAACAAATATCAGATGAAAGACTTAAATTTCATGTTTCATCACTCTCAGGGTCAGATGTCAACACTTTTGGCTTCTTTCAAAGAAACTAGATGGTGGTTTCAACCCATTTGAAAAAATATGAGTCAAATTGGATCATTTCCCCAAGGATCGGAGTGAAAATAAACAATGTCTGAGTTGCCACCACCTAAAAACAGCTTTGGATTTCACTACCACCACCACTTTGCAAAACCCACCTACCCTCCCTCCACTCCACCAAACGCCGCACCTGGTTTCATCGTTGATGGGAGAAGAATCCACCTTGATAGCTACCAAGTCTTCAAGCAACCTGGAGGAGCCGGGGACATACAGCTCGACCTCCAAAACCCACCGGGTTGGAACCCTCAAAAGATCTCCAGGTGATTCAAACAACAGCGTGACCCTTCAAAAGTCCCTATCGTTGGAGGTCACCATTCCAATCTTTGATTGAGTTCGGGTCACGTTTTCACTCACTCACCGTCCCAAAAAGGTCGCCAAGATTGAATTGCAAAAGGTGGAGGATTTTTGTGCTTCGGAACTTGCTTTCAGATTTTATCTTCCTTTTTTCATCCCATGGACTGCCATGCTTTTCTGCGGAGTAACTGAACTGATTTCACTGCAAAAAAACCCTACGAACATAACATCATAACACTTTTTTGCGCATGAGTCAGGTTTGGTTGGTGTCGGGGGTACGTGAAGCAAACTGCAAATGCGAAAACACGTCCAAAAAGGGAGGCCTAGGAATATGAGATACCTTTGCTTTGAAAATCAATGAGCCACATTTTGTATACCAGAAAACACAACCGGAACCAACTTCTCAGTGGTTGCAGGCAGAAGCTACAAACATACCATAACTCATGACGTTTGCCTGTGGCTCGCAAATGTTTCTATCCAAAGTCCTCTGCTTGGAGGATCATCCCATGACTTGTAAGTAATTAGCCACCATGGTTAGTAAGTCCCCTAAGTAGGGTTGTGGGACCCCTTCCAAATGGCATAAATGCTTTGTAAATAGGGGTTACTAACTACTTACTCAGTGGAATGATCCTCCAAGTGTTGAGTGAAATTCGACGGATGTACTTTCACATGGCCTGGCCTGTCCCCATCAGGATGGAAAGTCAGCAGGGTCTTCATGGCATCTTCATCATCCTGGCACCGGTTTTTTTACCCTGGAATCAATGAGGTAACTGACACAGAAATCAAAATATATATATATATATATATTTGGAGATTCATGTGTGTATATATATTTATATATGTATACCTAGAACCCATTTGACCTCTTTTTGGGGGGCGTTGACCGTCATTTTACGGGTCAAATCTTCCACAATATGGGTCATTTGGGTTCTAGGTATAAATAATTAACACACAGTAAATACACTTAAGTCATAAGCAGTTGAATAATTTAAAGCATAGTTATGTTTCTGGGCAAGGATTAGAAGAATTCACCAATCCAAACGTCTTTCACCTTTCTGCTAGTGATGTTTTTTGTTCATCCTACTCTGATGCTTGAAGTTTCCAAATATGAACAAAACTTTGCCAAAAACGTTTTCGTACAAAATTACTTTTGTTTTCGACAGCTAGATGGGAAGTACTTGGTGTTTTTTGCGGATTTATTTCCGGTTGAATCACCAGAAATGGAAGGTTTTTAGTCTTTATTCACTTGGAGGAGAGTTCCCATTCCCGTTGATGTTTCAGAAACATTGGCAATTTACCACCGTAGAAGAAAAACGTAGTAAATCACCAGGGGTTTTTAACTACCAAGCGGAAAACTGATGCAACAACCCAAAATTCTGAATCATCAACACTGGCAGTGCGGGGACATGTCATCTAAATGCTTTGGCCCATGGTGCCCTTCGCAAGAAGAATCCCAAAATTGCAAACCTTGGGGATAATTTGTTTGCTGAACAATTCAATCAACTGCCACGGGAAATATTTCCTGAGGATAGGTATGATGTATATATATATATATGTATATATATATATACATGTAGATACACACATATGTATACATAAATACACATCTCAAACATCAATATAATATATCTATAGGATGTGTATACATCTATATTACCATACAATGTACAAAAACATATCATTTACAAACAAAACACCTACTCCGACCGTTCCAACAAGGCCAGACATGTCCAGAACCAGTCGCAAAAGCATCCTTAGATTGATCCCAGATGCCTCGAATCGTAGATGCATTCCAGGTTCCTGTCTGCGATTTCAGCTTGGAAATCGGGGAAAAATCCTAAGAATCCCTATGGAAACACCAGACCCTCCGAATGAAGATCCAAAAGGGCCTAAAAACAGGTGAGTTTGACACCCCGGCCGACATCCCAAGGATTCTTAGGGTTGGAATCAAAAAAAATCTAGAAGGAAATGAAATAGAACCAAGCCAATACCATCATTTCTGCGTAGAATTCTACCTTTTTCATTGGAGTGCGCGAACGAACTGATTTTCTCCAGAATCTTGCTTTGCAACAGTCTTGCAAAAACATATCTCTTCCACAATCCCAGAGTGTTCATATGAATCTTTCCTGGGGCTGATCGAAAGCCAACCCCTACTGTTGATGGTTCAGAAATGTGGTGATAGAAATGTGGTGATATATAAATCCCTGTAAATAGTGAATGGTGTCTTTTTCGCTATAAACCACCAAGCTGAATTGCAACAGCATTTCTGGACCATCAACAGTACAGTATGCTTTCTTTACTCTTTCTCCCATAATCATGGAATTGGAAAATGGCTGTGCTTGAAAGGTACCTACCATTGGAGATACACCCATTTTTCACTTCCATGATTATGGGAGGAAGGGTAGTTGCTTCGTTGAGCGGTCAAGAACTCCGATAGCTTTCATCAGTTCAGGTCAGATCACTTTTTTGGCCGGGGGGAGTAGATGGCATTTCTTGCTTCTACAAAGGGAAGGCATTTCCGGCCCCCCAACGGTTAATCTGCAAACAACTCCACAAATCACTGAAGCTAATCCTATTTCACCTCTGGAGAAAGGCACCTGTTGAATCAAAATGAAATGAACCTCCCAACTATGCTTGGAAGACTTGGTGACTAAAATATGATCGAATCGAAATTTTGTGGTTTCTTTGCAAGGGCATCCGATTTTTTTCTGGGAAGGCCATATATACCCATTGTAAACTAAAACTTCTGAAAGTCGCTTTTGCCATCTCCAAGGGACATCTTCCCCCATGACGCATGGGGAACCATCCGTTGTAGCTGGTACCTTTTTGGGGTTCAGTTCTAACAAAATACCAAAAAAAAATAAGGCAGCTTCAAAAAATGTAAGGATCTTCAAGATTTTGCTATGAAAAAATCTCATCATTTCATCATCTCCAACCTGCTGAATGACGATCTCCGCCACGGTGTTCTCCAGTCGCGCTAGGGAGGAATACCTCCAGGTTATGGAAGGTCCAGCGGGACTGGTTGTATACATCTGATGTAAATCCCCAAGGTTTATTCCAATCGTCAAAAACTCTGGGATCAATGTAAGGTTTAGCAGGGCGATTTAAATCTCCAAAAAATCCAACGATTTTTGAGGGAGCCCATACCACCCTAACGGGTAACCCATCATTTTTTTGGGGGGGGCTGCTTTCAGAGTCATGTATTCACGACCTCTGTGCATTCACGAGATCTTTCGTGCCCTTCTCTCATCACCAACTTTGCGGGCAAAAGTTACACCCCGCAAAACCACGAAAACCCCGTTGGCCATTGAAAATTTACCCCCCATTTTTGTTCGAAAGGCAGTACATCTTCATCTTCATCAATTCGAAATCAATCAATTTCACTGGGAAATATATACATCTTTCAATCTTCAAAGTACATTTTCCAGCCCATGATTCCTTGACCTTTTTCGGGTCTCCCGGGAAAAGCCAGAATCTCACCCGTGTTTTCGGCACCTGCGACCTGCCAGCAGAATGGCATTGCTGCTAGGACGTTCTTGCAAGGCCTGGCAGGGCTGATCAGGTGGGTCGACACCTACAAGGTGGGACCCAAAAACCAGTTATAAATAGGGTGAAATTTCACCCCTGTGAATGACCTTATAAATGGGGTTTCCCGGTTGGATTTTTGCCCCTACTTAATAGGAGATATAGCTCCATTTACAACTGGCAGGGGGCCAACCTTGTATAGTTTCCTACTTTTCGAGAGTGTGGCGACGAGATGTTTTTTGTGGATTGTAGACCTTTCAATCTTTTCACACATAAAAAAGCATAAAACAGACAGTATATAGTATGTTGTGATACAGCTCCAAAAGTCATTGAAATGAAAGCATCTGTCACATTTGTAGAAAGGTGTGTGATTTGGAGACTAGTAGATTTTATTGGCAATTTATGTGATAAATAAGGTCTTATCAAATCTGAGCATATCTCTGACAAGCCAGTTGCCACTGTACCTTTTTGAAAAAAAAATCACGAGAATTCACCAGCTAGAAAGTCCGGAAAGAAAAAAAAGCTCTCAGTTCACGTCAGGCCCTAAAACTCCCAAAACGCCAACATCTTTTGGAGGCTGCCGGCTACCCGGTGGATCCCAACGATACTATCTCTTCCTGTTTGGGATCCCAACAAAAATAGGAGAAAATGAGTGGATGTTCCTGGATGCACCTGGATGATTCTTTCAATAAAAGTGGCAACTCTCCCAATTTTCCATGGCCCTTGAACTTTGGATTTGCGACCGGTAGATGCAAAAGGAAAAAGTGACCCAAAAAGTTTCTCCCTTAAATGGTGCTGAAAAATGGTGCTTTGCCATGGTAGAATCCAAAAAAAGTCACCAACTGAACTTTTCTAAGAAAATGGGAATTGTCCATGGATGCTTATCGTGGAACTATAAATGTAGCTGCGGATCCGCGGCGGTTCACTTTGAAATGTGCAAGCACCAGATGGGTTTCTTCCTGTTTACTTTCCGGTTCACACCCTATTTGTTTACTAAATTTCACCCAAATCATTTTTTTGTGGCCCTCACATCCAGTCATTCCTGAATCTAAAATAGCTAGAAAACCCCAACCATTCGTCAACGTGTGTGTGTTTAATAGAAATTCAAGGGGGTGATTTCCAGCCTGCGACATGTCGCGACTGGTTAAAACTACGGATTCTATGAGTGTGTCTCAAGATCAATCAATAGCCACCTTCAAAAAAATGACTTTTAGATATTATCAACTCCAAATAACTTTAAAATCTGTGGAACTCAAAAGTTTCCAAGCCAAAAAAACTCTTGGAAGACACTCTAAATTGTTTAAAAACTCCTCAATTCTTGTGAAAATGTTCAAAAAAATTGACACAACACACATCCACCCATCTTTTTTTTGTCTACACAAAAATGGGGGGGTTCAACAATGTCATCCCCAAGGGGTTCAACATCCCATGGGAAAACCCCAACACAAAAAAAAACTCCTAACCTCCAATGCTGATGTAGTAGACATGAGATCCAATGCCTAAGGGCGATTTCGGAAGGTCTGGGCAGGTGGATCAGGCTTCTTGGACCCCCAACAAACCCCTAAAGTTTAACTTGGAGGATGAATTTTCCCATTTCGGATCCATGAAACTGGTATATTTACCTACATTTGCCAAAAAAAAATGACCCCACATGGATCCTATGGGATTTCCTAAATGTTTAATAAACATGGTGATTGGTAAGTCCCCTAAGTTAGGGTTGTGGGACCCTTTCCAACTGGCCGAACGAACAATGGCTTATGAATGGGGGGGTGATCCTAACCACTTACAAGTCATGGAATGATCCTCCAGGTAAACTAACATAGCAATGGTTTCCAATCCACCTTTTCCAATAGGACATACGTCTAGAAATGGTGCATTTTCCCAGTTATCAGCAAAAATGAAGGGTCTTCAGCTGTCAATCAGTGAACTAAAACTATAGTTGGTGGTTTCAGCTCATTTGCAACATCCTAGTCAAATTGGATCATGTTCCCCCCAGTTTTCAGGGTAAAAGATTTCGAAAAAAAACTCCTTGAAATCAGTTACGTGGAAAACATACTGTACCATGTTTTTAAACAACTGTGGCTGGTTTTAGGAATAAACTTTGATGAAAGAAATCCTGCACCAGTTGAGGTTGGTAACTTATCCCATTATTTACAAGGTTTTATACATCCCAGGTGGTGCAGGATTTCTTCCATCAACAGGATTTCTTCCATCAACAGTATTAGCAACGGCTGTTTTCCAGGTAGAAAATTCTGGTGCTTTCACAGCACCCCCGCCACAAACCTCTCAGGAGTCCAAACCACATCAGGAATGTCCGTCGGGTTGTCACGATTGAGGTCAAATAAGGCCTCGGGGAAAAAAGACGGGATTTCGGGGGCACGGAGGTGGTTGGGGTACCTGTGACATTTGGCAACTGGCTGGAAACATTGTGGGGGGAAGGTAAATCGCCTCCGATCCAAATATATATTGCCTGCATTTCAAAAAAATGACCCAAAAGAGAGATGGAAGATTTTGAAAAAAAAATGAGATTTGGATTTTTCGCCTGGAAAACAAATATCCAAGGTCCAAGGTACACCACTTTCTATTTGGGAATCAAGCGTTTTCAATAGCAGGCCAAACAACAAGCCCTGATAAACAGGGCTTAGGTTTCATGATCCCTTCAGAACACGGGGGTTGATGCATTGCAAGAGGTGAAGAATAGAAGCAAATCACAGATCGAGGTACTTCACGCCAAACACCAACCAACGACCAGCTTTTGAGGGCTTGAAGTTCAATAACTCAATGTATGATATATTTGCCTACATTTATCATAAAGTTGAACCATTCACGTAGGTAGATACAACTACCACCCATTGAATGCTTAGTTTTTTATAAGTGTTGAAATCTAAAAGCACCAAATAAAAACAAAAACATTGAATATAATTACCACCAAACCATTGAATATAATTACCACTAACCACAAATTTCCGTCGGTTTTTCCGTGGTTTTTTCGCTTGTTTTTTCGTTGGAAGTTCACGGCGTAAAACCCTTTGAGCTCCTGACATATTGATCACCGGGGCTGGGTCCAATCAAAGACCTGAGGACGTTGAAAGAGATGCGATCGACATAAATCAACATGACAAACACTTGAAGATATGAGATGTGTTAAATATATATATAGGTACATATATAGTATACACTAGTAAATGTCAATAAATATATATGTTCATTTTAGATGTAGGATGTGTATCATATATATATATAACAGCTGTATTTTGCTTCTCAAAGATCACGAAAACATCACCGAAAAAACCACAAACGATGTCGTTGCGAACCATCGATCTCAGGTATCACCGAGAGACTGCGGGAGCAAAGGAGCGCCTTTTTTGGAGCGAGGGTTGGGTGGATCCAGTTGGAGCAATGGTGGAAGACCCCCCGGAAAGGAGGCCCTAATAAGGGTTACAGTAATTGAAATGTAGATGGCTAACCGTCCCTACATATTGGTTTCATAAGGAGCCTTTACTTACCTACCAAAATTGGTATCGGCAAGGTATCTATCTATTTTGACCTTAAGGTATTAACGATCGTAACATGAAACGTGATGCATCATATACTCAATGGGTATTAATCAACTCTCAGGTAAATTATGTACATATATATATATATACAGTATTCACATTTGATATTTATTTACAATACATATAAATAATATTCCCTTAGCAAGTAACCACTGTTGTTGTTCTCAGGGTTACCCTATAATGAGGTCAAACCTAAGGGATTATACTACTCGGAGCAATGAAGGCCTTCAGGGACAGCCGGTGGTGAATAATCCCTGAAGATTTGTTGATCGAACATGTTTTTCCCTGGAGGTGGATGGTTCAGATCATGACGTCCTTTCTTGAAAAAAGTGGGTGATGGTTGTAGGTGTGAACCAGCCGGGAAAAATCTTCCAGGGTGGTTCAGAATTCCTTTCGTAAGACCGGCTATTTCTTGAAAAACTTGGTATCTTGGGGGGTGGGGTAGCCTTAGACTCCCATGATGATATGATACACTTCTGCAGGAAGTTTCCATTGCCAACCCCCGCCTTCGGCTGCTACAGATGCTCCAGCCTTGCCAGCCTCGCCCTGACAAGAGTGGCGTGGGGAATTTTTTACTTACCTCTAATTTTTGGTGCCAAATTCTGTAAATGGAAAGAGAAATCTTGGAAAAATGAAGGGCAGGAATCTGAAGCCATCACCTCGGTTTTTGAACAGGGAAGTAATCTGAACCAAATTGTTTATGACTTTGGGTTCCAGGTTCCAAACGTTCATTTTCAGGGGAAAAAAGCCTGGGATGTAAAATAGGCATCAACGACTGTATGGGGGTCGCTTTTATTGCTTCCATCACCAGGCTTTCTCCTCAAAAACCACAGTCCCACCACTTGAAACAGCTGGAGCAAATATCCAGCTTGATCAAGTACTGTTTCCCCAAGTTTACCAAAGGCTGGAAAAACGATGGGCTTTCAAACTTGGAAATCTCCAACTTTCAGAAGGTGGGAACCTCCATCTTTACACTTTGGGAGGCTCCAAAATTGGGAATTTTGGTCAAAGATTCAAAAATAATGGTGCCTACCAAAAATGGGGCACAAAAAAACACAACCCGAGAATTTCACTTGACAACCTGTCTGTCTCTCCGCGGGCATCATCGCTACCCCTAATGGGACAATGATGGTCTTAGCTCTCCCCACCAGCTCTCCCAGGCGCATTTCAACCCACCCCACCCAAACCACCCCGTTGGGAAAACCACCCGTTTGGAACTTGACGGAGGTTGGAGGATGCGCTGAAATTTGGAAAATCTCGGCAAATGGTAAAAAACATCCAC
Source organism: Breviolum minutum Mf 1.05b.01 (assembly GCA_000507305.1). Lineage (NCBI taxonomy): Eukaryota > Dinophyceae > Suessiales > Symbiodiniaceae > Breviolum > Breviolum minutum. The sequence continues at coordinate 166,016 of DF239668.1, forward strand.
GAATCCTGAAAAATTCACATCTTGAACCCAAAAGTCATGGAGGTTTGGTTCAAATGATGTTCCTTTTTAATTGGGTGATTTTTAGGTGAACCAGCCGTTAATTTTTGAGGGGTGTACCCAGTTTGACATCATGATTCACCTACAAGATGGACCCCTACTGAGTTACAACCCCTATAAATTGCCATATAAATGTGTAACTAGTGGTTTATTGCCCTACTTAGAGGGGGTATATTTCACCCCCATTTATAACTGGTGTTTAATGGGCAATTTGCCAAAAAAAAGCACCCCAGCCGTTAATTTTCCAGGTGATACCTTTTTTTTTAAGATCCCATCACCTTGCCACTTCCCAGGAAACCAACCTTCCCGGGAAAAGAAATCTTCACAACATCTTGCAACGGCAAAAAAAAATGTGTCTTGGCAAAAAGTGTAGTGTAACTAAAAGATAAGGCAGGCAAATTATTTGAAAGAAAAATAAACAAGCAAATGGAAAGAAAGTACAGCCAAGCAAGTACACAAGCAATCGATCAATAAATCAGTTAATGAAAAATACCTCCATAATAAACTGATAAATCAATAATCTATTCATAAACAAATCAATCAATGAATGCAACTGGTACACAAAACAAATATATAATCAAGAGAAGCAATGCTAATAAATGTGTGTATACAAATACACATATGTAATGTACGTATATATATATATATACATAACATCATTGAAATTGAATTCAAAAAAACATAAAAACAAAAAAACAGAAAACCTTTGCCACCCAAACATCACGCGATCTGCACCTCTGGTAGGGTTTCAACCTCTGTTTCTTCCAAGACCTGGGTAGTATCGATCAACCAGGGGTACACCGGGGGTGATACGTAGGTATAAAAAAACGGGGGATGAAACGCTTGGGATTTGTTTATATCACATCTATACTGTATGTATATATATATATATATATATGTGCACATGTATAAGTATTTCCTACTGGTTTTTGGGTTTTTTGTTCCCCTTAGGATTTTATTGGTTTCTTTTTTCTGGTTGAGCCGGTATGAGGGCCAGATGTCCAAGGATGAACAGCCAATAAAAATCCAAAGAGTTGGAGCTGAAGACGGTACAGAATTTTCCCTGGCCCAACAAAAAATGAGATGGCTTAAGTGGGAAAGGCACTCGGAAAAGCTGCAAGCATTAAGGGGTTAAATCACCCTGATTGGGGGAATGTAAAGGACCAGTGGAGCACCTGGGACGTTAAAAAATCGCTGTAAATAATGGGATAAACTACCAACCTCAACTGGTGCAGGATCTCTTCCATCAACAGTAGTACCAAACTGAGACGGCTAATTACGATATACTAATATATCATCCGGCCTGTGGTAATACAAGACGGGAAGATCCGCCATGCATCTTCAAATGGTCCGTTTTCTGTGGCCGTGCTCGTTTTGTCGGAATGTCATATCTGGTTGCAGTCGGTCATTTCGACGAGGAAACATGTGTATGGTGGATTGTTCGTTAGGATGTTAGTTTGCCACAGCTTGTATGTATGCATGTACATATATATATATACATATATGCATACATGATATCATGATAAAACTACATATCTTTATGTACATGCTAAATACATCTAGAATCTAAATACGTTTAAAACATGTCCATCACGTTCATAAGCGTTCATACCTTCCCCTCATTGTTTCGGCCGCCTGGTGCGTGTAGGGCCACCCTGGAGGCATTTCGTACACCTGTCAAGATGGCGGCTTCAAATTCCAGTTTCCCGTCCACTTGTTTCCTCGATGTTTCCCCATGGTAAAAGTAGATACACTCCCTGAAACTAACAGCAAACGCCCCTGCTATATAGGCCACCGTAGAAGGAAACTAGTATTCCAACCATCATTTTTTAGGTGCCATGTTAGTTTCAGGGAGAATAGATGGTGAATGTTGTTTATTGGAAACTTCCCAAAACAAAAAAGGGTGGTGGTTGGTTGAGAACGGGGTCATTTCAACCAGTTTCACCACTACATCTACGTTTGGCCCCTTAGACTACCTTCCCAAGACTCCATGTCCCCAAAAAAGTATCTCGTCTTACCAACCTTACCTGACTACTCTCTATGTTACTTTCCAGGAGTAAAAACAGATGTTCGACCTTCGCCATTGGTTCGTCAGATTCCATTCGAAGGGTCGTTTTTGGTTCGTCTTTCAGTCATCTGAAAATTTCCCCAGGATTCTTCCTTGTTCCAGGTCCTGTTTTCTATCCCAATCCTACAGCCCCAAAGAACTATCATAGCAGGAGGTTTCAGCATCCAGGTTTCAAGTCAAATTTTCAACACCTTTGCGGGGTACTTGTAGATGTACAAAAACGGGAGTTCTTCGATTCACTTCCACGTATACTTATATATATATATATATACAAATCTATATACATACAAATCTATATATATATATATATACATCTGCATAGAATTCNTTCTACTTCCTACGTATACTTATATATATATATATATACAAATACTATATACATACAAATACTATATATATATATATATACATCTGCATAGAATTCCAAAGATGGCAACCGGGTTGTCATCCTCAGTTTTCCCTGTGTAAAAACCAAGGCGTTCCCATTCCCCCCCACGGAGACAAACCTCGGGTCGGTTCACAAAGCGCATGACCAGTCCCAGGTCTGATTCACTTAACCACACCTGGAGGTGTGAAGGCTGTGGTACCATCATCGTGAGTGATGTGTCGCGGTTGTGCCAAGCGCGGGCAAGGGTACTAAGTGGTTCAGTTTGGTTGAAGAAAAACCAACCTGCTACAAGATGGGCCCCGTCACCAGCTATAAATTGGGGATTATAACCCCTCCAAGTTGAGCAATAAACCACTAGTTACATATATGGCAATTTATAGGGGGTCATAACTCAGTTGGGGGCCTTCTTGTAGGTGAATGATGATGTCACTCTGTGTACACCCCTGAAAATTAACATGGAACCTAAAAATCACCCAATTGAAAAGGAAAATCATCTGAACCATCCACCTCCATGACTTTGGGTTCAAAATGTTAATTTTCCAGGTTGTATTTGCCCTCCCAAAAAAAATTCACCAAACTTAAATTCCTTTTGGGCTGCCCAGATGAGGACGAAAACCAGGGTGTGAAGTGGTGAGCCATCAACAATGCGAACCTTAGGTGAAAAAACCTTACTGTAAGGCATGTTTTTTTAAACCAAAATGTGTACATATAGATAAACAAATCTATAGAAACACCCAAAGTTTAACAGCTCGAACCCCAAAAAAAATGATAGTTGGAAGACGTTTCTTTCCTTTTGAAATTTCGTAAGTTTTCCGAGGCGAGCTGTTGAACTTCCAGGGAGTATATACCTGGAACCCCTTGATGGATTTTTGTCTTGGTTGGAAAGGACCTTGTCTGGCGAGCCAAACAGCCTTAAAATAGAGGGGATACAAGTTCAAGGTATGAATACCATATACAAGGCACCTGAATGTATGTGGTATATACAGTGGATATAATATTTGAAGTATATATCACAATATCATTTGAAGTCACAAACTTCAGTTCTTTACTATGTCTTCTATGTGCTGGTTTCCCACCCCTTTGCCAAAAAAATATGATTCCAAAATACCAAAAAAAGTCTTTCCGAATGACAAGAAAAACCTTCCCAAAGACATTCCGAACAGAACCACCCACCAATCTTATGCTGCCACAAACTCCATCCCCCTTTTCCCTTCCGATTCTTTCAACTTATATATTTCATAGGAATTTTAGTGTACCCCACAAATGCCCCCCAGGAAATAAGGCCTTGTTAGGGGATTACTAAGGAAAAATCATGGTTAATAACCCCGGAAATTTCCTGGCGGGGTGGCATTGGGGGGGACCACTTATATCGTCCATCCATTTCAGGATGCCTCTATGGCCGTGGCAGCATTGCACAGCACCGTGGGCAAAGCTTCGGCTTCGGCAGCCAGCAGATCCTGGCGGATCTAAGTACCAGAGGTATACCCCCCCGAAGGTTCACAGCTCGCCCCTGAAAAATGGTGGTTGGAAGACGATCCTTCCCTATTGGGTTTCGGAAACTTTTCAGCTTCCATGTTAAACTTTCGGGGGGTATAAAGTATAAATTCCAGTGGGATAGAATGATACACCAGGGTAAAAAAAGTAGATGGATGGCACAAGAAATGCCATGTATATCCATGTGTTGGAAAAAAAAAAATCCGCCCTGTATTAAAACATCCACCTTGTGGGGATGAACAGCCTCGCCATGTACTTTTGACCATTGGGTAAAATAAAATCATCATCCAGGTGGCAACAGCGTTTCAAATTCCCAAACGAACAGCATTTCTTCCACTTCTTTTGGAGTTTCAAGATTCTTATTCTATAGGTAAATCGAACATGTTTTTTTCCCATTCAATTTCGGTGAAATTACACAAAAGTAAACTGCTTGGATGGTCGGGCATTAGTTGCTACTGCAAGTGGTTCGACACGGTTTGTCACTTGGGTTATGAGACATTTAAAAGTCCAATAGCCCTTCTTAGGAGCTACACCCCTTGAAACTAACAGCTCGCACCAAAAAAAACTGGGATTGGTTCAGATGAGTTTTAGTTTCCTTTTGGGGGATGGCCTGTTGGTAGGATGTGGTTCATAGTGGTTGACTACTTCCTTGGATTTGCATCTTCAATGCAAAAGGAAAAGTGACCCAAAAATCTTCTGCCAAATGGTGGTGAAAAATGGTGATGAATCCCATGGTACAATCCGTAAAAAATCACCAAATAGAAGAATTCAAACTTTTCATAAATCTATGATTCAGATCTACCAATGTGGGACCTGCAGGTTGTGGGACCTCTTCCAAATGGCCCCCCTTCACTCCATGGCCAAAAAAAAGGGGGATGATCCGAACTACTTCCTTCCACCTTGGATGATCATCCATCCAAAGTCAGGGTTGTAGAAACAAGTCGCCACACTCTTGGAGGTGTCCAATATTTGAAAGATCCTTAGGTATCCCATCTGTGGGGTTTCCCCCGTTTCCGAACATGTATCGGGCCACTACAGATGGAACTCCACGTCGCCGAAATTTTCAAGGCCGGACAGCCAGTCACCCAGTTTTGTAAATGAAGTGAAAATAAACGACGTTAGAAGTAGTAGGTTATACCCTCCCTGGACCCGTGAAAATAGGGTTTCCTGAAATGAAAGTAGAGAAAAAAAACCCAGTGAAACCTATTCACAAAGCCATTTTATGAAGGTTGTGAATAAATTCCATTTGTAAGCTTTTTGGCTCAGGGCCCGCCTTGCATGTTCATTCATGGATTTCGCGAAACTTACGATCAACGGGTCAGTAAACCTTTTGAATAAAATGAAATACTGTATGAAATTCAAGATACATCAGATGTATAAATACAAATTCATGTGTATAGTTATATACATATATTCATCAAGGATCATATTTCCAAGACTTGATCCCAAGCTTCAACATCCCAGCGCGGGTTTTTCATCCATCGGTTTGATCGAAAAAGGCCTCTGATCGTGCACCATCACCAGCACCGATGTAGAGACACGTGACACGATTGCCAGAGCCTCACGGATCACCAGTTTTCAGCTGTTGAACACTTGTGACGAAAACGAACAATGGCCTCAAGACGGAAACTACACCATTGAAAAGGAAAATCAAGTGAAGTAGTAACCAGTTGACCTTGCTCACACCCAACCCAACAATGACGGTGCTGAATATGATTTCCTTTTCAATGGGATGATTTTCAGATTCCCATGCTAATTTTTGTCAGGGGTGTACCCTTCATAGGAAACGAAACAGGTCTATACCCGATGGAGGAAAAAACAGCGTCTTTTAGCTACAAAAAATTGTGGGATATGTTTGTTTTCTGGAGGATGTCGATTTGAAATTGAGGTTTCATGAATCTCCACATAGGAATGTCACCGGGCACGGCTGAAAACTCACCCAGAGACATGTCGATAAGTCGGAACAGATGCCAGTCAAAACGAGGATCATCACATTCTTTGTAGGGAATCCCACCCTGAACCTTTATTTGTAATTATTACTGGGTCTGGGTAGATTCAATATATGCAGTATCTTTTTGATCCCCCTTTTGGAGGACCATCCATTTTCTAAAGTACACCCCGTGTCACTTGGAGTTTTTTCCAACAAACAAACACTTTGACACTACCCGCAATTCCTGCAAATTTCCCCTAATTCAAGTGGGTGACAGAACACTAGTGAATCCAAAGTCGATCAGTCACTGCAAGCTCCTCAAGACAAGACCCATCCGCTATTTGGATGGATCCTTCCCGCAAATTTGCAATCAAGAGTTTCATGGTGATCTTCAAGTTCAAAGGATGAAATAAAAATTATGTCATGTGTGTAAAAAAGGTAATATAAATGGCATTTTAATGAATGCCAACTAATGGACCAACCCCAAACATGAAACAAAAAAAAACTTGGAATTTCAAAAAAACTGCCCCAACCTCTGGTGAAACCCCCAAGGCAAACAACGGGCCCCCCCAAAAAAAAAACAACGAACAGCACCTAAGGCAGAGTAGGCGGAGCGTAACCATGGATTCGAAGGGTTGAAGGCATTACCTTTCGTCGGAAAATCGTTCGATTCGACTCCCCGAATTTTTTGTTGGAAAAAAACACCTACCTGGATAGATGGTTTGTTTGAGACCACACCAAAATATCTGTCTATACATGATATGTATCTCCCTTTAAAAAACCAAATCTGACTTTTTGACGTGTGGGCCGGGGTCGTTGTTCGGTCGGTCATTTTTTGCCATTGACTTGGAGACTTGGAAGATGTCACAAGTCTCATGCAATTTTCCAAAGAAAAAACACCATAAATGTAAAAATAGGGTGGTGGTTGAGTTTCAAGCCATTTGAAAAATACTGTAGTCAAATTGGATTATTTTCCCAAGTACGGATGAAAATTTATGTAAAAAGATTGAAACCATCACCTAGAAAAGAAATGTCCTTTTCAAAGACTTCAATTTTTGAGGTTCCAAGTTTGGTTTGGGGGGGAGGGAATACAGGGGTCATTATATGACACCAACCCAAACTTCATGCACTAGTAAAAGGGAGAATCCTTCAAATTTACGATACATTTGCATTGTTTGATTTCCCCAAAATGGATAGTTCAATGATGATCCCTGAAAAAGAAAGCCATAAACGTAGAGGTTGGGAAGCACCAATTAGTTGAGAAACGCCAAGGTATGAGCAATATGAGCAAAATAGATTGAAACGTATCCCATTCCACTACACATTGGTTAAGACGGAAATACCAGAATAAGCAATTTTGATCCTTACAATAGAAACTAGCAGAATAATTCCCCCCCAAAAAAAGACAACAACTGTTCTTTTTGCTGATAATCTCAATCAATCCATGGAACTTGTTTGGAAAAAATACCTGTTGCGATAGATGTTTTCCTCAAGTCTCACTAGTCACTAGTTGGTGGTTGAACTAACCCATCCAAAAAATATGCTCGTCAAATTGGATCATTTCCCCAAGTATCAGGGTGACAAAAAAAACAGTGTTTGAAACCACCTCGCTCCAGCTACGTGCTTTTCCGCCATGGCACGCATGCGTAGTTGCCCAAAAGGCAAAGTGGGATCGCTTAACACGAAGAGGACCATGGCCTGTCACCAAGAGTCACCTTGTTGTGCTTAAAGTTTGTTGTGCTTCTTCATATTTAGTCGTGAAATTCCCATCGTCCGTAAAAGATTGAATATCAACTAGCATAATAAGCTGTTTCTTTGGAATTCCCATCTACCCCCTAGCACCCCCCCAAAAAATAAAAAAATCTTGAAGATTCACTTCATCCATCCATCCACCTATTTTCCATCCAATCAACTCCATCTAAAAATAACCCCTTATATAGCTACCAGCTACTTCCATCACCTTCCGAAAGAAACAAAATCCTCCACCTTTCAAAACTTACCCCCCCTGCTCACGCAGCCTGGTCAAGTCCTTGTCTTTCCATGACTTTTTCGAGGCCATGGGCCACCTGCGAAAGGGGGACGGGGGACGTGGCCAACGCCAAGGTCGACCAGGTCTTGTTGCGGTTGGTGTCACAAGGTAACCTTTTGAAGGATGACAAAAAAGAAAACTTAAAACATAGCACAAGCACACAAATGTCCCAAGCTGAATTGTATTTCATGTTTCCTTCCCATCTCAATCACATGTCAAGTCACTGTTTTTTCTGGAGGATGAAACCTCTACTCCGAAGACCCGTCATGTTTGGCATCCCGCATGATCATATGTGCTCCCGGATCTCATGGGTTTTTGGTGGGTGCTTGGTTTGTCAATACATCTCGTGTCTATCATTCCTCAAAAAACTTGCCCCAATTCCCCCCCCAAAAAAACACACACTCCCCATTGGAGTTGTTTTTCCTGACATTTTTCCGCACACACCACCCCCCAATAAAAAAATCACCACACACACACACACACACAACAAAAAAAAACAACCACCAACCCCCCAAAAAACTAAATAGTAAACA